>OVBL01000818.1:0-436270 GCA_900406555.1 Pseudoturritis turrita
CAAAGAACCTCGAAATATGGAATGAAAACTCTTATTGGATTCTTAAGCCAATCAAATAGTAACACTATTTTCTCTTTTATAAGCATTTTCGTGCCTTATTGGTTAGATGATGAGGCGAGTGTATTTTTCGGTTGCTCAACAAGAAAGAAGTGAAGTTTGTTATGACAGAAAAAAAACTAAATTTGTATGTCTTCCACACAAATTAATTAAAACATAGTAGCTATATACTATATGTTATGTAATATCGAAGAAAACAGTTGGAGCCCAAAAGAATCTTCTAGACGCGGTTTCCACTTAACGAAATAATTACTATTATTACACTAATGCCAATCGACAAAGAAAAAAGGTAATGACGAGGATGCGTAAGTTAAACAATTTCTAACCCTCTCAAACCCTTTATTAAAGAAGTTGCTTCTCACTATTCTCTTCACACAAAAAAAAACCCAAAAAAAAACCCAAAAAAAAATGGCTACGAGTACTAGGGCTCCTCTTCTTCTTTTTGTTAGACTCGCATCGACGGTGAACAATGCACTAACGACACAATTTCTTGAAGGTACGTTAAATTACGATTACCCATTTTATTTAACTATACGTCTTAGACATACTTAATTTGTTTTTCTTGAAGCTATTGCGATCGTTGAGCCCCCTCGTGTTGAAGAATACTTGCGATTATGGATCACCACGCTACGTTCGGTTACTCGATTTGAAGGAAGTTTAGGCTATCACCCCAAAATTTAAAGATTTGGGTTAGTTTTAAAATATTTTATTACTACAAATAATGGTGGATTTGGGGATCAATTATTATGGGTGTTTTTCTTCTATAGTTTAAACGGTATTATGAATAATAATTTTAGAATTTTATATATGAAGACATGTTATATTTTGTTTATGTTGTATAAAGAAAATTCAGATCTCTTCTTTTTCGTCCACACAATAATTAATCGGAGACAAAAAAAAATTAACATTTGCATTTTAATAAAAACGAAATAATGACTCTAAATGGTAACTGATTAATTTGAAGAATTTGAAGAATATGAAGAATAAAATAGTTTGGGTCCAAATGGTACCGGCTGAATTCTGCTGAATTTTGTTTAATTGCAGAATCTGGCTGAATTTTTAGTGATTTCTTGCGGAATCTGGCAGAATAATATCAAACTTAAATGGTAACTGCGGAATATTGCTGAATCTGGCTGAATTTTTGACAAAATTAATTAATTAAATAAATTTATGAAAAAATTAGTTAAACAATTTTTTTATCAACAAAATTAGTTAAATAAACTATGAAAATAATATATTTAATAATTTTATCAAACATAATTATCATATAAAATCATAAGCTACCAAAATTAATTATTAACTGTTTATTTTATTAAAATTAAATTATTTGATTATTTTAATTTTTAGTTTATTATTTTTGTACTAACAACTTCGAATAGTAAAATTAAAATATGGATAATTTTAAGAATAGTAATTTAATTTATCTATGAAATGAAATACATGTTATAAATATAGAAAATTGTACACAAAATAATAATTTATGGTTTGAATTGTCTTACAAATAAAGCAAATTAATTCAAAAATATTATTTTCATCAAAATTTACGCAAGTTGCTGAATTTCATTTAAAAAAAAAATCTCGAGTTTTTATCAAAATTATATTACTCGTTTGATATTGATTTTAAATATTGGAATTATCCATATCATACTCGTATTATCCGATCCATTTTTAAAGATTTCAGATGTGATTTTCAATATCCTAAATATTCTTACCCAACCCTCATATCTGTTATTATCCGATTTTTTAATCCAAAGTAAACATATCTATGTATCAATTGGTGATAGAAGAATTGTTAAATCTAGCGATATTTTTTTGTTGCATTGCTGAATTTAGCTGAATCTTGCGAATTTTTTTTTTTTTTTATGTTACCATTTAGAGCTTTATTAAAGAAGAAAAAAAAAATTTCTTCAACTTTTGTCTTTTAGTAAACATTCAACACATTCTTCAAATTATCAAATGGTAACACAAAATTTTTTATTCTTCTTATTCTTCAAATTCTTCAAAATAATCAGTTACCATTTAGAACCTTTGTGTTACTATTTGATAATTTGAATAATTTGAAGAATGTGATGAATGTTTACTAAAAGACAAAAGTTGAAGAAAATTTTATTTCTTCTTTAATAAGGCTCTAAATGGTAACATAAAAAAAAATTCCGCAAGATTCAGCTAAATTCAGCAATTCTGCAAAAAAAAAATCACCAAATTCAGCTAAATTTAGCAATACAGCAAAAAAATATCGCTAGATTTAACAATTCTTCTATCACCAATTGATACGTAGATATGTTTATTTTGGATTAAAAAAATCGGATAATAACATATATGAGAGTTGGGTAAGAATATTTAGGATGTTGAAAATCACATCTGAAATCTTTAAAAATAGATCGGATAATACGAGTAGGATATGGATAATTCGAATACTTAAAATTAATATCAAACGAGTAATATAATTTTGATAAAAACTCGAGATTTTTTTTTTGAGAAATGAAATTCAGCAGCTTGAGTAAATTTTGATGAAAATAATATTTTTTAATTAATTTGTTTTATTTGTAAGACAATTCAAACCATAAATTATTGTTTTGTGTATATTTTCTATATTTATAAAATGTATTTCAGATATTTCATTTCATAGATAAATTAAATTATTATTCTTAAAACTATCCATATTTAATTTTACTATTCGAAGTTGTTAGTACAAAAATAATAAACTAAAAATTAAAATAATTTAATAATTTAATTTTAATAAAGATAAACAGTTAATAATTAATTTTCGTAACTTATGATTTTATATGATAATTATGTTTGATAAAATTATTAAATATATTATTTTCATAGTTTATTTAACTAATCTTGTTGATAAAAAAAATTATTTAACTAATTTTTTCATAAGTTTATTTAATTAATTAATTTTGTCAAAAATTCAGCCAGATTCAGCAATATTCCGCAGTTACCATTTAAGTTTTATATTATTCTGCTAGATTCCGCAAGAAATCACTAAAAATTCAGCCAGATTCTACAATTCAGCAAAATTCAGCAGAATTCAGCCGGTACCATTTAGACCTAATAATCTGTCAAATACGGCCTTTCGATTTGATGATGTCCTTCCAACACTATTTGACAGTATCTCTGGCCAAGTCATCAATCAACACGCAGGCAAAAAAATGATTGTGCAATAAAACACTTATAATTTTATTTTTTTCTTTCCCATCTGAGCATTATATATAAATAGACCGAAAAGCAAAGAAGAATAGAAAAATACAAATTTCACGGTTTACCACACCGGAGAAAAAGGTGAAACAAGGTTCAAACCAAAACAAGCAAGACTACAAACTTCACAACCACAAAGAACCAATCTAGAAACTTCCTATTGCGACTTAATTGTACTTCAAAACTACGACCACGGTTTCATACTTTGGCAATCATACCAAAGACGGTGGAAAGAGAAACAAAACCGATACCACACCCTTATAGAAACCTTTGAAAAAGTAGATCCCGAACTGATATGAGGGGTAGGAACAAGGAGTGAATCACTTTTTCACTGGATGGACCACCATCAGAAGGAAAGCAGCACAGAAGCGGAACCGGAAAGTATCAAGCGGCTACAAACGAAGTAAAGACGCCTGCATATTAAGGCAAAGACACCAAAAGACAGGGCATGCAAAACTCAACCCATGAATAGCCAAAAGACCAATGAAAAGCCACACCACACATCAAGAGACAAGACAGCAAGAAGGTGAAGCAAGCTGATAATAGAAACACCAATCGTTAGAATTGCAGAAAGACGATGAAGACACACAATAAAACACTTATAAGTATTTTCAAAAAATCTGACCAAATTAAAGGAAAAATATAATTAAGTTACCGACCCTGAAAGGGAAAAAGATGGGAAATACAAGTAGTTCCAATCTAAAAGTTATTTACATACAAATCTAGAAGTTAGTCGGTAAAAACTTTGAATTATTTTATTGTTTTTCATATTCCGTAACTTACTTAATAATTGTCATACTATTCTATAGATTTATTTTAGTTTTCTATAATCCACTCTTTTCGTACGTCGTTTTGTAAAAACAATTACAATAGGATGCATTAATCTATAGAGAAGGTTTGAGGTAATGGTATATTCCCTTTATTACAAATTAGAGGATATTCTGGGTTATACACGGGTTTGTTAATTGTAAATTTATTTGTTATTTTGATCTCATAAAGATGGTATTGTAGTATTTTTGTGATTTTATGTATTTAAAAATAATTATATTTTTATTCAATTTAAAAATATATAATTAATGATAACTTGATCCTTTTTTTTTTGTTTAATTTGACTTGTTTCAAATTTAGAACAACTTGCTTGGTGACGTATAATTTATATTATTTTCTTAGCTAAATTATCACCAATTATTTTAAAATAAATTTCATATATTTTTTAGTATATATTTCGTATTTTTTTTCCTTGAAAAAATCTTTAATTTATTAATGCTTTTAGAAAAAATTTTAATTGATAAACGGAAATGCAAAACTTATAAATGTTGAAAGCAAAAGAGTCTCCAAACTATCAAATAACCACTTAAAATATGTATGCTTATGTCTAAGCAGATACTCTTAACCATGGACATCACTCCATACCTCGAGGAAGAGCAACTGGTTCGTGGTAGTCTGTATTGAGTGCAAATTCAGACTGGGTCACTTGGTGTTGACATCTCTCTCGTATCGCTTTGGTCCCAACCTTTCTCGTAGCATTTCAAATTTCTTACCTTCACCTATTTTTCCTCTCTTAGTCCCTCTCTTACATCCAATCTTAATATTCAGAAGTGAAAAAGATTCAGAGAGTATTATCTAAGACGTTCAAATGAAAGTGAAATTGAAGTAGTAGAATCTAAATTGTACTTACAAACGAAGAAGAACCGCATCCAATCGATAAAATACGTTAGATTCACGTGTGAAATGGTTTCTTGCAATGGATATATGCCACTGAGCGGGCTTGCCTCAGCTGCCTTTCTACAACAAGAAAGAGAAAATAAAAGCATGGATTGTCTCAACAGTAGGTAAGTGTTGGACCAATTAAACATTTTTTAATTAAAAGCTTCATGGGCCAAATTAATTAAAAGATTAATTGGTAAAATGTGAAGAAAAATGGGCAAATGATCAACCACTTGGGCTTAAGAGTTTAAGTGTGTTTTATCATTTGTCCCACATTGCATAGATTATAAAAAATCAAGTGATATATAAGAGAGGACACACACTTCTATGTTCAAAAGTGTGCACCTAGAAAGAGAGATGGCTAAGCCACGCGCGCGCACGGCACGGCACGGCACGGCTCGTGGCCTCGAGGGCTTTAAAATTGGCACTTGGGCACTTGGGCTCTTGAATGATCAGATTCTTTTTGATCAAAGTGAATACAAAAGTCAACACATTTTGAAATCAAAAACGAAATCAAAACGTTTCTCCTTTCTTGCAGAATATTAATGGCTCCGTGTCTTGCGCTCCACGCCCTGACATTACGCCATATATAGTCTCACACAGTTTTATCCTGGGATTCAGAATCTCACAGATCCGCCACACTGCGGGAGATTTTATGAATTAAGGAGAGAGATCATATCTCGACTCTGTGTTCTTTTAAATCGTTTTTTATTTTCTTATATCGTTTAATCTTCTCCTTAATTCGCATTTTTTTAATCCGGTTTTTTCGATTCTTACAATCTTAATTCATAAAAATCCGCTTCCTGCTTATCGCTTGAATCGGATTGAGAATTGCGATCTGCTTTTTTAAACGATTTTAAAACAAAAACGTTTTTAAAAAAAAAAAAAAAAAAAAAAAAAAATTATCTCTGAAACAGTTCTGCAAACGTTTTATAACGATTTCGCGGAAGGTTTCAATCTGTTCTGATTTTTTTTTAATCTGTCAAATTCATAAACGATTTCCGTGAAGGCCTTTGGGCGAGTTTCGCGAAACGTTTCTTGAATATTTTCTGGGAAAACAACCTTCTGGTTAAATTCCACAGATTTATACAGTGATTAAAACGCTTTATAAAAAAGCTATCACTTTTATTTATCGTTACTGATTCTGTTTATCTTCTGATACAGATCATGAATACCGGTGCTGACAACGTTCTCTCGGGAATAGGATCCAGTGCGTTGACGCCCCAAATTGGGGATGGTCTTCCATTGCAAACCTCTGTTGTAACCTCCGCTGTGCCTTCCCTCGCTGCTATCACTCCATATAAGTTCGATGGGACCAACTTTAAGTCGTGGCAGAAAAAGATGCATTTCTTTCTAACCACACTGAAATTGGAGAAGTATCTCACGGAGAGCAAACCTGTTTTGCCTTCGGACAATACTGATCCCCGAGCTCTGGCTAGTGTCGAGGCATGCAACCATGGAGACTACTTGTGCCAAGGCTACATCCAGAACCGCCTGGTTGACCAGCTATACAACGTGTATAGTGAGTTTTCAACCTCCAAGGCTCTCTGGAATGCTCTGGATATGAAGTACAAGTCCTTCAATGTGGGCTCTGGAAAGTTTGCTGCTGCGAAGTTCCTGAACTACAAAATGGTGGATTCAAACCCATCATGGTGAATAGTGTGTCTGTGGACTGTGAATAGTGTCCACCGTAGATAGTGTGTCCACCGTGTGTCCGTGAACAGCGTGTCCACCGTGAATCGTAAACAGTGTGGCCACCGTGAACATTGTTTCCATTGTGAACAGTGTCGTGAACTGTGAACAGTGTGTCCACACCGTGAATAGTGTGTCCACCGTCCACTATGAATAGTGAAAAGTGCATATTTTACTAATTATAAATAATGTAATACTGAGAAGGTTCATATTTAACTAATTATAAATAGTGAACTGCTTATTCTCCAAATAACTTTAAAAAATGTTCCTATTTTTCTAATTCACTCATATAGACCCTCCCATACCCTTCTAATCTTCATCTAAACTCACTTCAACAATAAGATTACAGAGCCTATCTAGTGTACCAGAAATCATAAGATCGCAAAGTATAATAGATTTTTATGTACATTTTTCGTCATATGAAGGCGGAACCGATATGAAAAGAATTATGAACTTTTCATGTCTCCTCTTATAAAAAGCATCACCAAAAACAAAGTGATTCAATACAAATTATACTCATCAAGAAAACGACATTCTAATATTTTTCTATATTGATATACAGTTTCTAGAACATAATCGATATTAGAGTATTCATCCCAATTGTTGTAAAGTTTATGCAACATAAATCCCTGATGACAAATAGACAAACTGATGTCCAAATATTTCTATGAGCATAAAATGACATCCAAAACAATAACAACAAAAAGCAATTTTCCATCTACAAAAACCAGGGTCGGCCCGACGTCGTATAGCACTTAAAGCAGATAAAGAAAATTAAATGATTCCCTTTACTCATAGCTAGTTCTTTTATTAAAAAATAAAATAAATCAAAACTATGTAAAATATCAGTGTAACTTAAGAAAAAGTACAGAAACATCAATATTACTCATGAAAAATAATTTTCCTTGCTTTCTTTCCTGCAAAATCATTCATCAATTTTGAATAATCGAGCTTTTCAACCAAATTTTGTTCGATTGATATCATTGACAAGCCATTTAATTTCTCTTGAGACATAGTCGGACGTAGATAATTCTTTATGATCTTCTACTTTGAAAAACTTCTTTCTACAGAAGCAACTGAAATCAGAATTATCAATAATATATGATAAGCGATCCATCTGTTTGGATAACAACCATCCATTCTTTTTTAAAACTCCAACACCTCCACCGCCTTTGTAATTTCTTATGGCAACATTTTTTTTAGAAGTTGAAGTTCCATAAACATATCTTTTCCTTCCACATATGAATGTTCATCACGTTTTATACCGAACAAAAATTCAAAAATTTCCTCATAACACTTAAATTGCTCGAATATGATCTCAAGAAACATTATAGCTTGATTCACTATGTTGATGAAGTAATCAATCCTAAAACTCTCCTCCGCCGTTAATGTATTATCTTCATCAAATTTCATAGCATCTTCACTATTTTGGATCTTTCTTTTCATCAAACGCTTTGGTTTTGTAGAAAATACTGGTTTAATCTCCATTTCAATGGCAATCTCAGCATCTTCACCATATGTATCAACATGGAAGCCGAAGAACAACAACAAATTACAGAATCTACGTACAAGGCGAAAGCGATTTTTACGGTGTTTTGCAGGAAATTATAGAAATTGTATATATCCCGAATTCGTAAATTTGAGATGCATATGTTTTAAGTGTGATTGGTACGACCCAACAATTGACTGTATAGTCGGGTTAGTTGATGATATGGAGATACAAAATGAAAGGAATTGGACAAGCCTCCATCCCACTAGAATCGACAGAAGATGTTATACATATTGATCCACTTAATAAAAAGCTGAAGACATTTTTGATGGATTTGGAAAAGATGCAGAATTGGACGAATTGGGAGAGTTCGTTGATGGAGAGGAGTCACATGAGGCTAATGAACACTGCAATGTATCTGAAAATGATTGAGATTAAATATAATAAGTATTTTGTTGTTTTTTTAATTTTATTAACTCGATTTACGAGGGATTTGCGAAGGACCCTAGCAAATCCCTCGCAAACGAAAAAATCATGAACAAATCTCTATACCCTATACTCTAAAAATATTGCTAGGGATTTACGAAGGATCCCTAGCAATTTCCTCGCAAATATGTAAATAATTCGAAAATTATTTAATTTTTTTTCCTTAAAAAGTTTAATTTTTTTGAAAGGTTTGCGAGGGATTCACTAGAGATCCGTCACAAATCCCTAACAAGTGATTTACCGCGTTAATTAATTGTCTCTGAGAAAATCGCGAAAATGATATTTTGCTAAGAATTTACGAGGGATCTCTAGCAAATTCCTCGCAAATCTTTAAAAATATTTGAATTTTTTACGAAAATTTGAAAATTTTGTCAAATTTTGGGCGATATATCCGTTACAAATCCCTAGCAAAATGTCCTAGATTTTTATAAAACGAAAATCCCTTTCACAGACTATCTCTCTAGCCCCAAACCCTAGCACCAGATCTCTCTCTCATTTCCCAAACCTTTCGTCCCTCACCACCGCCGTCCCTCAACACCGTTGTCCCCAGCCCGACTCCCTCTCGCCGTATCTCTCTCTCACAGTCTCTCTTTCTCACCGTATCTCTCTCTCACAGTCTCTCTTTCTCACCGTATCGCCGCCATCGTCCACTCGTCGCCGTCCTCTTTCGCCGTCGTTTCTCTGGTTTCTCTCTCTCTCTCTCTCTCTCTCTCTCTCACCGTCTCTCTCTCTTTTTCTCCAGCCGTCGTCCTCCCTCGCCATCCTCCTCCCCCACGTCCTCTTCTCCGGCAACTCAAGGTAATCTTCGTCTTCTGATTTTGTTAGATTTGGTTAGGTTCGGTTGATTTAGCATTTGGTTAGGTTTGGTTAGATTAGGATTTGGTTAGGTTTGGCTAGATTAGGATTTGGTTAGGTTTTCATAACTTTTTAAAATAATTATTTGGTTATAAATTGTTTTGAATATTTATGTTATCAATTATAATTTACTTGACAATAATTTTGTCAATTGTTTTACGTTGCAGATGACGAGATCCGGGACCAATGATAGACTTTTATCGACTTCCGGCATATCTCTTCCATCTCACAATACAAATTTTTGGAGTTCGGAGCCATGTTCCGTGACGGATATGGTCCATCCGATGTGTAGTTTCTTTCGTTTGTAATATGTATCGAACTATTTTGTTTTTAAAATATTATATTTTCAAGTTTTTAGTTTTAATTTCGAAATTTTCTATTCTTAATAATTCAATTATTTAATTTTAATTTTGAAATTTTATATTATTAACAATTTTTTAATGTTAAATAAATAAATTAAATATTTTTAAAAAAAAATTGGGTAATTTTGCTAGATAACCAAAAAAAATATATATAGAAAACTAGCAAAGACCCCTAAAATGTGCGGTTAGGATTAGGTACACATAGAGGAATTTGTTAGTTGATAAATTATAATTTTTTGTCTTATTGTTGCCAATTTCTCAAAAAAATTTGGGTGTCCTTGCAATTTCCTAGAAAATTTCCTAGGGATTTGCGAGGGAGAGTAATACATTTCCTAGTAAATCTTGCGTAAATTTCCTAGGGATTTGCAAGAGCAGGTTGCGATACGTTGATAATATCCTTGCAATTCCCTCACAAGTTGTGCTACGGATTTGCGAGGAATGTTTTACGACGGATCTGCTATGAACTTTTTTCCCTCGCAAATTTGTGAGGAATTTGCGATGCTCGTATTCCGAGGAATTAGATTCCCTCGCAAATTCTTCGCAAAAGGACATTTGCCAGGGATTTGCTAGGAATTCTTCCCTAGCAAGCTTGCTGCTTTCTTTGTAGTGTTTGCTTTCTCAAAACCCGTTTCTCTATCGTTTTTCAAATAACCAACAAGTCGTTCTAATTGAGAAATAGCAGCCTCAAGATCCATATCCTCTGATTGTAAGGTTTTGCTCACTATATTGACAACAGAAAGCAAATCATACCAAATTACTATTCCAAACATGAATTCAAATATTCCAATTCCATGTATACACTCACTTCAAGAGACTCATCATCACTATGATGTCCTGGATTATCACTATTTTCTGCCAAGTAAAACAAAGCATCGCGTATCTTTGAAACTTGAAATCTTATGGGTTTAACATTATCAATGCAACTTTTCCAACGAGTTTGTTATAATGGTTTAAGTGTAATACCATCTACCATCTCTCTGTACACTTCCCAATTGTTGGTTGAAGACGCAAATAGGCAGTAGATACACTAAACAATTCCAAAAAAATATCTTTCTTGGATGAAGAAGCCATATCATAAAGTGCAAGATTGAGACTACGACATCCACATGGAGTGTAAAATGCCTTTGGATTTACATCAAACAATCTTTTCTGAACCCCTTTATGTTTTTCTTTTATATTTTTTCCATTGTGATAACCTTGCCCTCTTATGTCGTAGATATTCAACTTAAGATCAGCCAAAGCATATTGAAGAGTGTTAAAGATTCTCTCTCCCCTCTTGTCTTTGATTTCCAAAAATTCAGAAAGAACTCCTCAATCTTAGGTGAACTCGTCGAAACATCCACATATCAAATTAAAAAGATCATCTGCTTTTTACGACTAACATCAGGAGTAGAATCTAGAATGACTGAAAAATATTTTGTATCTTGAATCTTCTTCAAGATCATCATCTTGATCTCATTAGCAAGCAATTCTATCAATTCATTCTGAATCTTATGACTGAGATAATGGTAATGATTTCACCTTTTTTAATCCGCCGAATATGTTCTTTCATTACTGGATCAAAGCCTCCAATCATCCTAATAAAATCCAAAAAATTCCCATTATTCAGATAATTAATCTTCTCTTTTTTCCACGAAATGCTAAATTTCTTTCAGCTAAAGTATTTACCACTGTAATTATTCTCAACATCACATATCTCCAATGCTTTCTCTCCTTGTTAATTGCCTACTGCAAATGCTTATCAATAGTTTTATTCTTTTTAGTCTCACTTCTAGCTTTGTCAAACGAGTCATACAAATAATATGATTATGAGTAGTTTCATGAGTTTTCAGCCTTTTCGAAGCATTTCTCCATTGATTTAACCCAGTACTTGCCAAAAGAGGAGGACTTGTTTCTTGAGTGAATAATTTCCAACAAAAACAAAAGACCTTATCTTTAGCTTTTTAGTAAACTAGCCATCTTCGGTCTTGTTTTTCTCCATTTATCATTTTTCTTATATAAGATGAATAAGTGAAATACCTATCATTATCATCTCTGCAGAAAATGTAACTAGCCGGTGGTCTTGTCGGTGGACCTTTCTTAACAAAAACATCTCTCAGTCTCTGTTCAATCTTCCCCCAATTTCCTGGATCATCCATATCCACATTCTCATGAACACATTTGAAGTCATCAACTTTCTCGTGTTCTTCCATGTTTTCATTCTCAAATTGTTCTTTATTCTCATCCATACAATATGTATCATCTCCAACAGGTTCATCTACATTATCTCCAATAGGTTCATCTACATCTTCTTCAATAGTAACAAGCTCTTTGTGTTCCTTGTTTATCTCAGCTCTAGGACTAGAAGTCTCATCAATTACAGAAGTTTTAGTTCTCGTCACATACCTGAAAACATCATTGGTTTGAGATTTCACCAATTTGTCTTGTCTTTGCTTTCTTTTCCTATTTTCATCTCCGCATGGTTGTCTTCTAATTCTCCCGGCTGGTGGCATTTTTCTACAAGCTTCACGATTTTTCCAAAGGTATAAACTTTTGATTAACAAAAAAATATGAATTACAATGTCAAAAAAAAGTTCTAATGGAAAAACAAAAGAAGAATAGAGCAACGATGTCAAAAAAACAGAGAAGAAGAACAGAGCAACACATAAAACACAAGGCATTGATGTTTCATGTATAATAATCACTATGAATAAAATTTCCAAATCCTAATTTTAGTTTGTAAAATCTTAATCTTAAACTGTTGAATCCACCATACTTAATCTTTCAATTTTTAAGTAGTTGAGAAAGCCTAAGAAGCAAATTTCATATTTAGTTTGTCCAAAATTTAAAACTTGACGAGGAAGAAAAGAGGAGAAGAGAGAACTCACATGGGGAAGCACGCAGCGAAGATTGGAGGAGGAGGAGGAGGAGGACGACCACGAAGAAGAAGAATCTTTTTTGTTTTTTAATTTTGATGATATCTTTTCCTTTTTTAGTATAAACGGTTCTGATTTAATGATTTTTGTTTTAAAAAAATTAAAACGGATGTAAGGGGTGGATTTTGAACCACCCTCACGGAATAGAAATATGAAGACCTCATACCACTACACCAAAGAAACATATCTGAAATTGATGCCCTTAAAATATTGATAAAATGTGATGCATAAAACCCTTGCTTCATGGTCTTTAGCCCATGGCCGGTCCTGACAAAAACAGTCTTCAATTTCTCCCCCCCCCCCCCCCCCCCCCCCCTCCTAAGAGCTTCTTCCCCAACCATACCATATATTTCATGTAATTTCTAACAGTCTAGAACCTCTTGGTATGTCTCTCTCCCACAAACGAACATACAACAGAACATCATTGTCAAATCAACTTATAACACTCTGGTGTTAGAATGAGTCATTAGCTCCGATTTTGATACCCTCTTTGTCAAGCCTTTTGCGAAGAGACTCGTTAATTGTGTAGTGGGCTACGTTTTCTTCAATCTCAACCACAATCTTTTTGCATTTTTTCACTCTCTTTTAACTTCTCTTTTTTCTTCGATGGATCCATCTCTTTTGGATTTGTGTAGTCTTTAAAAACCCTGAAGGCATGCTGGAAAGAGGTAATAATTTTTTCATTTGGATAAAGCATATCTTCCTTCATTCTCATGTATTCTTCATCCACCTATCCACCTCCTAATACTATGTCGACCAGTGCTACCTTATGTCTCCTCTCAACATGAATTTCATAAGTACTCATAGACTAAATGATCAAATTTGCTCAAAACAGTCTCCACTTATCTCTCATCTCCGCTCGCCGATATGCTCTAGTCAATCCTCTGTATGAGACATTCGTAGTTGACCTACATGTAGCAGCTTCCCGATATACACCAAAGAAGACAATGGCTTTTTATTTGCAAAATCATGTATTAGTGTGTTGAGCAACGTCATGCTGAAATCTTTGATAACTTCAACACTTCTCTTCACGCTCTCAAATTTTTGTTTTTAACAGTTGACTAAGAGCAAGTTGTGCCTCATCGCCAATTTGAAGCATGTCTTTATGGAGGCAACATGCAAGTTGGATCGTATGAGCCATGACCGATTTTGAGTTTATAAACATCATTTTCAAATTTGTTAATAAATTTTTGTTGAGAGGAAAAAATAATATTTTTTTATTATATTGTAGAATCACGTTTATTTGGGTTTGGGCCATCGACCAATATCATTTAACCCATAATTTTCACGAATTCACTTTGGTGATTTAGAAAATTTTAAGTCATGGTGGGTTTCAAAGAGTGGAAAAACCGAAGGAGTAATAAAGTGTGGATGAGACGTGAATACTACTTGCACATTTGGACATCCGAATTGTATGAGATCATGAAACAATGTTAAAATGCTTCATATCAAATATACTCATTGCATCCACGAGTGGATGGAATCAAATTGACTGTTTCCATCAACATGAGAATTGAGTGATTAAGCAATATTTTTGAAATTTGTTCATGAGTTGGACAATCAAATAACTGTTAAATGTAGTGCAAGCAACTAGTGAATTATATTTTAACATAACTTTCCTTCTCCAAACGAGATTATGTATATTAATTTCCTCTTAAATTTTCATGTAGATGCGATTATTTATAGTTTGGTTGAAGTACGTTCAGAGAATTAACTTTTTCGAGAAAAAAATTAAAAACTTATCTAAACTAAACACTGAAAGACATCAATTTGGACTATTCGAGAAGAGGTTAAAAACTTATCTGAACTAAACACTGAAACACATCGATTTGGACTATTCTTTTTCCTTTAATTCTAATATTGAGTTCAAGTGACATATATACCCTTGCATATGATTATGTCTCTTATGTAAATGAAGGGCATTATTGAGGATTCTATATTTATAGATTTACATAGGAACCCTAATCGTATGCAACTTGTACATCTTTAAATACATATGTATATATATTATTAACATTGAGTTTCGGTTTCTTCTCTCTCTCGAAGTCTCTCGAGGAACTCTTTTATAGTCATGTTTATACCTTCCGATTTCAGATCGGACTAAGTTTTCCGGCTAGTCCGGATAATAAATTCCGATAGGGTTTCTCTATCCTTTCGGATTTCTAGTTTTAGGTTGTTTTTTCTTTCTCTTGTATGAAATCGGATGCTCATCTACCGCGAAGCAGGGGCTTCCCTCTTCCGATGGTATTGTCCTTCCTGACTGGACTTTCTGAAAAATTAATCAGTAGCTCCTCAAATCCCCGATGAGATGCCTTTCGTTAAGGTGATGGGTGATGTGGCCATGTGTTAGAGACTATCAGTTCTGTATCACACGGGGGCGAGCAACTCTCTGAAATCGCCGGATCAGTTCATGAGGAGATTCTCCGGTAAATTTCGAAGCTTTCTGGGTGGGAATTCGTTGAATTCTCGTCCTGGCGGTGGAGCATGGCGGTGGTGCGGCGGAGGGTAAGGCCTTCGTGGATTTAATTGCTTGTTTCGATTTTTTTGTTAACATACACCTCAATGTTTTTGTACTTGTTTCGACGAGCGGTAACTGGCCATGAGCTCAGTTTCACATAACTAGTCCGTTTAGGTCCATATTGGACTTAACATCCCTTAACCAGAGTAACGCGTCATAATTTAGAGTTTCTTTAGGAGAATAAGTTAAGTTGCGAGGCATTTGCATTGTATTAGAAAATTACAGACATTTGTTTAGGAGCTATTTCTTTAGACATTTGTTAACTATTTCTTCAACAAATGGTAGATTTGAAAGATTTTTTGTACAAATGTATGTAAATCCACACGAGATTAAAAGCGTGTCTTTAGTTACAAACAGTATAAAGAAAAGCATACTAGTATTTTGCTCCAACAGAGGTAACAGACTGTGTGATCTTCGCCAATAAAAAAGGCATTATCTAATAGAAAAATGAAAACCACATCACAAAGCCCAGCAAAGAAATTGAAGCTTTAGAAATTAGAGATAAAGACAGCAAACAAAGCATACTAAGTGCAGAAACAGAATCAATAAGCAGAAGACAAGTGTAAGTAGAAGGAATGTGAGCACTTACTTTCCAAACTTAATTGCAAGTTTGCGGTGGTAATAATCAACTCTGACCGTGCACTCGCTTTTTTTATCCGTTGGATTTTAACTCCCAGATTCTGTCTGATCTTATGGTGAAGAAACCAAACTCAAGATTTATCCCTTTTCTGCCCAACATTGTCCAATGAACAAAGAGCTTTTTTCTTTTCTTCCAAGTAAAAGCTTTTTAGACAGTACTTGAGTGAGGTTATACAGTTTCACCTCCTTTTTTTCATTTCTTGTTTTCTTAAACTTTCCTTGTCATGCGAAACTTAGTTACAGTCAAAGTAAATTTTTTTTAATTATGATGGCTAGTCCAAAATATACGTAACGATATCAAATGGGGTCTATATCTCTTGTAATAAGTCCAAAGTTTTAGATGGGCCGGGGGTGTTGGGCCCAATGAGAATTTGTTTTGTATAAAGTTTCTCTAAAAACCCTAATATCCGAAACTCAAAACTGAAAAGATCGATAGAAGCCAGTGATATATAGGAAGGAGACCAGTTTTGTGCATCTGATCTGATTCGGGGGCTTACCATATCGACGAGGTTGGTTAATGGTTCCTAAAATCTGATTTTTTTTTCTTCGTGAAATTATGGCTACGTATTGTAATAGTTTTCTTATGTGTTTGTCTGTAGCTTTTTTTTTTTTTTTTTTTTCATTTCTTAGTTTTTGGTTTTGCTTAAACTTTTTTAGTCTCTTAAAGGAGTTGGAATTGTAATTTGCTTAGTTTTTTGGTTTGCAAGTATTTTTTTATTTATTGGAAATTTGACATAGGAGAGGAATATATATAAAAAAATTAAAATATAAAAGTAAATAAATAATTATAGTTTTATAAGAAAATAAAGTTACCAATAATTATTTTATTTATATTTTGTATGTTTTCTTAAAAAAATTGCAATTGAGTTAAAAAAAAATTATATATATAGTGTTTCTAGTTTGCATTAAGAAGCTGATGGGGAAAAAAAGTAAAAAAAAAAAAAACTTGGGAAATCTATTAATCTAAATTGTAAACTCTAACGACAACCATTCATTGTCTATGTACTAGCTACTTATCCACCACGTAGAAGTCCGACAGTAATTGAGTGAGGTCATACACATTGACGTGGATTTTAAGGTAAAAAAATATATAATCTTTTGGAATATTACCTCAAAAACCAGTCGGTCATTGCTGTTTGGGAACTATAAAGAATAGAAACTATCACTAAAAATAAAATATAGAAATTGTCAGTAATTCTATTTAACAAGTTTCCAGTTACTTTTGTGTATTCCAATTTCTGGTTTCTTTGTCGTATATATATATGATATACGATTATAATTCATTCATCTCTCTTTTGACAATCAGGTCACACGAACGATGCCAATGAGGTTATGTCCAAAAAAAAATGAAAAACGATGCCAATGAGGCTACCATCTGAATTGGAAGAAGAAATCATTTCCAGAGAGTTCCATGCAGATCTCTTCCAAGGTTAAGATCTGTATGCAAGCTTTGGAACAATCTGATTCTAGACAACACAGATTCCGCAAGAAGAACTTCTCTCATATGTACAGCTATAAGGCGTTGAACATCGGTTTATATTCAATCATGGCGAAAGGCTTTCTTCCGTGGCCATTGATCAGGAGCAGCAAAACGTGTTCGATCCTCCGTCTCTGTCTCTGATGATCCAAGACATTAAACTTCTTACGTTGAACTATTGAACCATATTTTCGTTTCTTGTTATTTAGAGTGTTCTCCTATTGTATATGTGATTGATCCAAAGATAAATCGACTTTAGATATTTAATTTCTTGTTTGATTACGCTGATCCTAATGTACTCCATTTATTATAAAAAAAACTCAATACCGACTTAGTTAAAGAGAACCAGATTGGACAAGTAATACTCGTGTGTCGGAAAACTCCTCTGCTTCGTGTAATAACCTCGTCAAGAATCTCTGAATCCCCGTTTCTTGTTGATCATTTGAGTTTAAAAAGGAGAAAAAAAGAAGCTAAAGAAACAGAGTAATTGGATTTTTGGTTACCGCTGCAAGATTGAAAGGCAAAGCTGGAGCTTCGTCATGCGTCTAAGTCCTGAAGATGAGCTCCTTTGAAGAATCTAGGGAGGATGGATGTATTGTCGAACATGATCATTAAAGGGAACATGACTCCTGCGATTGGGATCCATGGGAGGCCAAAGCAGATTAAGAGTCGATAAATCGTTTTTGGAAAATAGTGAACATTGCAATTGTAACGGTTTCAACGAATGTCGCGTGGTAATCTTCAAGAACCCTGCAAATAGAAAGATTCTTTCACAGAATTGGTTTCCGGGTAAGCTTTCAATGGCCATGAAGGCAAAATAGCACCAAAGGACTGATGTAGGGATCATTTTAAGGATAGACATAGCTGCAACACATGCTCCTACCATTGTAGGCTGAAGCAAGTTGCTTTCTGCAACACATGCTCCTACCATTGTAGACTGAAGCTGTTCTTTAACTTCGACTGGTAACAAATCATCAATCTCTTTCTCCATGTCGAACAAAGTCACATCAACTGGAGCATTGAGGTTTCCGGTGAATGTAGTAGCTTGGATTGTCGATTCTTTCATCTCTTTCAAACCCTGCAAGCGGAAAGAACCAACTCTCAGTTCCGTGTTCTTTCGAAAAAATCGGAAGTTTTTATGGAAGATATTCTTACTTGAGGTTGTTGGTATACTAATGGTGTCTGCATATGATGATAGGCTTCTTGCATATTGTCGTAGAGTTGGCCCAAAGTCGCATTCGTTTTGATGGGTCCGTGTCAAAGAACACGGCCGCGCACACGTGTTTGTCATTTCCTTATAGGAGAAGACGGGGCTTCAAACATTGCCAATATGTGAATTTTTAACGACTCAGTTGATCAAACCATATAACTAATAATTGGACCAGAAGAGGATTATGGGATATCTTTACTTTTATACGTTGTCACAGTTTATATACAAGGTGGTATTATGTATTGTAATTCTTAGCATCTCTAGAAATTATCCATCACATGTGTTATCTTTAGGCTATGAAACAGAAGACGGAATGTGTTTGTTTTCATAGTGAGGAGTAACGTCTCTTGATTGTTTGCATATGTTTGTTCAATTATTCCATTGTTAGCTTCGAATTTCTATAAAATGCGTAAGAGTACTGTGACTAACGTTTTTTAATAGTTGTTGTGCTTTTTGTGTATTGGGAAGTTATTGACACAAGTGGAAGAAAACACCAGGTTTACAAATACCGTATACATTTGTAATCTTCTCAATTAGGGCATAATCGCTCCTCATTAACCATCTTTATAGAGAGAGTAATGAAAAGGCCAAAGGAGGTAGTAATGAAATTCCATGAATTTACTGTCCTTTCTTACATCTTCTCTTTGTTGTTTGTCTCCGGGATTTGAAGCGTATAGAGACAATAGAGGGAAAGCCTGTCGGCAAATACATCTATCGGGGGTATGTAGACGTTGCAAGAAAGTATTCCACAAAGGTACAATCATATGCCTTAATTTGCAATTCTCAATTTATCTATTGTATTGTGCGTCTCTTGTGGTCCAAACTCATACTTCTCTACAATGCCTGTTTTGTTTTTAATGAAATAAATGTTTCCCATGGAACAAGTATACAAAAATTATTGTTAAACCACCAAACAAAATGAAGAAAACTACACACCTCTTACATATATAGTCACAAAGCTGATTACTATCTTTGCGCTGGCAAAATTGTTTGGGGCAAATAAAGCATATTGGGAGTGACAGGTTCGTGTGTCTAATCTGCTGAAATTCAAGTTACGAAGACTTAATGCTACTGTGTTAAAGAATATGTTACAATTCAGAGAAGCCCAGAAAGATGAAGGAATTTCTGTATATCCATTATCAAGGTTTCGTACAAGCTTATATACCCAAATACACATAACCCTACTTTCCTAAGACAAGATATCACAATTAACTATAGAGGGAAAACAGAGTAATGATAGATTACACAATTAACGGGATTGATATCCTAACACTCCCCTCAAGTTGGAGCATGGAGATTCGTAATGCCCAGCTTGTCGATGAAAAACTCAAACTATTTTCTCCCTAACGCCTTTGTCATAATGTCTGCCAGTTGAGTCTTTGTTGGAACATAAGAAGGAGTAATATTACCGGATAAGATTTCATCTCGTACGAAATGACAATCTAATTCGATGTGCTTCGTGCGCTCGTGGAAGACAGGATTTGTCCCTATGTGGATGGCTGATTTGCTATCACAGAACATAAGCATTGGTTCCTTATGTTGAACTCCTAAATCTGCCAATAATCGTTTAAGCCATATCAGTTCCTGAGCAAGGTATGACATGGTGCGGTATTCTGCCTCGGCCGAAGATCGACTAACAGTTTTCTGTTTTTCTGTTTTCCAAGAGACCGGTGATGTTCCTAGTTGCACAAAGTAACCCGTTATCGAACGACGAGTTAAAGGACAGCTTGCCCAATCTGAATCGCACCATCCATATAAATGCAAGTCTGGATCAGATTGAAGCAAGATTCCTTGTCTGGGACTGTATTTCAAATAACGCACAACTCTACATGCCGCTGCCCAATGTTCTTCTTTTGGTGCCTGCATGAACTGTGCAAGGGTATGGATAGCATATGAGATATTAGGACGGGTTACCTTCAAGTATATGAGACGACCAATAAGCATGCGGTAAGGAAGAGGGTCAGTGAGGAGCGGTGTTTCCGATAAAGCTAGACGGTGGTTCTGATGCATTGGAAAATCTGCTGGTTTTGCACCCAATAAACTCGTCTCTGCAATGATTTCCAAAGTATATTTTCTCTGACACAAGTAGAAACCACTGTGATTTCGTGCAACCTCAATGCCCAAAAAATACTTGAGTAATCCTAGGTCTTTCATGTGAAAGCAAGAGGAGAGATAGTCTTTGAATTGAGCAATTATTTCTGGTGAATTTCCAGCAATTATCAAATCATCAACATAGACAAGGACTCTCAATTCTTTCCCTGGTTTCACTAACGTGAACAACGAATAATCTGACTTGGACTCAGCGAAACCATAAGAGAGAAGAGCAGATGACAATTTCGCAAACCAACATCTTGGAGATTGCTTTAATCCGTAAAGAGATTTGTGAAGTAGACATACTTGATTTGGTTTAGAAGACGTGAAACCCGGTGGCAGTTTCGTGTATACTTCCTCTTCTAAATCTCTATGTAAACATGCGTTATGAACATCCATTTGATGGACTTCATAACCGCGTCCTGCTGCCTCCCAAAGAAACATCCTTACAGTGCCCATTTTTGCAACCGGAGCGAAGGTTTCTCCATAGTCTTCCCCTTCGACTTGACGATTACCCTCAGCAACTAATTTGGCTTTGTGGCATTCTAGTGTCCCGTCAGCTCTGAATTTCAGTTTGTAAACCCAATGACTCCCTATGGCTTTCTTCCCAATTGGTAAGGTCACAATCGAATATGTCTTGTTCACATCATGAGCTTCGATTTCACCAGACATAGCACATCTCCAATGCTCGTCTTGAACAGCTTGTTTATAACTCATAGGTTCTACGGCTGATAAAATGGCTGCCTGAAAGGCTTTATGTGTCGTAGAGAATCGATCACTGTTGATATAGGATGTAATAGGATACGAAGATGTCAAATCAGAGGGAAGAGTCGATGTGCTTACAGTGTTGGTGACGTAGTTCTTAAGAGTCACTGATTTGAATTTTGTTCGTTGTCCTCGACCCAAGATTTCAGGTTCAGTCTCCGATGGGTCGTCAACAATTGTCGGGATAATTTCCGACAATGGTGAGTGAGGTATTTCCGGCGACGGCGGTGGTGTCGCTGCGTCGGAATCGAAGTTGGCATCTGATGGAGCTGCTTCATGGTTGTTAACGATGGGAGGAGGAGACTCATTTGGTTGGGCCAAATTAAGTGAAGAGGGAATGTTCAAAGAATCTGTTAGCCCATTTAATTCCATTATTTTGGAAATAGTAGAAAGAGGGGACCATAAGTCTTGTTCCTGCGCTTCATCGTGAAGAGAATTTGAAATTACAGAGAATGGGAATTCTGTCTCATGGAAGACAACATCTCTTCTCTTGAGACAAAAAATATTTTTGTTTCCAAATCAAATAACCGCCAACCTTTTTGACCATGAGGATATCCAGTGAAGATGCATCGACGGGATTTTGAAGCAAATTTATCACCGTTTTGATGTTGATTGTGTGTATAACACAACGAACCAAACACTCGTATGTGAGTTATTGGCGGCTCTGTTCCGTGGATGAGCTGATATGGTGTCTTCCCTTTCAAGACCGAAGATGGAGTTCGATTTATTAAATATCCCGCAGTGAGTATGCATTCTCCCCAAAACTCTATAGGTCAATTTGCTTGAAAGCGAAATGCACGAGCAACATTCAAGATGTGCCTATGCTTCCTCTCGACCCGACCATTTTGATTAGGAGTGCCAACACATGAAGTTTTATGATGTATCCCCTTCTCTCGAAACTGATTCGTTAAACACATGAACTCCGATCCATTGTCGCTTTGTACCGTTTTAATCATTGTTTGAAATTGTCTTTCAACTGTAGCAATGAAACTCATCAAGTGTGACTGAGTTTCTTTCTTCGTATGCATCAGAAAATCCAAACACTACGAGAGCAGTCATCAACGATTGTTAAAAAAAATCTTGCCCAGCAAACAAAGGTGTTCGATATGGTCCTCATACGTCGCAATAGATTAAATCAAAAACCTTGATACTTTTATTATCACTCAACTGAAATGACTCTTTTGATTGTTTGGCGCGAAAACAAGTATCGCAAGCCTTATTAGAATTCTTAGAAACAAAAACACCCGGAAGTAAACTAACTACTTTTGCAGAAGGATGTCCCATCCGGTTATGCCAAAGATCATAAGCATGCATGTCTCCGGCTGTAACCGTAGCCATTGTTTCCATTCCGCGAAAGTAGAATGTCCCCTTCTCTCGTTTACCCACTCCAGTCACCGTCCTCGAAATGCGGTCCTGAATCACAAGGAAATTGTGAGCGAGTTGCATCACACAACAATTTTCGTCCATTAACTGACCTATAGAAATTAAATCTGATTTCATTTCCACAACATAGAAAACCGACTTCATAATCAGATTTGAACCAAGACAAACTGTTCCTTCTTTGACTGAAATCCGTTCGGTTCCATCAGCCAAAATAACCAAAACAGGAGACATATCTCGAAGATTTGATAATGATTCAAGCTTCCCGCTCATGTGGTGTGAAGCACCCGTGTCGAGAATCTAAGAAGGTTTAGAACACGTACCAGATAAGGTTTCAGTTGCTCCATTACGACCAGCATTGAGAAGGTGAAGAATGGCTCTCAATTGTTCATCGCTCAATCCGCTAACTGCGTCTCTGTCTTGATCAGTCACAACGCGATTCACATGTGCCATCGAAGACGTTGTCATCGTGTTTCGTTTTCGATTTCGGTTGTGGGTTTGTGTTTAGGTTTCTGTTCTATGAGATTTTATGGAAAAAATAGATTCGTGCTCTGCTACCATGTTCCAATTCAGAGAAGCGCAGAAAGATGAAAGAATTTCTGTATATCCATTACCAAGGTATCGTACAAACTTATAGACCCAAATACACATAACCCTACTTTCTTAAGACAAGAGATCACAATCAACTACAGAGGAAAAATAGAGTAATGATAGATTACACAATTAACGGGATTGATATCCTAACAGAATAAATTAGGGAAAAGACAATAAACACATATGCAAAGTTGTGTTGCGAATGTACAATAGATTCAATAAAAGTTTTAATTGATTGTATAAGTAATTTTTTGTGTGTTGTTACCGTATTAGATAGGGAAAAAAGAATACAAACCAACAAGTAAACATGAGTTTTCATGCGAATATGTGAAAAAAACTTTAATTGATTATACTAAAAACCAAAATTTATTTATTTGATGAATTTACTCTGCTTTATGCAAATATATAATTATTTCTATCGTATTATATTTAAATAAAGTTATATCTAAGTAGATATTGCTGCTTAAATACAAAATAACTTTGTAAAACTTATTTAATGAAAAAAATTACAATTTTATCATATCAAAATAGCAGTGTTCTAAAAAACGGTTTAGGTGGTCGCTTAGACCCGACTAAACGCTCAGACGACGTTTAGATGACCGCCTAGACCGTGAAGATTATCTTATACGCGTTAAAATTATGTATTTTTATTATTAAACGGATTTAAACGGCTTTAAGTGATCCTAAACGCTTAAGAGCAGTCATACGAAATCGTTAATCAATTATTCTTTAATTATTTTTTTTTTCAGTGTATTTTTCCAATTTCTAACTACATAGATCTAAATTTATAAATGTTAACTCCGTATACATGGTTATAAGATCCATATGTTGTTTGATATAAGTTAAATGAATGTTTTTGTTTAATTTTTGTTTACGATTTAATATTTTTATTTTTCCAGTGCATGCTTTTGTATAAATTTTATCTATAATATCATATTTATACTATTTTATGTTGTAAACGCCTAAACCGCCTAAAATCGCGTAAACCCGATTGAACATTGCAAAACAGAGAAAAATTAATCCCCTAGTATGTTTAAAACGCCAATTCACCCACGTTCGCGTTTGAAACAGCTCGTACTCAGTAAACCTAATTTGCATACTGGGCCTACTATTTTTTTCGGCCCAACACCTAAACTGTTCTACAAATCTAATTTAATTTCCGGTTACAGCTACACCGCCGTCTTCGCTTCTTCTTCTTCTTCTTCTCCGTCTGGTAAAATCCTCTCTCCGACTAATCTTCTTATTTCTCTTCCGTTATCTCTCCTTTTGTGGTTTCTGTTCTCGTCTACAGTTCTCCAATTGCTTCTCGAGCTTTAGGTCATGGAGTAACATTTCTTTTGCAATATTTGTTAGATCAGATTGTTCTTGTTAGCATAGAAAGCCGATTTTGCTTCTAATTTTTGGGATTTTGATTGGAAATTTGAAAAATGGTACTGCGTCTGGTTGGTTTACTTAAGCGAGCATTGTAGGTTTCCTCGTGTTTGGTTTTGTTTTATATTTCAACATTGTCTGTAGCAGTGCTTTGATGAAACTTTCTTCCTTGGTAAGAAGAGAATGTTACAGTTTTCATTCCTTTTCTTGCTTTTTTGGGGTGTACTGATTCTGCTTGTGTGGTTCTGTAACCTAGACAGGCGTATTGAGAGCAACTGCTAGGAGATTTGCTTTCGCAACCAAATCAAAGTCAGTGGCAACCATGGCAGCTGTAAGTCACTGTTTTTTTTTTTTAATTCAAGAGACAGTCTAATATAATACTCTTCTTTCCCCGTTTCATGACTGATTTTTGGTGTGCTGTGACAGAATCAAGAATACACGGGGAATCTAAAATGCCAGGTCGAGAAGCTCTTTGATGTGTCTCTGAGATTAACCGTTCCTGATGAAACTGGTGTTGAGACCGAGGTTGCTGCCTCCCTTCCTGGAAAACCTGGAGATTACCAATGGTTCTCCCTCGTTCACTTAACTCAAATGAAACTGAAGTTCCAATTGAGTTCCTTTTTGGTTTCTTAAATTAGATTTTTACATCATATTGTTGTCCGCAGTAACAATGCAATGGGCCTATGGTCCATAATTAAAGGAAAGGGTGCTCAGTTCAAGGGTCCTCCAGCTGTTGGACAGGTTGGTGGTTTGTTCTTTAGAATTCCGTGGCTTTTCTATGCTCTATGTCGTGTAGCAGATTCTTATTGGATCTCTTAACTCTTATTTTGTTCCCTTTTTCACTTAGGCCCTTTTGAAGAATCTACCTACTTCTGAGATGGTGGAATCATGCTCTGTAGCTGGACCTGGATTTGTTAATGTCGTACTATCATCCAAGTGGATGGCTAAGGTGCTCCTGTTGTATAATCGTTTTCTAGTCCTCGTATAAATCATTTATGTGTAGCATAATTGTTTTCTAATACGCAGAGTATTGAAAATATGCTTATCGACGGAATTGACACATGGGCGCCTACTCTTCCAGTTAAGAGAGCCGTAGTTGATTTTTCCTCTCCCAACATTGCAAAAGAAATGCATGTTGGTCATCTGAGATCAACTATCATCGGTGACACGCTAGCTCGCATGCTCGAGTACTCAAAGGTTCAAGTTGTACGCAGAAACCATGTTGGTGACTGGGGAACACAGGTAGCTACTTTTCTGCTCTTCAAATTATTTCTTAATTGTATTCCAATATTTTATCAAAGAAATAAAATCCGTTTTTATTCCGCAGTTTGGCATGCTCATTGAGTACCTCTTTGAGAAATTTCCTGATACAGATAGTGTGACTGAGACAGCAATTGGAGATCTTCAGGTCAGCTGCCTTACATCATATGGCCTTTCAAGCTTTGCACTTGTTCTTTTGTACCAATATTGGCATAATACGCTTTATGTGAAGAACTAAAGCAATTTAGTTTCTAACTTCAAATGTCATCTGACAGTCGTTTTACAAAGAATCAAAGAATAAATTTGATCTTGATCCGGACTTTAAGGAAAAAGCACAAAAGGCTGTGGTCCGTCTACAGGTAAATAACATTTTTCCTAACCTGAATTATTGGCGCTTTCTTCTGTTTGGCAGTGTGTCAATATGCAGCTGCCTTGGTTGCAAGATCTAAATTCCTCACATGGCTATTTTTTTTCCGTTTCTTCGGTGCAGGGTGGAGATCCTATTTACCGCAAGGCTTGGACTAAGATTTGTGAAATCAGCCGAACCGAGTTTGCCAAGGTTTATCAGCACCTTCGGGTTGAGCTTGAAGAAAAGGTAAAGGAAGAGATGGACCGATACTATATTATTTGAGACAGAATAGAAAGAAAAGAACATTGATCCTTGACAGGGAGAAAGCTTTTACAACCCCTATATCGCTAAAGTAATTGAGGAATTGAATAGCAAGGGGTTGATTGAAGAAAGTGAGGGTGCTCGTGTGATTTTCCTCGAAGGCTTCAACATCCCACTCATGGTTGTAAAGAGTGACGGTGGTTTTAACTATGCCTCAACAGATCTGACTGCTCTTTGGTGGGTTATCTTTTCTTCTATAAAATCCGTATTTTAGTAGCAATCTTTGGAAAATACATCTCATATATTATGACGTTTTCTGTTTGTATTTGCTCAACTCTGTGGCTTGACCTAACTTGCATATTGTTTAATAATGAATGGTCTGCTGATGCTAAAATCTGCCTGGCCCAGGTATCGGCTCAATGAAGAGAAAGCTGAGTGGATTATATATGTGACCGATGTTGGCCAGCAACAGCACTTTAATATGTTCTTCAAAGTAAGGGTTGATGAATATTTTTATTGTTTTTGACGTGTCTTGCTTAAAACTGTCAGTCGTAACTGTGGTTAGTCTGTTACTATGAATCAGGCTGCCAGAAAAGCAGGTTGGCTTCCAGACAGTGATAAAACTTACCCTAGAGTTGACCATGTTGGTTTTGGTCTCGTCAAGGGGGATGATGGCAAGCGATTTAGAACTCGGTCTACAGATGTAGTCCGCCTAGTTGATTTGCTAGATGAGGCCAAGACTCGCAGTAAAACTGCCCTTATTGAGCGTGGTATCTAGCTTTGTGTCAGCATTATTAATTTTTGAACCATTAACTTTGTTCAGTTATTGTGTGGTCTTATTCACCCTTTATATATTGTTTCTCTGTTTAGGCAAGGACAAAGAATGGACTCCCGAGGAGCTGGACCAAACAGCTGAGGCAGTTGGATATGGTGCGGTGAAGTGAGTATTATGTCTATTCTCGTTTTAGGGATTTTTGTGATCAAAGCTGAACAAATATGATGAATGTTCTACCAGATGTGTTGATAGTAAGCATTTTAATATATTTTCATGCTACTGCTAACTTGCGGTTTTGTTTAATGTTCTTTCAAGGTATGCTGACCTGAAGAACAACAGATCGACAAGTTATACTTTCAACTTCGATCTAATGCTTAGTGACAAGGTACTGGAATTTGCCACCTAGTTTACATATTTGCATTATGCAGGCAATCTAGACATGCTTATTGGTCTCATGTCATGAGCAGGGAAATACAGCCGTTTACCTTCTTTACGCCCATGCTCGGATCTGTTCAATCATCAGAAAGTCTGGCAAAGACATAGATGAGCTGAAAAAGGTATTTTAGCCGCATGATCACAAATTACTTAATTTTATTCATTGTTCCTCTGTTCTTCCTCTTGACTACAACTGAACTTTCCCATTGTCTCTATCTATGATATTCAAGGAAATGCTACAGTACAATCTATTTTGTTTGAAAGCTTAAACAATTGTCAGAAGTGTTTAACTGTTAACTCCATGCCAGTGTCTATAGTGAGCATTTAAATCTGGGAAGTCTTAAGATTGATTTTTGTGCACACCCTGAGCCCTTTATGGGGTTATCTTGTCTTTTATTTATTCTTGGGTTTGTGCTATCTAATTTAACATTTTCATATCTGATGGATCCTCAAACACCTTAAGGAGACTGTATTATAAACTCTTACCAGACACAGTACGATGAAGAGTCAACATCTGCTTTTTTGCAGACTGGAAAGCTAGCATTGGATCATCCAGAAGAACGAGCACTGGGGCTTCACTTGCTTCGATTTGCTGAGGTAACACATGCTCATCATTAGATACTACTTTCAAATTTGACTTCTTTTTCTGGGTAAATTGAACAACCCATGTGAACGATTTGCAGACGGTTGAGGAAGCTTGCACCAACTTGTTGCCGAACGTGCTGTGTCAGTACCTCTACGATTTATCTGAACGCTTCACCGCCTTCTACTCCATTCATCAGGTGTGGATTCCCGACATTCTACGTTTCTATTTATATTGTGATATCACACTGCATAGCTGCATAATCTACCACCATTGTTTTGATCTCATTTAAAACATGCAACTTTTTACAGGTCAATGGTTCACCAGAGGAGGCAAGCCGTCTCCTACTTTGTGAAGCAACGGCTATAGTGATGCGGAAATGCTTCCACCTTCTTGGAATCACCCCTGTTTACAAGATTTGATGCATCACAATCACATTTAAACGACCCAAAAGACAAAAGAGTTGTATCCGTTTTGGCAATTTTTTCTGCACAACTAGTGAGAAAGGCCTTCTTTAGCTCTAAATTCTCTCTTGGTTCTCATTTAGTTTGGGCAACATTGTATACAACCGAATACAATGTTAAACCGAACCGGGAAGGTTGTTTTGTCATGTCACTGAACTGATTTTGGTGACTCATGAAAGGGTTTTAAGGTTAACCTTGAATTGGGATGACTTGAAGATGTTCTTGTGGCTTTCATGGAGATTGTATGTAGTATTAGGGCGATATACCCCTTTTGCAGCTCTTATTCAAATGCCCTCCAGAGCTCCTGTACGACTTCATTCTTGATCTTCTCTTCACAAGATCCGTCAGGCATGTGACATTTCCAAGACATGTGAATGACCGAAATCTCTATGTATTATTACTAATGGTCTTTATATAAATCCGGAAAGTAAAACGTTTTACGAAGAGAATATAGAGTCATTACATGATAGGGAGCTGAGAGATTAGGTCTGATAGATCGTCGAAAGGCCCATTTCAAGAAGAAGAAGAAGCGTCATCTGCTGAATCAGATGAACACATAGAGAAAGATGATGAATCTTTTGTAGAGGGTCCTGAAACTCCTTCAACAACACCTTCTTCTTCTTTTGTTGTCCAAATTAGATTACCATCGTGAATGCTCATCCTTTTTTTTGTTATCTGATTTTCTCTTTTAAGTCTTAAACCCAGAGGAAAAGAAGAAAAGGTTTCTTGAACAATAAATTAAGAACAGAAAAAAGAGTTCTTGTCAAGATTTTTGTGTGCTGTTATAGTAAACACGAGTAATTAAGATAAGTCTTTATCTACCTACTAGTAGGGGTGGACATTTCGGTTTAATTACGGATTTGGTTTGGTTTTGATTCGGTTCGGTAAATTTAGGTGGAATAAAATTCTATCCAAACTTAACCAAACTTAGTTTGGTTCGGATTGTGTTTAGTTCGGTTTAATTCGATTTGATTTGATTCAGTTTGGTTGTAGTTTGGTTCGGTTATAATTCGGTTTAAAAAATAATTGATATAAAAAAATAACATAAAAATGTAAAGTTCGTAATATGAGATGATAATAATATCTTGAAATTAAAAAAAAAAAATCTAATTATTAAAAGCAAACTTAATTAGAAAAAAGAAGATGAAAAATCCAACACTACGAGTTGACAATATTTTCTCTTTGATGATATCAAAACGAATTTTCGAAGTCAATAAATTGAATATAAGTTATACATAAGCTAAACCAATGTTTATATATTTTTACTATATGAACCATCACACCATTAACAACAAACCTAATATATAAACATATTATTTACTCATTATACTAATCGTTTAATGAGATGTAGTTAGCCTTTTAAGTTAAATATTTAGGGTTAGATATAGCTAAGAAATTTAATTAAACTTTATTTCACATTAAATAATTGATTAATTATATTAAAAAAATAAAAAAGAAGTATGGGACGGTGAAATTACTTAAGGATAATATTGTTTAATATATTTCATTATAATTATTATAAAAGTACATTGGTTTAAACTAAACCAAACCGAACCGTTCGGATTGAAAAGAAATATAACTGGTAGAATGTGCTAACTTTCTGAGCCACGTCCAAGGGAGCGAAAAGCACCAGCTTCACTCGGTCGACGATCTGGTAGAGAGGGACGCATTCCTGAAGTGATCCCAAAATACCGTGCAGGCATGTGGTGGGTCGGTTAAATTTTTACCCACATCGTTCCTTGCTCGGGCCATGCTCATTTTTCTTTCTTTATGCAGATGGTTTCCAACGTCAACCATATGGTAGAGCTGTATGACCGCAAATTGAAGCGAGCATACGAGCTGTCTCAAAAGGCCGCGGCGTATAAAAAGAAGATGTCCGAGCAGGCGATCCTTATGAAGGAATTGGCGACCAACTATCAGTCGGTGAACGGGTAGAAGTCGCGACTTGAAGAGGAATTGGCCATCGTTGTGGCCCAGCGGGAGTCGTTGGAGGTCGAAAAGCGGAAGCATATGGAAAGGCTGAGGAGGTCGAGGGGGTATGAGGTCGCCAAAGCATGGGAGCGGGCCCAGGACAAGATGAGGGAGAAGTATGCTGCTCGTCTTGGTAAGCTTCGGCAATACCGGGATGATTTAGCCGAAACCAACAGGGTGTCCATGCTTATTATCCAGGTTTCAGGACTTCTTGAGAGTTTCAAGACGGCGGGAAATGAAGGTATTCCCATACAATTGGCGGAACTTGAGCGAGATCTGATCGGATATCAGAAGGATTTTGATGCTCTCGAGGTCGTGGATATCACCGAAGCTGATTTACATGTAACTCCGCCTTTTGAGCGCGTTCCCCCGAGCTCGGCTAATATTTCGGTAGTTTCGATTCCAGGAGTTGATCGGTTCGGTTCCAACGAAAGATAAATGACCCCGAGCAATGTTGTTAACCTCCAGGTTTCGGGGGTCGTGGTTTCTGCGGTCCCGACCGCCCAAATTCCTCCCCAATCTAGCTCGGCTCTTGCTTAGGATGCTTTGGACCCAGTTACTGGTGAGATCCTCGCTCCTCTCTCTCATGTCGATCCCGTTGATTCTACTGCTATGTCTTAGGCCGTTTGTGGCCATAAAAATTTATTTGTTGTTTTAGCTGTATGTGGCTTTAGTTTTTGCTTTTGTAAACACCTTTTTTCTTTGTACTTGGTTTGGGAGAACCACTTTATTTTGAATGAATTATCCTTTTGGCTTCCTACGATTTAGTTTTGCAAAATATACAACCTTCTGACGCGCCCATTCGAGTTCGGTTTGTTTGAGCGACTTTTATGTGCACAGGACTGAAACGGGTTTATCAGTAGATTTATTACGTGATTAAGTGTGCGATATGAGTTTGGCTTATTCGTACTTTGACGTTTTAAAGATTTTTTGCGAGTCTGGGCTCGGCTTCTGAGTGTAGATCTAATATTGGCCAACTGTGCGATATGAGTTCGGCTAATTGTGCTCGGAATATTTATGCGGGTCTGGGCCCGGCTTCTGAGATCGTCTAGTGGAAGTGTTTTAGGCTTTCGGTCTAGAGACGTGGTTTATTTTACCACTGCATTCATGAGGAACGCGGTATATGATCGGGGACCTGGCCAGGGTGTCGATGTGAATGAGTTCGAAGCTAGAACAAGTTGAAGAAATAGGTTTATATTATATATATTTTTTTTATTATAGCTGTGCCTTTTTACGGGCTATCTACGTACCCGTTAAATAGAGATCAAGCCTTTCGTAGTTCGTTTTACATCGGTAAACGGTGAGATTGAACTCGTAGAGCATTTTTATTCTTTTTCTTTGCTTGGAGCGGCGTTACCGGTGGTTGGTAAGTTGGTCATTCTTCTGCCATTGCTGGTCGGGAATTGTAGAAGTATTTTTTCAGGCTCATCGAGTTCCATGAACGGGGAATTGCCTCGCCGTGCATCGTCATTAATTTGTAGACGCCTGGTTTGACGACATCGGTTACTTGGTAAGGTCCTTCCCAATTAGCGCCGAGTATGCCCGCTTTGTACTCCACGGTATTTTCATAGACCTTGCGGAGAACCAGGTCGCCGACCTCGAAACATCGACCGCGGACTCGCTTGTTATAGTACCGAGCAGCCATTTGCTGATAATTCTGGATGCGGAGGAGGGCTTTACCTCGTTCTTCCTCGATGTAATCGAGATTATCGAGCATCTTTTTATCGTTCAGGTCGGTATCTTGAGTCATCATGGTTCGGTGGAGGCTACCTGCATTCATCTCGGCTGGTGTCATAGCTTCGAGGCCGTAGGCAAAAGAGAACGGGGTTCGGCCGGTTGATAGCTTTGGGGTTGTTCGGTAGGACCACAGTACTCCATCTAGCTCGTCGGCCTAGAGGCCCTTTTTCTTTCAGCCTATTCTTCAGACCGTCGATGATGGTTTTATTTGTTGTATATGCCTGCCCGTTCCCTTGTGGATATCTTTGAGTTGACTTACTTAGTCGGATTCTCCATTTGGCGTAGAATTCTTCGAAATCATTTGAGATAAACTGGGAGCCGTTGTCTGCGACGATCTCGTAGGAAAGCCCGTGACGGCAGATGATGAATTTCCAGATGAAGTTATGTATGTCCCTGGCTTGGATCTTTACGTATGACTCTGCTTCGACCTATTTGGTGAAGTAATCTGTGACGACTAGGATAAAGCGCCTTTGTTGGGATCTTGTGAATGAGCCAATGATGTCCATTGTCCAGGCATGAAAGGATATGGTGCAGTGGCGGTCGACAGAGGTTCAGTCGGGGAGTTTATCATCGGGCCGTGCCTTTGGAATTTTTTGCAGCTTTTGGCGTACTGAGCGCAATCATCCATCATGGTTGGCCAGTAGTAGCCGAGCTTCTTTATCTTTATTGCCAGGGCTCATCTTCCTGAGTGGTTACCGCCTGCGTCTTCGTGTGTTTCGGCCATTACTCGTTCGGTTTCGCTATCGACAAGACAGTTGAGGAGAATTCCAGATGCACTACATCTGAAAAGGCCATCCTCAATAAGGGTATTGTGTGCACTGCGAGCTTTTAGGCGCCGCGCTGCCCACTCATCGCTTAGGACTTCTCCATCGGCTATGTACATTCTGATTTCGTCCCGCCAATCAGATTCTGTCGCATGTTTATTATGCTCGGAAAAGGTGGCTATGACCTGCTCGGGATCTTTTGAATCATTCTTTTCGAATTCTGTGATGTGGCATACACCTTGGGGTAATTCGATGCTCGGGCTGGCGATGGTCTTAACGGGTATGATGCGTCGGAGATCTGAATCTGAGGTGGAGGCTAGAGACGCTAGTGCGTCTGTCGCTGTGTTGTCTCCGCGAGGAATTTTGGTTGATGCGAAATTTTTTGAATTCTTTGACCAAGGTCTGTACCAGTCGGAGCTAGGCTTCCATCCGTTCGTCCTTTGCGTCGTATTCCCCGTTGAACTGATTGGTTACGAGCCGAGAGTCGCAGTATGCGTGAATTCTTTTTGCACCAACCTCCTTTGGTAGCCTGATCCCGGTGACTAAGGCTTCATACTCTGCCTCGTTGTTTGAGGCTTTGAATTCCAAACGAAAGGATTATTCCAGGATTTCTTCGGTCGGTAATTATAACCGGATCCCCACACCGGAGCCATGACGAGACGACGAGCCGTCAATGTGGAGGATCCACTCTTGTATCCTGGGGTCGGCAGCTGCTAGTTCAGGGGAAATTTTGACTATGAAATCGGCTAGGACTTAGAATTTAGCGCTTGTTCATGTTCAGATTTCAATATCATATTCACTGAGTTCGATTGCCCACTTTGCCATGCGACCAGATTGGCTCGGGCTGTGGAGTATTGCTCGGAGCGGGTGTGTCATCATAACGGCGATAGTATGCGATTGGAAGTAAGGTCGTAGCTTGCGTGTAAATTTTATGACGGCCAGAGCAAGTCTCTCGAGGATTGGATATCATTATTCGTCGCGGTCTTCCTGTACTAACACACCGCTTACTGCCGTACCGGACACTGATACGTATAAATAAAGCGTCTCTCCTTCCTCTGGTTTTGCCAAGATCGGTGGTACCGTAAGATATTCCTTTAGTTGTTTGAACGCGTCTTATCATTTATCGTCCCATTCAAACTTTCTTATTTGCTCGGAGCTCTTGATAGAAAGGTAGACACTTATCTGTTGATCGGGAGATGAAGCGGTTGAGTACGGCTATTCTTCTTGTGAGTTGTTGTACTTCTCTCGTGTTTTTTGTGAAGGGAGTTCGGCAATGGCTGATATCTATTTTGGGTTTGCTTCGATGCCACGCTTGGTGACGATGTGCCCTAAGAATTTGCCCGATGTTACTCCAAATGTGTATTTGACGGCATTGAGTTTCACTCCGTAGTGATTTAAGATTTCGAAGCAATCTTTGAGATGTTGGATATGGTCTTCGGCTTTACGAGATTTGACGAGCATGTCGTCGATGTAAACTTCCATGGTTTCGCCAAGCTGTTCGGCGAACATTCTATTGACGAGTCTTTGATAAGTGGCACCTGCATTCTTAAGGCCGAATGGCATGACCTTGTAACAGTAGGTCCCCCGGTCAGTAATGAATGCATTTTTTTCTTGATTGTTGGGATGCATCATTATCTGATTGTACCCGGAGAAGGCGTCTATGAAGGAGAGAAGTTTGTTTCCGACGGTTTCCTCCACTAGCCAATCGATGCACACTCGCCATTTACCATTCTTATTTTTAACCACGACTGGGTTTGCCAGCCAATCAGGATACTTTACCTCAGAGATTGAGTCTGCCTCGAGTAATTTTTCGACTTCTTCATTGACCACTTGAGCACGCTCTGGCCCCAACTTTCTTCGCTTTTGTTTGATCGACTTGTAGGTCGGGTCGATGTTGAGCTCGTGACACGTGATGCTCGGGTTGATACCTCACATGTCTTTTGTTGACCATGGAATGTTGATGCATTTTCCCGTAAAAATTGAATTAATTCGGTCTTGATCATTTCTTTTAGCTTGAAACCTACTCTGATGCGTCTTTCTGGTCTAACTTGATCGATGCAGACCATGGTAGTGAGACCTTGGTTTGGCTTCGTTGTCGCAGGTGCTTCCGAGCTTCCAATGTGAAGGTTCATTCGTCAGAGCCTTCGCTCGGTGATGAAGCATGTTCGGGCCATTCACTGGTTTCTTTGGATCGTGAAGACTCTTGTTGCCATTGGGAATTTGATGCATTGGTGATACGTTGACGGTACCGCTCTAAGTGAAAAAAGCCACAGGTCTCCATGATAATGTTGTGTATACTGCGGGTTTATCAATCACAACAAATTTGACGAGTTTGGTTATCCCGCCGGTATGTACGGTCAACTTGATTATTCCGACCATCATTGTAGACTCGCCGTCGAACCCGATGAGTGGTTTTAAGATGGATTTGACATTATCTTCCTCGATCTCCATCTTTTTTAGAGTTTCTTTGAAGATTATGTCGTTGAGCTTCCGTTGTCGACTAGGACTCGGGTTACTTCACAGTATTCAATCTTTAATTGGATTACCAGAGGGTCATTGTACGGTATGGCCACGTATTGGGTGTCCGCTTTGCCGAAAATGATGGGCATGTCGACTTCAGCTCTTTCCATGATGTTTTGGCTTGCAGCAACTTGTTTTTCATATTGCTTTATAGATCTGACTGAGTTATTTCTGGCCTGGAATCCATCCATTATCATGTTAATCCTTCTCTTGGAGACTGGGGGAGTTTGAACTTGGTCGGTTGTCGTGTGGTCGTTTAGGTGGGTCGATACTATTATCGCTCTGCCTTGTCGTTTGGTCGTTTTTGTTGTGCTGACTGTCGCTGGATTGGTATTTGTCGTTTGGTTGACTTGGTCCATCTAGCATAACTTCCCCGCTCTGGTATTTGGCTAGAAGATGGTCCTTTAGATGTCTGCATTGAACGGTATAGTGTCCAAATAATTGATGATAGTTGTAGAAAGAATTGGTGACTTTGGTATATTTAGAGTCTTCATTTCGTACGTACTTGTTGTTCCATGGTTTCTGGGGGGAGCTTTGCGTATTTCCGACGTAGTATGTTGAAGATTTCCTTCCCCGGTCCTCTTTGTAATCCATGTCGAAGTGTTGCCATGGTTCATAGTGATCGTCTTTTGGATTTTCTTTGGGGGTCGGGGGCTTAGCCGGTGAATGTTTCTTTAAGTTGACCGATCGGTCTTCCTCAATCATAATATACCGTGTGGCTCGGTGCATCGCATCCTCGAGGGTTACAGCTTCGTTGATTAAGAGGTCGTCCCTAAACTTGAAGTCATGCCACAAACCATTTCTTAGTGCGGCAAGGACATACCCATCTGGACTAACGACCTTAGAGAGCACTGCGTTGAACCAATCCATGTAGGCTCGGAGAGATTCCTTCGGTCCTTGAGTCAGGGCCAAGAGGTCGGCGTCTGATGCCCCCTTTTGCATGTACATAGAGTAATGCTTTAGAAAAGCCGTAAATAGTTTTTGGAAACTATCTATGGAGTTCGGTTCGAGACGTGAAAACCAGTTGAGTGCCGAACCGCCTAGATTTTCTAAGAATAACTGGCAATACCCGGCGTCCCTTTCATCTGGGGTGAACTGGGTTCGGCCCATAGCTATCGTGAACGCAGTCATGTGTTGTCTGGGATCTTTCCCACCCTCGTAAGTCGGCATTTTTAGTTTTTTGGTATTCTTGATTGGAACCAAAGTAATCCGTGTGGTGAATGGGGTTTGTTGTGTTTCTTCAAGCACACAGTCAATTTTTGGGGTGGAGCTGAGAGCTCGGTGGACTTTGGAGGTCATGTCCTTAAGCTTGGCTTTCATGCCTTCGATCTTAGAATCCCGTTGAGAGGTCGGATCCTGGTTCTGTGGGGTTGTGCCCCGAGTGACTCTTAGGCTTATCGGGCTACCTGTTGACCCAGCTGCTGCTAGGTTCGTCGTCCTGTCCAGGTTAGCTGGCTGATTCGATCTCTCAGTGGCGAAGGGAGAAGGGCTTCTGAGTTGTGGCGATTCATTGGCCGATCTGAGGTTTGCGATGTCCAACTGTTCGCAGTAAATAGCTTGAGTTTTTCGTGTCAGCTCGTCTTGCCGGTCAAAACGTTGCAGTAGTTTATCCAGCATGGTCGCAAAGTTGGCCTGATCGTCAGTGATTAGAGTGCTTTCGTGTCTAGTTGGCCCGGGTTGAATTGCAGCAACACCTTCTGTGTTGGCTTCGTCTCGGGCAGCCGCTGGGTTTGGCTCATGCGTTACGATTGTAACTTCTTGGGTGACTGTTTCGTTGATCGGTTGCTCGTTTTCCATTTTCGAGCTCGAATCTTTGCGCAAGAGAATCTCAAATAAGCCCCTTCCTGGCGCGCCAATTATTGAACCACTGATTCGGTTCAATATTTATAATAGAAAGAGGGTCGGAGATTCTCGTTTATATTCAGATTGAGCTCGGAAATACAATGGAAGAGGGATCTAAGTCATTTACAGTGTTTCTTAACTACTGAAGATGAGGTCGGGACGATCTTGATTACAAAAGATCTGTAGCGGACGAGGTCGGAGTTGATTGCTAATACCGAACACGATGTCGTCTGCTCGGTTTGATTCCTTGTACCAAACATGATGTCGTCTGTTCGGGGCGATTATCAGGTTGATTATCGGGTTGATGTTTATCTTTCGACGACGATGGTCGGACGGAACTTTCACTTTCGAAGTTAGAGTCCAAAAACTATGCGTTTTAGGTCTCTTATGTTCTGTTCAGGTGAGATTAATTATCCCAAATATAAGGTTTTGATCTCCTATTTATAGGTAAATGTCGGCAAATTACTATGATTTAATTCTAACTATAGTAACTAATTTTAATCACCCTATAATTAGGTCCAATTTTTTTTTAATGAATTGGACCTCTGGTGAATAGGTCTTGATGATCATCCTGGATCAGACCGATGTTATTGATGGATAAAATCTATGCCCAACACACTGTGCCACCACTACTTGATTATTTATTTATTTTTTGAATAACTCTTGTTGATTATATTAAACAATTAAAATTCACTCAAATAAATCGATAACTTCTTTTTAACCAAATTTTTCCATCAAACCATAAATTTTTTTTGGTTAATCTGGAAGTTTTGGGCTTAGATCCATAGGTCTTCCAAGCCGAAATCACCTTTTAGTGAATTATCTCTCCTAATGAGAATTGAACTAGTATCTCTCTAGATGCCTACGTTCTCAGCTTACCTGAATTCAACCACTAGCCCAACCCCACGTTGGTCAAATCATAGATTTTAATTTTAGATAAATTCGAAACGTTCTACATAAATATGAGCTTATCTATAAACTAAGCTTAGCCAAAAAGGAAAAAATGCAAAAAATAGGTATGGGCTAAAAAATCAATTGAATTGAACTGAAATTTTTGGTCTTCGATTACTTTAATCGAACTGATCAATATAATATTAAAATTCGTTTGGTTTTTGGTTTAGTTCGGTTTAGCCGAACCGATGGGATTTTTGTTTTTTTTTCTTAAACCAAATTATACTAAAATTTAGATAAAAAAATTTTAAAGAATTTTTTTAAATTTCGAACCGAAAAACCGAACTAACCGAATTTACCCGAATTTATCTGAATTTACCTGATTTTAACCGCATTCAAACAAAAAATTCAAAAATTTCAGTTCACTTCGGTAAAATTTTTAAAATCCTAACCGAACTATAATTTATTTTCGATAAAAATTTTCCGAACCGAACTACTCGACTAATCGAACTATCTAAACCGAACTATCCGAGTAAACCGAATTCGCAAAAAATCATCAAAATAAGAGATTGACCGTCCTAAAATGAAAAAATAATGAACAATTGGAAAAAAAAAAACACATTAAACCTAGAGAAGCATGTGTTCTTGATGAACAAATTGTAAATGTCGGTTTTTTTCTTATTCTTGAATGACAAATTGTTGTTAGTGTTAGATTTATTTCTAATTCGGTTTTCTTATTATTCTTGAATGAAAAATTGTTGCTAGTGCTAGATTTATTTTTAGTGAAACGCACATGCATGGTACATCATTTGGGATCATTAATTAATTACGGGTTTGAATTTATCAGCGTCGTAATTAACCGAAAACACGGCTCGTTTTGTTAGTTGCAAATCAACTAGTAGTAGTAGTCCCCCAAGCACATCATTTTCAAACGGGTCTGTTACTTTTCCATCGAACGTCTACACATTAAGAAAAAAATAATTAAAAATCCAATGGAATGGTTTTAATGCAAAAAGTTTAATTAATCACTCAATATTTATGTACGCATGGTCTATAGCAAAATAACTGAATAAGCAGCTCATAAAATCAACAGCAGTAGGTTTGATTCGGTAATGAGCATAAGTGCATAACCATATGTTTTCTGTAGTAATTAATATCAACAAAAATAAACAAAATAATTATTCCATTTCTGATTCTATAATATTTGTTAATCAAAACTGTCACATGTCATTCAAAATATTGCAAACAAGTTATTTGACCAATTGTATACGACAATAAAAATCATAATAGATTTATACAGTAAATTGATAATAACCTTAATCTATCTTATTTACTCCCAAATTTGGTAGAACTCTCCTAATGAGTGGTGCTAGGTCAGGTGGCACTCAAATGGGACCCACAATACATTTTTACGTGGCAAACGCATATAGCATGTGTATTCCCAACTCCCGCCAATTAATTCCGGCTCAAACGGACCGGAAAATCAGTTGATCGCTTTAACCTCCGAATTTTCTGACAAAAACAAATAAATAGCTTTCTTTTTGCAACTAATAAGAAGCTTCTGTTAAAGATGTAGTACCTAAAAAGTTCCACGATGTCATAGCCAAATATATTATTTTTTATTATATCGGTAATCTAGATCTAGTTCGACTAATCTGATGAATAATCAAATTTCTTCGTTTTTTCGGTCCATCATGTTAAAGAAATTATGTCGAAATCTGAAATCGAACTTGAGATTTTTACAAATTTACTCAATGAGACCCTAGATTATCAACCGCCACACCACCACACATAAATTTTACATTTGATCTCTTCAAATCCTATATCAAAACATATTAAATTAGTATATTTACCAAAGCCAATAAATATATAACTTGCTAACTACATATTATAATTCGTCATATAACTTGCTAACTATATGCTTTACATGTATTATGGATCCTCCATGGTCCATTTTACCTCTCGGGGAAAATGTAAAATTTGAAAGAAAAAGGAAAAAAAATATTTTTTTCTAAAGTTTTAAAAGGTAATAATTTGAATAATTCACGGGAGAGAAAAGAGGTGATTTGATTGATAAATATCAGTTAATATAATAAGAGGGAGTTAATTTATTAAGCTTTAACACGTAAGGCTTCCCGTATTAAATGTGATAGTGCTTATACGACCACTCAAAATGTGTCACGTACAAACATAGACAACAACTTCAATTACAAAAGAAACAAATGTGTATAAATCGAACTTAATTTCTTCTAAATGTAGGTCATTTTTATGTGTGTTACATGGTTTATACACTAAGGCATGGAAGAGAATGTTTAAGAATTATGCAAACTAAAGACTGAATCGGTCCAGAAAATTGATAGATTTTGTAAGTTACCCAGACTTAAACCTTAACTCTTATAAATACATATATTTTTCTTTGGCGGGGGACAACACGCCAAATCTGAAATCTCGAGGAAACAAACCAACATTTAATAATGTTTTTTCTCTCTTTTTGCAGAATTTCCTAAAATAAACGAATAATATCTCGCCGACAAATTTCATTCAATAACATTGACTTTCTCGTTACCTCTTTTTCATTTGAAACTCACTCATTTTTTCCCCTAAAGAAACTTCTTCTCCTCCTGTCTCTTCTCTCTCTCTCAAATCTAATAAATACACCATTTGCATCTAACATCTTCTCTAACGCAAATATGCACACGAGCTGTTCATTATATCTCATCCTCTTCGTCTTCTTCGCCGTCTCTTTCGCCGCCGGCGAGAGATTCAAGGAAGCTCCAGAGTTCTTCAACTCACCGGAGTGTCTCAACATCGAAAACGACGACCATTTCGCATGTTCAGACAAAGCAGTCCACGTGGCAATGACCTTAGACGCAGCTTACCTCCGTGGCTCAATGGCCGTGATTCTCTCCGTCCTACAACACTCCTCTTGTCCTCAAAACATCGTTTTCCACTTCGTCACTTCAAAACAAACCCACCGACTCCAAAACTACGTCGTTTCTTCCTTCCCTTACTTGAAATTCCGGATTTACCCTTACGACGTAGCCGCCATCTCCGGCCTCATCTCCACCTCCATCCGCTCAGCGCTCGACTCTCCGTTAAACTACGCAAGAAACTACCTCGCTGAGATCCTCCCCACGTGCCTCTCACGTGTCGTCTACCTCGACTCAGATCTCATACTCGTCGACGACATCTCCAAGCTCTTCTCCACTCACATCCCGGACGACGTCGTTTTAGCCGCGCCTGAGTATTGCAACGCGAACTTCACCACTTACTTCACACCGACGTTCTGGTCAAACCCTTCTCTCTCCATCACACTTTCTCTCAACCGCCTCCGTCCACCGTGTTACTTCAACACCGGAGTGATGGTGATCGAGTTAAAGAAATGGCGTGAAGGAGATTACACGAGGAAGATCATAGAGTGGATGGAGTTACAGAAACGGATTAGAATCTACGAGCTCGGCTCTTTACCACCGTTTTTACTTGTATTCGCCGGAAACATAGCTCCGGTGGATCACCGGTGGAACCAACACGGTTTAGGAGGAGACAATTTCAGAGGATTGTGTCGAGATTTGCATCCAGGTCCAGTGAGTTTGTTGCATTGGAGTGGCAAAGGGAAGCCTTGGGTAAGGTTAGACGATGGTCGACCTTGTCCGCTCGATGCACTTTGGGTTCCCTATGATTTGTTAGAGTCACGGTTCGACCTCATCGATAGTTAGATTTAGACTTTACTTTTTTTTTTTATAAATACATATTTTTGACTGGATATGTGAAATAGGAAGAGGAGTAATACTTGAATAAAATAATAGGAAGGATAGTCGAATGTGTAATTAGTTTGGTGATGGTAGCTAATAACTCATTGCCTGCTTCTAGCATAATAAATTCGATACCTATAAGGTAATAATTAAATGTGAATATGTATCTACCGAAGGGACCACGGCGAGTCTAAGAATGGAATAACAAATACATATACGAGAGATTTTATGCTTGTGAAATTTCAATATGACATTTTTGTCTATGGAAAAATTGGAAATAAAAAATGTTTTTTTTAGAGTTTATCCATATATATTTTTATTAATCAAGTTTGGTGAAGATTTATAATAATTTAAATTCTATTATGCCTCTAATTTGCAGAATTAGAAAATTGTATTTTTAAATAAATTTGTATTAATTTTCGAATTTTCCTTAAATTTTATGCATCTAGGCCAAACATAACACCATCAATGTTTTCTGATTTCACTAAATTACCGTAGTGATCATAACCAAACAAAATCAAAATAACATAATAATAACACAACTTTAAAACAGAACACGAAAGCCTTCGATTAACATAGACTAGACAAAACATCGATAAATAATTGGATTGTTAGAAAAAAGATCTTCACACGATCACAATTAAAAACCACACAAAACTTTCAATAGAAAAAAAAAATCAATCAGGAATAATTTACTCTTCAAGAGTTATAGTGGATTGCAAGGTAAGTAATCTCGCACGTTTTTCTTCATCAACCATAAATCTCCACTCTTTGTTCTCAAAAGACCTCCATACACCACACGTTATGTAAATCTCCATCATATTCAATTGCTAAATAATGAAAAATCGTCACAAAACTAGATATATAGAGAATCATTATCGACAATTCTATTGAATTCCGAAAAGGTAGAATATGAATTTTACAATTTGCAGAAAATAATCTAACAATATATTCGATTTCCTAAACTACTAGATTCAGTTTGAAGATTTCGAATATTTAGTTTTTTTAATTTTCGGAATTCTGAATTAATTTAGAATTACTTTTCTAAAATTTGAAAAACATGGAGCAAACATAAGAATACGTATTCCACAATTAGTAGAACTAACTTTCATAGACGGCCTATTCTAAATTTTGTTAACAAATATTAGACAACCTATTCTAACTTTTGTAGAACATAGAGCAAAGTGTAGACGACCTATTCTAAAATTGTCTTCTAATCTTCGTAGAACGTAAATGTATTCTACACTTTGTAGAACATGTACAGTGCGTAGTCTGAACGTTCTAGAACATGTATAAAATGTAGAATGTGTATTCTAAACAAAGCAGAACGAATTTTATAAATCCAAAATTTAATCTATCGATTACCAAACAATAATCGCACCTTTGACAAAAGTATTATTCTTTTGTTTCTCACGTGTTTGACAATTTTTTTTTAAAAATTGATTATTTATAATATAAATGGTAGTTTAAGTATAAATTAGAATTGTGAAATAAAGATATATATGGACAAATTGAAAAAAAAACATTTTTTATTTCCAATTCTCCCGTTTATATTGTTGAATTTAAATTTAATAATCTTCCATTGATTTTAGTCCGAAAATTTAATATAAAATTTCGAGAGTTAAGGTTCTAATAGAAAGTCCAATCGTGTTTTGGCTAAACTTAGCTTTTTCTTTTCATTCAAAGTTTGGTGTTTGAATTAGGAAAAATCCAATAAAAATCATCAACTATTTAGCTATTTTCGAATTAATACACTAATTTTGTATGCTTCTAGAAATATACACGAAAAAAAACATTTAGCTATGTTGAATATGCAAAAATATATCTAATCAATGAATGAAGTGTGCTTTTGACACTAACGATGAGTTAGTCTAGTGGTTAAATTCCTGGGTTACCGAAAATATAAGGTCCTTGAAAGTCACGGATTCGATTTACGTTAGAAAATGCCTGCTCTCCAAAAGAGAGTTAAATTACATGGTTTTAATCCGGTCCTGAGGGATGTACAGGCCTACCGGCTCAGAACTTCATAATCATTAAAAAATATTTTTGACTTCGATAAGTATTTTTAATGATGCAAAAATGTATTTATTTAATCAATAAATAAAATGTGTTTCTTACATAAAAAATTATAATCGTATATATTTTTATACACTAAATGTAATGGACGTTATCAAAACTAAAAACATCATTAGATTTTTTTTTTGTCATCTGAAATGTTATATAAACATGAAAAAATACAAGGCAAAATAAAGTGCCAGGACGTAAAGACACAAACCTCGGAAACTAAGCCGACGGAAAAACATTAATCCCTATAGACTAAACCAAGAAAAGGAAAATACAACGACTTTCCTACAAACCAAGTAAAAAAAAATAAAAAAAAATAAGAGAGGAATAAAACCCAAATTATCATTAGATTTAAATTCATATGTTGCATTTAAATGTTTTATATTGTAAACTAATCTATATATGAAACGCTCAAATGCATTGTCGTTTAAGGTTATTATGTTTTTTAAAACAAAATTCAAGGTATTTCTAATTTTGTCAATAAGTCAAGTATATTGTTTCTACAAACTACCAATTTTTTTTTTTAATAATAAGTTATATAATTGGTGATTATCAATAAAATTTTCTCTTTAAATTAGTAGCCAGTTTAAGTTGTCAAGGATTCATTTCGATAACGTAATGGCATCTTATACAGTGAATTACACTGTAGTTTTTGTTTTGTTTTTGTTTTTGTCATGTGTGAATTAGATTAGATTTTGGTAGTTACTACTTTATATATCATAAATATGCGTCATGCAGAAGATAAATAGTTTTGTACAATTATTGAATATAATTTGGCAGATATTGATTATAATGACGATATGTCATGGTAGTTGCCGTTTTTTTGGTTCGATTCCATATATTTGAGCTGTCTAGTCAATAATACCATGATATCTCGATTGGATCATAGTACGTAATGTTCATATATATAGTACAATTGTACAAACAATATCCAGTAATTTGTGTGTAAACTGAAATAAACTCGCCGGCCAAGTCTTGCGAGGGTTGTCTTGTAGTTAATTACTACACATAAAAGGTCAACAAGTCAGCGCGTTGTCGACTACTTGTTGATTTAACAGGAAGCAACTACATTGACAACCTATATAAGTTTTAGTCTATATTTGAGTTCTATTTCTGTAACCCAATAATTTATAAAGGAATATTAGGTTTGAAATCGCCTAATTAGGGTAAACAGAGCTCAAGTAGACTTATAGGTCGCTGTGAATAGAACTCACGTAGACTTATGTATACGAGGACGTGATTTATGAACATATCTTATATATATATATATATATATTTATTGGGTAAATGCGTGAATGTATAAATATATGTCATAGTTGTGATTATAAATAAGATTAAAACCCTAATTGAATGATTAATAAGCACATGCTAACTACATTATATATGTTTACGTAATATTTCCATGAGTGTTACAAAAATGATGCGCATGGGTCAACTCAATGCGGATTACGTCTGGATCTCTACGGATAATTATATAATGTAGTATACCAATGAACATGCATGTTATTTAGATTCTTTCCTTGGGTCAACTCAAGAATTAATATAACATGAGTTGTAGTCTTGTAGATAATATATTAGTATTAGATACCATGCTTAATCTATCGGAAATATGCTATTTTAATACTCAATTCTCACAAAATACTAAAATGCTTCAATTAATTCATTAAAATTTTAAATACCAAACTTTTTGGAAAAAAATGCCAAAGTAAAAGTCCAATTTATCTCCATTGATATGATTTTTAAACCTTTCAAAAATTCTTAAATTGAAAAATGCAAATCCCTGAAATATACTAGGCACGATCGCTCTAATTTTTCCTTGAGATTCATCAAATTCAATTGCAATTATAGAGAAAGTTGTGGGTTTTAAATTCGATGGATTCGAAAGAGAAACGTGAGACTTTGAGTCAAGTAAATTTAGGGATTTAAGATATTTTAGGCTTTTTAGATTTATAGTAATCTGAACGGATATAATTTGAAGTTATATTTCAACATTTTAAAATAAAAACTTGTATTTATAATTTAAATGAAATAGTTTGGAATATTTTTTGACATTTTCTGAAAGTTGGGTATTTAAATAGTATTTCCCTCTTGATATATAAAAATGGGTAAAAGTAAACACTCAAGTCTCAAACATTGAGTTATACCGTCTCGTTTCCCATTAAAGAAAAAAATTGAAATACATTTGAGATGTATAGTCTTAAAAGAAAGATTTTAGTTTTTTCCCCATACTCAAATAGAAGTACAATAAGATATTTTTTTCAAATTTCCGTTTCCACCTAGTTTTCGCAGTTTCCTCTCAAAAATTTATAAAATGTATATAAAAATTAATGTTCAAGAAAGCGCTAGGCGTTAAGCGGGTGGTGACCCAATGCCTAATGCCTAGAATATTTAATCGAGGCCTAGACGATTTTAGGCGGTTTAGACGTTTACAACATAAAACATTATAAATATGATATTATCGATAAAATTTATACAAAAATATTCACTAGAAAATTAAAAATATTAAATCGTAAACAAGAATTAAATAAAAACATTCATTTAACTCATATGAAACAACATATCAACGTTTATAACCATGTATATGGAGTTAAAACTTATAAATTGGAAAAATACACTGAAAAAAATAAAAATAAAGAATAATTGATTAACGATTTTGTAAGACTGCTTTTAAGCGCTTAGGATCACTTAAAACCGCTTAAATCCGTTTAATAACAAAAATAAATAATTTTAACACGTATAAGGTAATCTCCACGGTCTAGGCGGTCATCTAGGCGTCGTCTGAGCGCCTAGTGCTTAGTCGGGGCCTAGACGACCGCCTAGACCGCTTTTTAGAACATTGATAAAAATAATTGTTTGGAATTTCATGGATGGACTTGTTAGGATTATTACTAATGCTTTCACTAATATATATTAACAGATTAGAATCCGCGTTAATACGCGAGTAAAAAAATTAGAAATTATTGATAGAAATATTTAATTTTAGTTAGTAACTTGTTGAATTGTCAAAATATTTTGAAATACTATTTAAACTCAGATCTTAAATCATTATAATTTATACTAATTATCCTAATATCCATATCATGCTGATCCAAAAATATGTATAAACGGAATTCAACTCATATTCTTAATAACAACTAAAAAATCAGATTTTTACCCGTTATGAATATTTATTAGTTATATGTTAAAATAGTAAAAATAATTCAAGTATTGTAGAGTTAAATCAGAAAAGAGTAAATTTCATGTTAATAAACTCATAAAACCTATAAAAGATATTAATAAATAATGTTATCAAACATCACATAAGTACATGATTGATAATTGTATACCATTGATGTTATCATTTTCTTTCTCATAGAAATCTATACTCGTCAAACATTATTGACTCTTGAATCTTAGTACTAAATATAGTATTATTATTTTAATTTATATAAATTTTTATTTATACAAGTTTTGTTTTTTAACATTAGAAAATATCATTGTCGTCATAGATTGAATATTTTCATGTTCTTTGTGATATCCTACAATTCTATTGATAAAATAAATATTTTGTAGTTTTTGTTTTTTAAAAGCTTATGCATATCTTAAATTTTTAATTTGAAATTTCCATATCATTTCTAACTCCTTTTTTTTTTCAATTTATATATATTTTCTTTTGTTTTATCATTTATTTTTCTAATTAAATTTTTCATTTTCTCTTATATCTTTTCTATTTTCCTTCTTTATTTTTGTTTCCTAATCAGTTTGAACTATTAGAAATTTTTTTTTTTACTATTTGGTTAGTTACTTAATAATTGTTTTGTTAGTTTTTCATTTTCAATTTTACTTTTTCTTAGTTAATTTTAATTGTTAACACATGTCATCATCTGATTAATAGTAGACATATGTCAGAATTTGGTGAATTATAATTTTGTCTACGTATCATGTTCATGTCAAGCGCATCCTGCTTTATATAATAAGATATATTTTGGATTTCAAATTGACACAACTAAATGAAGTCTATTCTATAAGATTATTCAGTAAATGACCTGATACATTTTTAAAACGCTTAAAATGTCAAAGTTTGCACATATGAGTGACATATTAGGCTTGTGGCTGTCGGCAATATGCCAAAGATCAGCCAAACCAACTCTGACGAGACTAATCGGGTCGCTATAAAATTTGGCAGATGAAGATTATTTTGCACTTCTTTTTTTGTCAAAATCGCACCGACGATTTTTTTGCTAGTTTTCGTGTTACGACCAACAAGAATTTAGCGCGTAAAGAAACGCATGTTTTAGTAGTGCAGGCTTCGGCAGACGAGAGGGCCATACTTTTGCGTGACTGTCTAAAGCCCAAAAGGCCCATTAAATTTTTGGTATAGGCCCATGAAGCCTATCTATGTTTGATTAGAGAGATCAAGTCAGTTAGTGGTTTGGATTTGCTCATTGGTTGTGACTTGTGAGACAATGCCTTCACTTCACCCTTATACATTCCTAAATTGATGAGAACTTATTTAAAATTAGAAATCGATTAATTAAGCTTTGAAACATTGTAAAGTGAAAAAAAAAGAGTCAATTCGCATTTTCATAAACTCTTTTTTATGCAATTTCACATATATTTAAAATTTAATTGATTCTATTGCAACAGTCCACAAACACTACGTTTGCGGACGATTTTGGTTGCATTCGTTTGACATTTAATCATAGAAATCGTGCTATATCGTTACATAATATTAAAAAAAAAAAATTAAATCAAAAACTTATTTGCATAAGTATTTGTGTTGACGATGACAGCATCTACAAAATACTAAAACAATTATTTTTTACAAATTTGTCCTTAATACTAAAACAATTTTTTTTTAAAGAAAAGGCAACCAATATTTTTTTGCCATTGTGTCCAAAATTATATATTATGTCTATATCTATTATATTAATTTTATGTTTAAATATATTGTGTTCATTCAACCAGTCAAGAATATTTCACAAACGCATTCGCTTCCAATTGTTTAAACATTCCGAGAATATTTGAAATTACAACCGTCTACTTCCACAAACTTTCACGTCCAAATTTACGTGCATCCATTGCATTTTAACCAGTCGAATCCTATACTGTGAAATAAACGTGCTATCTGTGCGTTTAGGGCAATGGGCAATGTACTACTGAGAGAGGCATATGAGAAACATGGACCCTTATATGGGCTCCACAGTGTTGGGTCGAATGAACGTTCTTTTGGATTTTATTTTATTTTTGTATAATACGATTATATAGTTTAAATGCTTTACTCCCATACTTTTTCTTAACAAATCCAAACCAATTTTTGGTTTCTTTCTGGTTTACGTGTTAGGTAAACGCTATTTTCATTACCTATAATAACACAGACATTGAATAGGACAAATGGTTAAATAACTTTAAATTTGTTTGTGGTGAAAATTGTAAAGGGGGAAAAAACAATAGTGATTAGGCAGAAAATTGGTTTCGTGTGGCTCTGCATGCGAATAATAATTTAGTTTTATTTTAAGATATCAGAAAATTAAAACAAAATCACAATTAGATAAGAATGCATCAAATTAGTGGTGAATAATCTTGCATCAAATTTTTTTGGTGAATAAATTAGAAATGTGTTGCACCTAAAAGATTAATGATTGATTACTTCAAATGTAATGCAACAAGAAGTGTCGATCGAAATAGACCATATAAAATAATAAATAACACTAGAGGAAACTGCGATGAAATTTCATATTGTTTTTGTCTTTTTTCCATCCAATCATTTAATCCTGTATAGTCTACGTTATCACACAAATCAATAAGCACCTTCTGCGAAATTCCCTTGGAGGAAAAAACATGGACCTCTTTTTTGTTCCCTTGGATTTTCCCCGAAAATGACTTCCATGCTTTCTTATTAATTAATTTACATCTTTATCTTTTTCAAAATTTCAAATGTGATTTTTTGCTTCTTTTACTAAACATATTATATAAAGATAATAATCAGTTTTTAAGACATTTATCTAATAACAAATTCAATACAAAATGAATATATATTTTTTACATTTGGACTGAGATAATTCACCAGTTAAAAACTGTAATTTAAAGCACTAGCTATGAAATTTGGACACAATTCGAATCTAGATCAAAGAAGATATATATATATATATATATTTTTTTTTTTTTTATAGAAAAAAACTAGTTATACTTCTCACTCTGAAGAGATGTACGAACCCCTAGCTAATGTCCATATATAATTTTGCTTTTCTTTTTTTTTTTTCCCAAAGAGTGAATATATATTTTTTGGTAATTAAGAGTATATATATAATTTAATATAGTAACGAGTAATTGTCCAAAAAGAAAATGTGGATAAATCTAAAACCCGGCTGCGATCGTCACATGAAACAAACTTTCCTAGATAATTTATTTATATGTATTTTTAAATATATCTTCATGGTGAATCTACCATGTTATATATAGAGGTGATGAGTTAAAGACTAAGTAACACACCACTTCATTGTTTTCAAAAACAAACACACCACTTCATATAATATCAAAGATCCAACATGGCAACTCACCAAGAGAAACCTTCCTCCAATTCTTTCAAATGGTTTTCCACAAAAACCCTAAAGCTAAACCTAAGTTTCCAAAACCGACGAGGATCACCAAAATCCAATTCTTCATCAACCTTAAACTCCCCAAGAAGCAACACCGATAACAACAACAGCACAAAGAGTCACCACTCCTCCGAAGAAGAGCTCCGTCGAGTCTTCAGCTACTTCGACGGCAACGGTGACGGTAAAATCACAGCCTTTGAGCTCAGAGATTACTTCGGATCCGTCGGTGAGTATATATCTCACGAGGCAGCTCAAGAAGCGATAAACGAAGTCGACACCGACGCAGACGGGTCTCTAGGGTTTGAAGACTTCGTTGGATTGATGACAAGAAGAGATCTTGACGGCGACGGTAACGCCGACGGTGGCGGAGAGTTGAAGACGGCGTTTGAGATGTTCGAGGTGGAGAAAGGATCAGGCTGCATAACACCAAAGGGTTTGCAGAAGATGCTTGCGAAGTTGGGGGAATCAAAAACGTACGGAGAGTGTGAAGCCATGATAAAATTTTACGATATTGATGGTAATGGAGTTCTTGATTTTCATGAGTTTCGTCAAATGATGACAGTTTAATTTATTTTAGTTTTTATATAATCACCCTTGCGAGAAATGTTCCATGGAGGGTTTGTGTGTGCGTGTTTGTATATAGGGATTATGTACGAAGTGAAATTGTTTAAATGTGGTGTGAATTTTAGTTGTGATGGAATCAATTTATGAATAATGAATTTTTAAGCTTGATTTATGTTCATAACCAAAGATAAATAAAGCCAGGAATTAATATATTTTGGAGAATTTTTTTTTTAAAAAAGAATTTTTTTTCCCGATAGATATGTATTGAGTATATTGACAGTAGGTATATGTTTATGAATATATATAATCTAATAGAAACGAACTTTTCCTTCAAAGGCAAACCAGTGAAAGTTGGAAAATTTATTCCCAATTGGCCTCTGCTGAACATTCGCCATGTTTTCTTTACTTTTCCTCATTGCGTTTTAGTTTATTTTGGTTTGGAAAGCATTGGTTTATAGTTAATGAGTTATAAAATACCAGAAAAGTTGGGAAAACTATTGAATTGGGGATTCAAACGTTTTTACAAAAAAAAAAGGTAGACATGATGGTCCATGACATGAGCGAAATGATGTAGATCGGCAAAAATTGGGCCATTAGGCCCATCAAAGACGCTTTTCCGGATACTTGTTTCTATTTAATATTAAAAAAAAAAAACCATATGAATCGAATCAAACTACGGTGCATCATGTAATCGCAATAAATTATGAATGATTCAACGACGTACAACTATTCCCTGCAATACATAGATGTACGAAAAACGATTTTATTTGCATCATATCCACGATGAATTTTATCCATAATACACAAGAATACGACAAACCGCTTTATTTACAACACATTAAAATTTCTAATAAACTTACATCCATCCACAATATGCAAGAATTGCAATATAAGAATTGAGCATTAGACCTAGTGTAGAAACACTTCCATAGTGTATATTATATATCTTGTAAAACTCATTTGTTTTTAAATTCATGTTAATAGGAGGTCTAAAATTGTTTTTGCACTATCAAAATATGAATCCGTGGTGCACCGTGTGAAATCGCGTGATTATTATCAAAACCTCGTTCCAAATCTAGAATAATCATATGGCATAGAAAGCCCTTAGTTTTCTGATTAACCAAAAAATACTTTAAAACCCGATTTAAAATTTGGATAACTAGGGAAAAACCCTTATAAAAAACGAACTTAAAAAAATAGATCAGTTTTTCAATATTAAGAAATCTTATCATTTTGTTTAGGTTATGGCTAAGAATTTCACAAAATAGTCGTATATAGATTATTTTCTTAATTTTAGCATCAAATTTAGAATATTTTCATAATTACCCCAATACTGTTTCGTCCTCTTGAAATATTGCCGCTTCCCTGGAAAGAAAAATAAAAATGGAGTATTCAATTAAGCAAGATAATAATTTAGACTTAAACATTAAGAAGATCAAACCTCTTTCTCGCATGCCAAATTATACGGGTTCTCGTGTTATTCACACAAATATCTTGTTTCCTTTCTGCTAGTTAAACAATTCAACCTATAGCAACGAATCACATGTAAAGAAAAAGATGATGATCGTATATAATCCCACAAAAAAGTAAAGTTATTTTGATGAGAAATAAAAACTACCAAAAAGACCAAAAATCAGACTAATCCCGGCACTGGAAAAGAACATCGTTTATGATTTTCGGCGGTCTCCTGCACTCGACGTAACACTGTGGCTTCGTATGACACGAACTCAGCCATTGAAAAGCTTCTTGGAACTGTAAATTTATGGTTAGCCTTTCGTATATGATTAACAAATCTTTCAAGATTTTCACGTTTCTTTGCGTGTGCGTGTGCGTGTGCTACACGTATCTCCTTTACCTGCTTGTAAGACTTTCGAAGCGTTTCCTTTTCACGGCGAATCGCATCACTATCGCGATCTGACTCGGACGCATATGTAGTAGGTTGTTCTTTTTCTTCTTCTTCTTCTAGAACCTTCTTCCAAAACTTGGGATCCCCTTGAGTTCTCTTATTAGGTTGTTCCTTTCCATAATCCGGAACATTGTTCCAAAACTCGGGATCCACACGAGTTCTCTTATTAGGCTGTTCCTTTTCATATTCCGGAACATTGTTCCAAAACTCGGGATCCACACGAGTTTTCTTAGAGTTTTGTCTCTCGAACTTAGCCCTGAGAAGATCATCAAAAAGTTCCTTAGATATGGGATCCATGAGAATATCATAAGAAGTCTTGAGCTTACGAAATCTCTCGTGAGCATTTTTAGGATCATCGCGGTTTTTATCAGGATGTAATTTCAACGCCTTACACAAATACGCTTTTCGAATCTGCTCCTTGTTGATCTTCACACCATCATTATCTTCACCATAAGAGGTAACCCTAGAACTGTGTAATGATCCACAAAGTCACCCATTATATTTTTTTTGTTGGCTAAAGCAAAAGATTGTTTACAATGTTTTAAGTTTAATAGTTTGTATATAACGAGAAGTGATTATTGTTTTAGAATGAAACTTATTTCCTTTCCTTTTTCTTCTTGTTGTTGTTAAACTATATATTTCCTTTTCTTTTCCAACTTGGGTTTTATCAAAGTGGACGTTGTACTACGAAAACAAAGATAAGATTTTCCTTTTTAATGAATGAAAATATGTAATTATTTATTAACTTAGTTTTTCCTTTCTTCCTATATAGCAACTGATTAACAATAAGCTATATATAAGACACAAAAGCAGCAAAAGCAAATAACGAATTAACACACAGGTACTCTTAACTCTGTTACATACGAGAAAGAAGAGAATGGAGACGACAATATCAAACTTAGTTTTCTCAACTGTGTGGGATGAAGAAGGAAACCCGAGAAGAAAACCGACCAGTTCAAAGGAAACCGGGCCTGGTTCTCACTCAATCAGCTTCTCTTTTGAAATAACCGAATACAAAAAACATCGTCGCATATATCTCGAGAGCTACAAGCTAAGCAAACCAGATTGTAGTCAGGTTGTTACCCACAAGATCCATAAGTTGTTGTCCAAAGTCAGAAGTAAATTTGCTTAGATTAGTTTTATTAGTTTACCAAATTCTCCGGTTTAATCTCATCTTCTTGCTTGCTACGATCTAGACCGATTCTTATTCTTTCTCAAGTTTCGAATTGTAGGTAAGTAGGTATGTATTTTATTTCTGAATAAAATAATCTTTTTGATATATCATGTCTATTATTATTCATAAAACCAAAAATACAAAAACATCAAGAATCTTTTTATAAAAATCAAAACATTAAAATTGGTATAAAAATCGAATCAGAAATATACATTCAGCATTATGGAAATTTCAAAAATACAAAAACATCAAGAAAAAATCGACCACTAAGCAACCATTGCCTCTCCATGGTACGATCTAAACCAAACAGAAACAAAAATACAACCAAACCGGAAATCAAGATCAGCAAACCAACACATTTCTTAGCTACATTACTCACTGTACAATCTAACAAAGATTACTCAGCTTTTTATAGTCACTCTTTTGAAGTTGAATCTGTCTGAGACAAACCATTAGCCTGACGATCTGAGTAAGGTCTAATGAACGATCGTCTCCACCAAACCTCGAAAGCTCTCTGAAGATTCGGACATCCATCTCCTCCGTTCAGAAAACTCCCGAGCCACGACAACAAAATGCTCTGCTGATCTTCCAACGGCAATGTCAGTATGGTCCGACCGATACCTTCCTCTACTAGTTTACCATCAAACGATCTGCAACCGTGTTGGAGCCAATTGTAGTCGTTGAACAGCGGTTGCAACCATGTGGTTAACAGCAAAAGCCGAGTGTCTTTTGAAGGCAACAATTCTCCTCTTCCAATCCCTATGAAGAGCCGAGATGTTACACGGCTTATGTGGTAACGAGACATTAAAGGAAGCTTCTCGTGTAACAAAGCAAGCTCCTTTTGGTTTGCCCATGTGATCGAGAATTCCTCTGCAGCTTGTCTTTCTGCTAATACATCGAGCAGCCAAGTGAGGTTATCCGCTTCTACAGCTATCTGTTTAGTATCAGTTTCAGGTTTTTCTCCCTCGGAAGCTTGTCTAAACAAAGACAAAACTGTGTCTAAGCAGTTTTGGCAAGAGGAATAAATTGTTTCGTTCAAGTTATCAGCTACATTGGCTCCATTCTGTTCCCTGAGAAGCTTCAGGACGATAGATTTCATCTCACGGCGACTTTTTTCCTCTTTGCTTCTGAGAACAAGCTCGATGATGCGCGAGAGCGTCTCTTTTGGCGGATTCACAGCATTGGAAGCAACTCTTTTGAGAACAGGCGTGACACCAACTCCTTCGGTTTTTAATCTGAGAATCGAGGAGATCACTTTCTCCTCTTCTTCTTCCCCAACCCAAGGCACAGCTTCTAAGTAATCCAAACAAGATTGAATACATGAGCTGAAACCAAGAAACTCTGCAACCTGCAATAACAACTAAAGTCCTTAGAAACTCCCTAAAGCTCTAAAGTTACAAAATTGAGTCATTTCTATAAGCACCAATCACCAAAATGATCTTGATAAGACAAGAATCTAAAAGAGGGATTTAGTCGCAATACCTTGAGAACACGAAGGACTCTGCTTACATTCTGTTTCATAAGCCGTTGCTTCATATCTTTACAATACATAAGCCCAATGGTCTCAACGTATATCTCTGCATCTTCACAGCTTTCAATCTCAAGACAAGCAAAAACCGAATCTTTCTCAGCGAGTTTCTTAGCAAAGAAACTACTATGATCCACTAAAACTTTCTTATGAACACTCAGCTTCACACAAAAACCTTGCTTCCCTACCAAAATCACTTTAGCATCACTACTTCCTGGTTCACCAAACTCAATCGCCACTTTTCTCGGTAAAGTCTCAACCTTTTGTCTCTGTGGTCTCTCTTGAACCGTCGCCGGAACAGCAATACTGTGATGATGAATCTCGGAATTACCCGAATTCTGTTGTTGTTCGTCGGAAGCAATGACGGATCTAATAGTTGTCGACGACGGTTTCTTCTCCTTCTCCGTCGTCGTCGTCGTCTGTCTGGGTTTTGGAAGTGATGGAGGAGGAGGAGGAGATTGTTTGTGTTTGTTGAGAGAGTTGTGAGATTTAAGAGTCTTTTGAAAAGCTACAGGAGAAGGACAACACCAGAAACCTTCAGGAGTTACAGCTACTGGAACATTCCTAATCTTGGTCGGACCTTGTTCTACTTTCCCAATCTTGATCTCAGCCATTGTTGGTACACAGAGAGAGAGAAAGAGAAAAGCTTTCAGCTTTCACACCATTAATGGAAAGAAAAAACAACAAGAAAGGGACCCAGAAATCTACAATCTAAGACGAAGTCACGCAGACCCAAAACAGAGACGAATTGAGAATTTGGGGAAAAAGAAAACCCTAGAAATCGGAAATCTGTAAATCGTCTCAAAATATCTAAAGAGATATAAGCCCAGCTGTGTAAGAATGATTTGAAGGTAATTATGGTGTTTGAAGAATCAAAAGAAGCAAGCTTTAATCTAAATCATATCAAAAAAAGAAATTGGAATTTGAAAAGAAGAGTAAAGCCAAAACACAAGAAAGGAAGAGAAAGAGATGCATCAAATGGGTTGTCGCTACGATTCCTTTATCTTCACTTTACCTCTCTCTCTCTCTCTCTCTATCGCATGATTTTGATTATTACATGTAATCTGTGGGCCTTTCACCAAAAATATTCTTCCTTTTCTCTCTCTAAAACATTACTTTATTATCTCACTCAGTGACCAGACAGACACGCCATCTTCTCTCTCATCCTCTACGTCGTTATTGCTGTTTTATTTTTTTTTAAATGATTAAAAGAGACTAATCAAAATTTAAAAGTTAAAGTTGTTTTGTGTTTGTTAATGTTCATGTGGGGACAATCTCTTTATTTGTGAATCTGATGAAGCTTACAAAACAAACCATCGCTTTCTTGAAGATTAGTGTACATATGTATAATGCTACATAATGCACATGAATTTGGAATTAAAATTGGTAACAAGGATCATTAATTAGTGGAACCTATAAGCTATAGCTGTTTTTTCTTTAAAGGCTATAGCTTAAAACCTTATTTTCTTTTTAATCGAAGAATATAAAATATTCCATATTTGGTTACTAGTACAAAATATTTATTATTTATTTATTTAGATTGTGAGCTCCATAAATTTAGGGGGTTGGTTGGGTGGCTAGATTATTTTGTATAGTTTAGTCGCATACTATGATATAGACTTACTTACCTTTATGGTTGAACAAAACTACTGGGACTTCGATATAATTTTATTAATCAATATTATAGTACTGCTGAATTTAATTTTATTTTGCATACGCACATCATTTATATTGCTGAATTTATTTATTTTACATATTTACATCTCATACATTGCTGAAGAAGTTATTTATATATGCGATATGATTATCAATTGTCATCAGAATTGCGCGTTCAACCAAGTAAATATTGGGCTAATAACGCCGTGTTTCGTAAGATTCTTATTATGATTATTGCTTGGAAAGAACATAGTTTTTAATGGATTACATACTAATCCTTGGCTAAAAAAGATGTCTAAAAATGTTGGAACTTACTTTAAAAATAAGAATGGCACGTTCGAATTTTCATTCATAGTTAGAGGATTGAAGATAAACTTTAAAATAAATTAGGAAATAAGATTAGTATTATTTTATCTGCTTATGCTATATTTCATTAGTTGAAAAAAAAAATGGAAATACATGACAAAGAAGATTTGATGGCATTTGCTGGAAGCTAGACCCACGAAAAAAAGCATAAGGACTATTGATGCCATGTGTTCCACTTCATTCCAATGCCAAATAAAATTAATAAATCTTCTTCATATTGCAACGAAATTAATCATCTCCCACATGAACATAATAATAGTCGAAGCAAAGCTAAATAAACCAGGAAATGTAGTTAACATCATGAAGAAATTTGGAAAATATTTCTTTTATATTTTTTAATTTGAAAAATACATCTTTTTAATTTTTTTTTAAAACTAAATTTTTTGAAATATAAATTTACCAAAATAACCTCAATAAATTTAAAAAATAATTTATATCTTATATATATATATATTTTAATAATAAAATAATTTTTTATGATAATATTTTTTTAAATTTTAGTTTCGATGTTATTCATAAAAATATGTACTTATCTAACATTTTGATGCTATCAAAGATTTTGCATCTTTATATTTAATTGAACCAATGATCCAAGATCAACCCAAATTTTTTGGTTAGGATAATGTAAATTATGCTAAATTTATTGGTTAAATTAAACCAATCAAAATTGACAAAAATGATTGGTTTGAAAATAAAAAATCTAGGTTTCATTGAATGTTCATTTGGCATTTTCTTAACAAAATGGTGAATGTTTATATATATATATATGGGACGTAAGTTTTTTTTAAGATAAATTTTGAAATATTTCGATAGATTTATCTAATAATAAATTTTAAATTTTAATTAATTATTAATATTTATATATAAAAGTATTATTTTTCGAATTTAAATTTGATTTATTAAAAATGTAAATTTTAAAATTCAAATTAAGACAAAAAGTCTTATCACACATAAAAAGAGTTAGTTCTCAAAATCGAAAAAGAAATGTGTATTTTTTCAAATTTTAAAACATCAACCTATTAATTTTCAGCACCTATTGCATAACCAATTCAAAATTCTGAAGTAGGTTCTAATTTTTCTACTTCTCCAACAACTTCAGATTTTAAATCTATAAACATTATTTTAAATTTTTTTGCAATAGATAAAGAATATCTCAGAAAAGAATTTTTATTAGAAAACAATAAAAATAGGAGACAATAGTATTTTAAAATTTTTATCAAAGACACAACTATTACCTACCAAAAAATATGGTACAATCATATAACAGTTGTGGAAGCTAATATTCCATTCTTCATATGGTTTGAAACATATGCTTTATAAAATAAAATAGATTATCCATATAGAAATGAATCAATTAACACTAGTTCAATCTTATATAATATTTGGGAAATGACTAATGGAGAAAAATTAAAATCTGTTCATCCACCTCTAAAAGATTTAAAACTTTACACACCCCAAAGACAAGTAGTAGCTACGCCATTTAGAACCGAAGCAAAAAGAGATGACAAAGATAAAGTAAATATGGCAGATATTAAAATAGTTTACAAACAAAATAATTACCAAAGCCAAATACTTCATACTATCTCACGACAAATAGACCATATAGATAATAAACTAGAAAAATATGAAAATAACTTACTTATAAATTATCAACCAATTTCACACCCATTTACTTCTATTTCACCACCTCTTTTTAAACCTTTAAACAAACCAATAAAATTTCCAGAAAATGAAATTTTAAAATCTATCTCAAGTAGATTAGATCGACTAGACAAAAATATAGGTATAAATAATATAAATGAAAATAACCAAATTGAAACCGATGAAGAAAATTTAGAAATCAATCGTATAAAAAGAAAACTTCAACAATAAAAAAACCATACTACCGTAGACACTCTCCACCGACCTATTATTTGAAGAACATAATAAATTCTCTAATACAAATCTTTATACTAGTGAGGGTATATATGAATAGAATATAGATGGACGATCAAAATATGAAATGATGAATTTATTTCAAGAAATGGGGATTGCTGGTTTGGCCTATAAAGCTAAAGGTGCTACGGACAAACAAGCATGCGTCTTCTTATTTTCGGGATTTAATGGAGCATTAAAATATTGGTGGGATAATGCTTTAGATACACCATCTCAAGATTACATAATAAACCATACTGAAACTAGACGGGTAGAGGGAGAGGATGAATTGTATGAAGAAGAACAAATACAAAATGCTACAGAAGTATTACTACACATAATGACAATGCACTTCGTAGGAAACCCTTCTGAAGAATTAACCAGTAAAATACTTATTTTAACAAACCTTAGATGTCAAACCTTAGGAGATTTTAAATGGTATAAAGATATATTTAGAACAACTATATTTCAAAGAATTATTGCAATCAATCCTTCTGGAAAGAAAGATTTATTGCAAGATTGCCTTCATTCTTTGCAGAAAGATTAATTAGTAAATTAAAAGATTTTGCTGGAGGACAACCAATACCATGGGACTAAATAACATATGGTCAATTGTTTGTTTTCGTTAAAAAAGAAGGACTACAAATCTGTCAAGAACATAAAGATAAACAATAAACTAGTAAATTTAGATTAAGTGAACCATGAGCTTATTTTGTGAGCAATATGGTTACCACCGTCTCACTCCTCCCTCTACAGAAAGAAGGAGAGCTCATAAACAACATGATTTTTCATATCTACGTCCTTATAAGAGAAAAAAAAATTTCTAAAAATGTTTTCTAACCCTTAGTATACGAAAAATAAAACATATACAAAACCAATTAAGAAAGAACAAATTATATGTTGGAACTGTAAACGTCCAGGACATAAATCAACTGAATTCCAAATGAAAAAGAAAATTAATGAAATTTTACACGATCTACAAGATATTAGAGAAAAATTAGAAAAACTATTTCTATCAGAAACAGAAAACTCTAGTAGCGAACCTTTCTTAGATATTATAGAAAACCAAAGCGAAACATCATCTGAAGATTCTCAAAATTGCTTAGATGATATTTGCAATTGTAAAACAATTAATGTAATCACTAAAGATATAGATAAACAATTTCTAATAGACATAATTGACAAAATATATGATCCAGAAAATAAAAAAGAATATTTATTAAAACTAAAAGATATAGTGCAGAAAGAAAATCAAATATCGACTCCACAACCATTTAGCCTTAACAAAATATTTGAGAAATACCCTTCTCCTATGTTGTTCAAACAAATAATTATTAGAGAGCTACAAGGAGAAGTAAAAAACTTAAAAGCTCAAATAAAAGAATTACAACAAGTAGTCCACCAACAACTAGAACAATTACAAATAAATGCTAGAATAACTTTAATTGAACCAAAAATCCATCAATGTATATCAAACATCCCAACTCAACCAGTTACAAGTAATATTGAAAACCATGAAGAAACTAAAGAAGAAGAAGAGTATATCCAAATAATAAACAAAATAAACTACCAAAAATGGTATACAAAAATCACTTTACACATAGGCTATGATTTTAAACTAGATATAATAGCATTATTAGACACATGGGCAGATTATAATTGTATTAGAAAAGGAATAATCCCAACAAAGTATTACGAAAAACATACGAAAAACTTAGTGGTGCAAATGGAAGTAACTTGAAAGTCAATTATAAACTACCCCAAAGCAAAAATTTGTAATAAAAATTACTGTTTTAAAACTCAGTTTATCTTTGTAAAAAACTTAAGCCAAGAAATTATATTAGAAATTCCATTTTTCACACAAATTTATCCATTTGAAGTCACATAATTAAGAATTACTACAAAATTATAGGAGAAAAGATAATATTTGAATTTTTATCCCCAATAAAAACTAAAGAAATATTGGCTTTGCAAAATTCAACAATAGAAAAATCCATACACTTAATAGATGGGAAAAAGACATATTCAATATTTACAACAAAAAATAAAATATCAACAAATAGAGAAACAATTAAGTGATCCGCAATTAATAAATAAAATTAAAAAATTAGAAAATAAATTACTAAACCAAGTATGTTCTGAAATTTCCAATGCATTTTGGGAAAGGAAAAAATATATTGTTGAAATTCCTTATGAAAAAAACATTCCAACTAAAGCTAGACATATTCAAATGAATCAAGAACTATTAGAATATTGTAAAAAAAGAAATTCAAGAACTATTAGATAAAAAATTAATAAGAAAATCTAAGTCACTTTGGAGTTGTTCAGCATTTTATGTAAATAACCAAGCAGAAAAAGAGGAGTACCTCGCCTAGTAATTAATTATAAACCTTTAAATAACATTATACAATGGATAAGATACCCAATACCCAATAAAAGAAATTTATTAAAAAGACTATATGATGCTTGTATATTTTCTAAATTTGATATGAAAAGTGGATTTTGGCAAATTCAAATATCCGAAAAGGATAAATAAAAGACATCATTCACTGTGCCTTTCGGGCATTATGAATGAAATGTCATGCCTTTCGGCTTAAAAAATGCACCCTTTGAATTTCAAAATATTATGAATGAAATTTTTAACCTTTACTCTACCTTTTCTATAGTATATATAGATGATGTATTTTAGTATTTTTAAAATCTATTGACCAATATTTTAAACATCTATATACATTTTTAAATATCATTAAAAATCATGGACTAGTAGTGTCCGCTAAAAAGATGCAAATATTTGAAACAAAAATAAGATTTTTAGGACATAATATTTATCAAGGAACTATAACATCAATATCTAGGTCTATAGAATTTACAAACAAATTTCCCGATGAATTAAAAGAAAAAACTCAACTACAACGATTTCTAGGATGTTTAAACTATATATCATATTTTTTACCTAATATACGAAAAATTATTCAACCATTGTTTCAGAGATTGCAGAAGAATCCTACATCATGGCCTAGTTTGCATACTAGTATAGTCCAAGACATTAAAAAAAAAAGTCACAACATTACCATGCCTAGTTATTCCTCATCCAGATGCATTTATGTTAGTCGAAACCGATGCGTCAGAAATAGGATACGGGGGGAATCCTTAAACAAAAATTATCAGGGTCTACCCGAGAGTCTATAGTCCGTTTTCATTCAGGAGTTTGGCTTGGACCCCAAAAGAATTATTCTATAGTTAAAAAAGAAGTTTTATCCATCGTAAACTGTATTTCTAAATTTCAAGACGATTTAATTAACAAAAAGTTTTTATTACGGGTTGACTGCAAATCTGCAAAAGAAATTTTACAAAAGATGTTAAAAATTTGGTTTCTAAACAAATCTTTGCAAGATGACAAGTTATTTTATCTGTTTTTGATTTTGACATACAATATATAAAAGGAAAAAATAATTGTTTACCCGATTTTCTAACAAGAAAATATTTACCGAAAAAATCTCAAGACCTTCAAAATGAGTGAACAAAAAAAAACTAACGACTGCAGCAGATTATGTCAAGAATCAACCATATATGCAAGGGAAACAAGTGGTTACTAGTAATCAATTCTCTGCATTAGCAGAATTCTCTTCTTTATCATATGCCAAAGCTGTTAACCCAGAACCACACAAAATATCCACCACATCCTCCTCACAAAAACCACTGACCAAAAATCAACCTATTTCCTTAAACCACAACGTCAACACCTTATTACCACGTCCTTTATCAAACCAATATCTCTTAAAGATTTGACCCTTTTTACCAACCGTCTATTTTACGAAGATAGCCAATACATTACCGATAATCTCACAAAAAACCGTACCTTCTATGAGTTTATCCTGGTAGATACCAAATCAATTGAAATAACCCATCATACCGATAAAACCGACCCGAACCTCATCTCATATTCTACCTGCAAAATCCTAAGAGTATGTAATCCTCAAGACCTCGGGTTTATCAACCTCCACACCAGAAAAGAATTCTCCATTCTCGGATATCATATTCCAGGGTTTACTTACATAGACTATCAAAAAGCTTTCTTACATGTCTTCTACTTAAGGACTTATGACCACTCTTGGTTCTTCTCTTTCGACTTTCACTGTCCTAAGACAATACCAGGATGGTTCTATGAATGGTGGCACTGGTTTGGACCATGTGACTAGATTTTATCCTCCACAAATACCAAAAGTATCCTTACCCTACTATACCAAAAACAAAAAACACCAACCCATAGCCCTTTACCAAAGATAGCTTTCCACATTGACATGGGAGTACCATGGATACTATCTTGGCACTTTAACCTCATACATTTTATACATGATATGCCATATTCATTAGTTCGAGAATACCGAGTCAAATGGTGGGACAAATACAATTTGGACCGCTGTTCTGTTACCAGCTTAGAAAAATGGATACAAACCCAACATCAAATCAAGCAATCTGTGGCGATGGTATCCCGAGCTCTACCACCTATACAAACCAAAAACTCCCCATTCCAAAAATCAAAACCATCTAGTCCAACAGAGTCAACAGCATCATCATCATCAGGATCCAAGAAAAACAAAGGAAAAGAAAAACTCAAGACAATCTTGGAGGCCATTGGTATGCAAATATCCTCCGATGAAGACGAAGAATATATTACTCAAGGAGCCAATACACTAAATGAAGATCCATATGGCGGACCATTATCCCAAGACCCATTCGAAAACTAAAAATATGTAAAATAATAATAATAATAATAATAAAACTTTTATTGCATAAATACTCTAGAAGACAAGACTACAACTTCCAAGATCTTCTGAAGTATCAAGACAAGCTTATCTAAAGACCAAGTCAACAATTACCGTATTCCAAATATCAAGTAAACAAAACGACAAGAACATTAATCAAGATAAGGAATAATTTTCAACACTCTCAAGTTTCAAGACTACCTAATCAAAGAAAAAGGTATCAATTACGGCAACTTCACTCAAGGCAAAGATAAGTCTGACACTCAAGATCACCAAGAGACAAAAGCATCCACATTACTCAGCATCCACAATCTCAATATCGAAGACACGTCACCCTTTACTTTGAAGAAATTTTTTTTATCTACTCTTTGTATAAATAAGAAGAAGACTTGTGTAAAAGGGGTAGAGCGAATTTGGAGAGAACAGAAAAAATTCCCTGCACACTTTCACACTCTCTAATTTTCATCGTTGTATTTTCAGGTTTTGTATTTCCAATCGTGTACTTAAACAAAGTTAAATAAAATAAATTTTAATCATTCAACCCTCTTTGTTAAGCTTTCCTTGATAATTTTTAGACTTTGTACAAATCTTAATGTTATATATACAACCTGGGATTCAAGAAACAAATGGGGTTTATCAACCTCCATACCAGAAAAGAATTATTAATATTTATATATAAAAAGTAGTATTTTTTTGAATTTAAATTTAATTTATTAAAAATGTAATTTTTAAAATTCAAAATTTAAAATCATTGTATTCAAAAACATCATTGTATTCTTTTAAAAATTTAAAATCATTGTATTCAAAAACAAAAAGAAAGGTGTATTTCTCAAAAACATCATTGTATCCTTTTATGTTATATTTTACTAGATCGAGTATTCAAATATGCGCACTTAGTTATATTTGTAATTTACCAAACAAAATATTATTTGTATGTATAAGAAAATTATTTGTGTAAATTCATTAACTGATTAAATCATAATAACTTACCGATCCACCGAAGAGTGTCGCTATATTATTTTTTTTTTACAATATTTGGTTGATTTTTTCCCCCAAAGGTCTAGGAACTGCGAGGGGAAAACTGAAGTTTTTTTCATTTAATGTTCAGTTTCTGGGAACAAAAGAGTGACCTGAACCAATTCCATCCCCATGATTGAAAGCGAAACACATTTTGGATTTTTCGCTCAATCGCGTTGCCCTACTTATTAACTTATAGTTATATTCATTTTTATATCTTTATAATACACTAACACAACAATATACTAGCTTTAACAAAAAACAACAACAATATACTAACTTTAGATTCCCAACTACATATATTAAAAAGAATAAGTAATCGTACCACTCAATTTTGGGTGGATATCATTCTTTGCGGACATTGCACTGCAGACCAGTGCGCGCGCGTAAGTGGTCAAGTTGCGCGACAGAGCGTGGCGTAGCGTTTTTTTGGTTTGTAACAACTGATTTATTATTATGAAGTTGAGTTTGAATAGTCACAGAGATATTACATGAAGAACATAGACACGAAATAGAAATCTAAATCATGTGGAATTCTTTGCTTTGCCAATATGTCTTTAGGCTTATTGAAATCTCTCGCAGCCCAAATGAATTGAGCTTCTTCAAAACGATCGCGCCATAACCTTGCTTCCCGAATCTAATTCAAACTCCCAAAATTCAGATTTTTACCGTTAATGAGATGGACAACTCCTTTACTATCTCCCTCAAAGATGGCTCTTCTATATCATCCACAGCATGGCGTAACGTTTATTAGGAAATTGAAGATGGTATCATCCATATTGGGAAATGCAAAAACTCTTAAACTATGATTCTTTGTGTGTTTATAATTCTTGTTCACAACAATAGTGTATGAGTGAATACTATTCAACATAACTAAACTTGAATTTGATGAATATCCTCCAAGAATCTCTCCTCATTAATGGTTTCACAGCTCTCTACATATTGCAGAAACTCCATAACCACAAGATCGTTCCAAGGAGCTTATTCACCTGCCACCCACCCCAAGTGCCCTTCTCTTGGTGTTACTATCAACATGCATTTTCGTTGGCTGATCACTTTTAATTGTTAGATATACCCAAAATCATCATTTAGCTCTGAATGAAGAGCATTCGATCATTTGTCTCTTACCTCGATGTCATTGCGAGGGATCCCTCAATAAGGAGCAATCAGGACATTTTGCTACTTGCATTTCATATCATATAAACATATTAAGAAACCATATTTAAGCTGTGGGCTCGTAACTCATTATTTCAGGATAACAATATACAGTTGAGCAACATGGTTTATATTAATTACATTAGTTATACATTATTTATATTAGTTTATATATGCACTTGATATACCGAAATTCTAATAAAGGTGCATGTAATCGGAGAGAAAAAATGTATACATAATACACTCTAAATTTCATGTCAGCTCGCAGAAAAAAACCAAACAATAAGTGCACTTAAAAAGATAAGAAAAAATTATTGATTAAATCAAAGCTTAAACAAGGTAGTCGAACAAGCAACAATGATAGAAGAATAAAGAGACAAGATAATCAGAAGAAATGATTGCAATAGAAGAATAAAGAGACAAAATAATCAGAAGAAATGATTGCAATACAAGAATAAAGAGACAAAATAATCAAAAGAAATGATTGCAATCAGGTTACAAGTTAACGAAACCATATAAGAATCAATAGTAGGGAGTCTTGTAGACGTATGGTGGTGGTGGGGTCTTGTAGTTCACCTTACGGGAGGATGAGTAGTACGATAGAGGTGGTGGAGAGTTGTTGACGTATGGTTGTGGTGGGAACTTGTAGTCCACCTTAGGGGAATGTGAGTAGTACGGTGGAGGTGGTGGGGAGTTGTAGACGTCTCGTGGTGGTGGAGACTTGTAGTATATCGTGGGAGAAGGTGGATAGTATGGTGGAGGTGGTGGAGAGCTGTATACATATGGTGGTGGTGGGGACTTGTAGTCCACCTTAGGAGAAGGAGAGTAGTACGGTGGAGGTGGTGGAGAACTATAGACGTATGGTGGTGGAGACTTGTAGTAAACCTTAGGGGAAGGTGAATAGTACGGTGGAGGTGGTGGGGAACTGTAGACGTATAGTGGTGGTGGAGACTTGTAGTCGATCTTAGAGGAAGGTGGATAGTATGGTGGAGGTGGTGGAGAGCTGTAGACGTATGGTAGTAGTGGAGACTTGTAGTCGATCTTAGGGGAAGGTGAGTAGTACGGTGGAGGTGGTGGAGAGCTGTAGACGTATGGTGGTGGTGGATACTTATAGTCGACCTTAGGGGAAGGTGAGTAGTACGGTGGAAGTGGTGGGAAACTGTAGACGTATGGTGGTGGTGGGGACTTGTAGTCGACCTTAGGGGAAGGTGAGTAATACGCTGGAAGTGGTGGAGAGCTGTAGACGTATGGTGGTGGTGGGGACTTGTAGTCCACCTTAGGGGAAGGTGAATAGTATGCTGGAGGTCGTGGAGAGCTGTAGACGTATGGTGGTGGTGGAGACTTATAGTCGATCTTAGGAGAAGGTGAGTAGTACGGTGGAGGTGGTGGGAAACTGTAGACGTATGGTGGTGGTGGGGACTTGTAGTCGACCTTAGGGGAAGGTGAGTAATACGGTGGAAGTGGTGGAGAGCTGTAGACATATGGTGGTGGTGGGGACTTGTAGTCCACCTTAGGGGAAGGTGAATAGTACAATGGAGGTGGTGGAGAGTTATGGACGTATGGTGGTGGTCCAGACTTGTATTCCACCTTGGGGGAGGGTGAGTAGTACGATGGAGGTGGTGAAGAGATGTAGACGTATGGTGGTGGTGGTGGGGACTTGTAGTCGACCTTGGGAGAGGATGAGTAGTACGGTGGAGGTGGTGGAGAGTTGTAGATGTATGGTGGTGGTGGGGACTTGTAGTCCACCTTAGGGGAAGGTGAATAGTACGGTGGAGGTGGTGGGGAACTGTAGACGTATGGTGGTGGTGGAGACTTGTAGTCGACCTTAGAGAAAGGTGAGTAGTACGGTGGAGGTGGTGGAGAGTTGTAGATGTATGGTGGTGGTGGGGACTTGTAGTCGACCTTAGGGGAAGGTGAGTAGTACGGTGGAGGTGGTGGAGAGCTATAGATATATGGTGGGGGTGGAGACTTGTAGTCCACCTTAGGGGAAGGTGAGTAGTATGGTGGAGGTGGTGGAGAGCTGTAGACGTATGGTGGTGGTGGAGACTTGTAGTCGACCTTGGGAGAGGGTGAGTAATACTGTGGAGATGGTGAAGAACTGTAGACGTATGGTGGTGGTGGGGACTTGTAGTCGACCTTAGGGGAAGGTGAGTAGTACGGTGAAGGTGGTGGAGAGCTGTAGACGTATGGTGGTGGTGGAGACTTGTACTCCACCTTAGGAGAAGGTGAGTAGTACGGTGGAGGTGGTGGGGACTTGTAGATATATGGTGGTGGTGGAGACTTGTAGTCAACCTTAGGGGAAAGTGAGTAGTACGGTGGAGGTGGTGGAGAGCTGTAGACGTATGGTGGTGGTGGAGACTTGTAGTCTACCTTAGGAGAAGATGAATAGTACAGTGGAGGTGGTGGAGAGCTGTAGACGTATGGTTTTGGATGTGGCGTGTACTTAGGACCTTGTCTTCTATATTGTGGTGGAGATGGTGGTGATGCCGAGTGGTATGGAGAATGATTTTTTGGTGGATAAGCTGATTTGTATTTATGGACCGGGGAAGTGTATTTTGGTGTTGGAGGGGATGAGTAAGAGTATGCTGTTACTGTTGCCGCGATGGCACTAAAGACCACAACATAAACCAGACAATGCCCTATCCCCATCATTCTTGTGGATCTCATCATACTCGTAGCTCTTTTTTCTCTTTTTATTTATTTCTTATGGTTATGATATAGCTCAACATAACAACCCTTTATATATGTTTGTTTTGTGTAAATAATATATTATCTTCCCAATTGGGTTCGTGTTTGGCACTTACAAATACATTTATTTGGAAGACGTGCTAAGTTGTTTGTTTGAAAAGTAGTGATTTGTGGGATTCATGAATATATGAGATTCTCTTGCAACTATTATGAAGTTGTAGATGCTTTGTAAATATTTTGTTTGTTTTATAGTGAGTCAATTAAAAAGAACTGGAAAAACCACTGATTGATAATTATATAGCTAATGTCAAAGTCATATACTTTGCCTCTGTTGTAAAAACAAAACTACACTTGCAAGCTTGATTTCTAAACTGTTAGTGTTTTCTTCAGCTGTAAAAACAAAGTTTGTAATGGACTTGATGAAAAATCGGAATCACAAAAAATTTCAACCCCAAAATTTAATCTCTTCAGGTCTTGTGTTCCTTTCAAATACTATAGTATACATTAACTAACTATAACTTTAAATATCAAAGGTTATGATCCCTCATTTCAAAGGTTAAAGGTATATAGATGTACATAATGTAAATTCGTTGTGGTAAGTTACAAAAAAATTGGAAATAGATGAATGGGTCACTTATTTTGGATATGGAAATATAGTTATTAGGAAATTGAAGATAGCATCATCCGTTTTAGAACTCTTATAATATGATTCTTTGCGTGATTATAATAACTTTATGATATATTATGATATAATACCTTTATGGTTGAACAAAACTACTGAGAATTGGATATAATTTAAATTTTGAAATTAAATGTCATTATTTTACTTTTAGCTCAGTGCAATGTATAATGTATAGCAATCAATATTATAATACTGCTGAATTTATTTGTTTATTTTACATACGAACATCACATAAATTGCTGAAGTTATGTATGCGATAGCAATTTTAGGTTAGAAAAACGTTTTCTAATTGTCAAAAGAATGGAACGTTCGAATTGTAATTCATACTTAACGGCTTGAAGCCTTGAAGGTAAACTAGATGTGAGTCATGAATCTGGATCGATTCGGATGACACTGAAAAAGATAAATAATCGGAAATGAAAGATTGAATTCGGATGAACGGTAACGTAAATATTGTAAATCGTATAAGAAATAGTTTTATTACGTATAACTTTCTACCGATTACAGAATGTCCACTTTCTATGGGCAATTTTCCTACTTATACGAGATTACAGTTTCGTCTATCACGTCCCTCTTCAATCTCGTAATCAATTCTCTTTATTTGCTCGATCACGTACGTTACGCATTTTGAATTTTCTCTCGGATCCGCATATCAAGCTTTCTCGATCCGATTTAAAGCGAGTGCTCGGCCCAACTCCTCTTCTTTCCGAATTGGGCCGTATCTGCGAACTGCCCCCTACGAACTGGACCGTATCCGCGAGCTGGCCCTATACGAATTGTCATCAATCGGGGATTTTGCGTATGGCCCGAAATCCAACGCCAACACGGACTGGGCATGTCCGAGCTGACACTACAAGAAAACAGAGCATGAGAGACTCCCTAAACGGTTCCAAAATGGTCACTAATCTGCAATAAGCGACTGATTTGATACTAAAAAAAGTAGTCGCTAAATTTTGGTCGCAAAATACAATAGTCGCAAAGTAGTCACTTATTTCGGACTATTTTGTGACTACTAAATTTAGTCGGACATAAGCGACTACTTTGTGACAACATTTAGTAGTCGTATATTAAAGACTAAATTGTGACAATGAGAATTTAGTTACAAAACCGTCACGTTTTAGCAATTTCTTTGCAACCATCTTAATTAATATATATTTTTTTTTTCAAATTTAAAAAACTGAAATTAAAAGGGTTTAACGCAAAAGAAACATGAAATATAAGATCCATAACAATGAATAAAGAGAGAGTGATGTCTCACATATATATTGCTACCAAAGAAAGATATAGACTATGGTCCAAAAGAGGAAGAAGTAAAAACCTAAGATACAACAATCATAAAGGAAAGAAGATAGGCAGACCTCAAGCACTCTTGCTAGCTTGAGTTCCCTTCGTGCAGATTTATACGTTGTCATGGCAGCTTCCTTTGGCCCATCCTGAGATGTTACTTCATGTTCTCCGTTGTTGGTTTTGCCATTATCCTCACCGTTTTCAATAGGAATTTCGTCCTTGGAAGTTACAGAGACATCCTTCTCAACCACTTTCCCTGATGATCTAGCTCTTTTAAAAAACATCGTCTCATACTCTTGCTTGCGCTTGGATATAAATGCCCTTAAGACAGCAATGGACATGTCCCTATTGTTGACCTAACAAAAAAAACAATAGGCAAATTCCTTTAGCTCACACGCATATCCATACGAATTCAACTAACAAACTTGAAATCTCCAAAACTAAGACTTGATCAGTCCTAAGATTGCCAATTATTTGCAGAAAGGAAGAAACTTTGAAGCAAATCAAATCCAATTGGAACAAAAGAAGGCAAAAAATAGGGAAAATGCATTGAGTATACCATTTTCTTTCATCCTTCTCGACCCATGAATCATTCTAGTTATGTGTAGCATCTAGCTTCGGGTCAACCAAAATGGAACAGACAATGAGAGTAAAACCAAAGTTCAGGCTCTTTGCAAGAGATCAGAGGACTTACTTTCGCATGACATATCCATAGAAGGAATTAAGTATACACTTATGAGCTACCTGCAAGGAATCGTAAACCACTACCATGTCCTGTTGCAAAAAGTTAATGTCAATAACCACCTAAAAGAAGTTCCGGAGATCATATACTGTAAATGAGAAACTATATAGATAGTAAATAAGTTATAATGGGATGTCTCTCACCACCACAAAGCAACATTCTGATCTGAGAAGTAGCCTCAATCAAAAGATCCCTCTTGTCAGACCAAATACTGCTTATCAACTGTAAGTCTGTAACCAATCGAGAGAGAAAGAGGAGACGATTCGAATCAGTGAAGCAAATCGAGAGAGAAAGAGGAATAGAAGAAGATTGAAAGAGGACCGAAAGAGAAGATGAAGCAAAGAAGATTCAAAGAAGAAGATTCGACTTGAAACCCTCGAGAGAGAAAGATAAAGATTCAGATATGACCTAAAGGCCTTGAACGCCGTTGTTTGAGGACCACCATCATCCCCTCCTTTACCGCTAACTCTTCCTGGAAACTTCTTCTGGTTTTGTAAGAAACCAAATTAAACGAAATTTAATATATTGAGTGTTTAATGACTGTACCTCAAACAGACGAAGCTGATTTTTTGGTTAAATCAACCTGGATCGATTGAGAAGGGGACTTCATCTTTGAAACATGACTCAAGGAAGGAGAATCCGGTTTAGGCGAGCTTTTCTCATAGTCAGAGGTTCTCGGAGATGCAGGCAAATGTGTCTGGAGCTCTGGAGAACTAGCGGAGACGAGCGGTGGAGGCGGAGGGATTTTGGTTGCAATGGATTTGGATTTCAGACGGGTTTAAGATGTGGGAGGGGGGAGGAGGCTTAGGTGAGGTTTGATTTTTATTGGCCATCGGTTTAACTCCGGTGACGGAGGCCAGGACCGACACCGGTGAGCTAGATCTGATAAGCATTGGTCTCGAGAAGGAGAGCTTTTTTTTTTTTTTTTTTGTTGATATTTGTTTTTTTTTTGGGTCGAATATTGATATTTGTTTAGCAGAGTCTCAGATTATTTTTAGCAAAAATTAAAAAGAGTCTCATATTGGCCGCAAATTAATTTTTGGTGGGATAAATACCCGCCTAAAATTTCACCAAAAATCTAAAATTTTCAGAAAAATTTATATATTAACAAAATAGTTCAAATCAAGTTAGTAGCAAATTAGTCGCAAATAGGAGATGACAGTAGCAAAGTAGTCACAAAGTGTAACCGTTTTGTGACATTTTTTATGAGTGACAAATCTATACCCTAAACCCTAAACATTTAGAGCCAAAAAATTGATACACATACTTAACTAATCAGTCTTTTTATATTTCTTAAGTATATGCTTCAGTATATAGTGTTAACTAATACTAATTAAGTAAATTTTGATTTTTTTTTAATTTTAACAAACATTAGATTGAAAACACACGTAGTTTATCTTAAGACATGTTATGGATGATACAAAGATTAGTTCATCAAATTGAAAGTTAAAAGTTTTCACTATTATATAATATATTTAGTGTAACAAGTATTTAAAATCTATGTAGATACTTAAAACTAATCTATTTACCATTATCTTTTGTTGAATTTTAAAAAATCATACGGATGAGTTGGTAATCAGAAACAAAGCAGTCACACTTTCAAATTACCGTCGCGAATTAGTCACAAATCAGTCGCAATTTTGGGACTATTTTGCTTTCTTACTAATACAAGAGTCGCAAGTTTGGGACTATTTTAAAGTAGTCACAAAATGTAACTGTTTTGTGACATTATTTTGTGAGTCACAAGTCTATACCTTAAACCCTAACCATTTAGAGCAAAAAACTGATACATATGCCTTTGCAATCAATCTTTGTTCTATTTCTTAAGTATATGTTTCAATATATAGACTAAACTAATACTAATTAAATAAAATTTTGAAAAATATTCATCTTGAACAAACATTAGATTGAAAACTTATGTAATATATCTAAAAACATGTTATGTAAGATGCAACAATAGTTCACCAAATCGAAAGTTCAAAATTTTCACTATTATATAATATATTTAGTGTTAAAAGTTGTTCAAATCAGTTTACATACTTAAAACTAATCTTTTTACAACTATCTTTGTTGAATTTCCAAAAATCATATGATGAGTTGGTAAACGGTAGCAAAACAATCACAATTTTGGGATTGATTTGCCACTACATTTACTGACTAAAAATAGAGTCGCAAAAGAGTCTTACTTTGCGACTCTTTTGCGACTACATTTAAACAGTCGAATAATAGTCTCTATTCAGTCGCTAATTTATGACTACTAAACGGCTGAACAATTCGGTCGTAAATATGCGACTGGTTTGCTTCTCTATCTTCCGTAGTCGTTCATTAGTCGCAAAATGGTCCCAAAACAGTCGCAAAGTTTTGCGACAAAAAAACAGTCACAAAAAGTAGTCACTCATTAGCTGTTTTCTTGTAGTGTGACTCCGAATTGGGCCATCTATCCGTGTCATCGGATTGGGCTTATCTGATTCGGACTTGATCACTCTTTCCGAGCTAGGATTTCATATGGATATGAAATCCGATGCCAACACTAGATAAATCAGGAAATAAGAATAATATTGTTTTATTTGTTTATGTTAAATCCGATGCCAACAGTACTAGATTAAGTACAAAAGACCTGCAACATACTATCTTAGAAGATTTTTGGCAGAGCTCTACACTTTGGCAGGGTCTTTTAGAAATAGCTCTGCCAAAGACGTACTAGAGCTCTAGATGCAGTTTAGAAGATGGTGGTTTAGATAACTAGTGTAATATTTTGAAGTGTTACCTATGTTCGTTCTTCCCGAAAATATGCTCGCCTTCAACCCCTAGATTATCTTTGACCAGCAGATATTGTTAGATGTAAACCAAGATCATTTTTCCGAAGAATGTACGTACTTTTGTTCAAAATTGAAGTCTGTAAACAATCTTATACTCGGATTTCGCTTCCGTCTCTTGAAAAATATGAAATCTCCCTTTGAGGGTGAAATCGAAATAGTAGATCTAGGTTAAAGGTGGAGAAGTTGAAAAGGTTTATAACAAACTCAAAAAAAAAAAGAAGTAATGGCATTCTTGTTATTATTGTGAAAAGAGAGGAGTACACTTTAATTGACTTCAAAATCTGACCGTTTATACAATTTAGTTACGTTGCAAATGTCAAGCCAGGCCCTGCGAACAGTATGCTACCGTCTGACGAGCAATATCTGCCTTATGTCTACAAAAATGCACACACAATATATGCCTTAAGTCTACAAAAAAGCACACACAATATCTGCTTTAAGGCTACACAATTGACACACTATATCTGCCTTAAGGCTACACAATTAGCAGAGTTTAAGCAGAATCTGTCCAGCCTTAACCTTAAGACTACACAATTGACACATTATATCTGCCTTAAAGCTACACAATTAGCAGAGTTTAAGCAGAGTCTGTCCAGCCTTAGCCTTAAGGCTACACAATTCACGCATACTCTGCCAAGCGTAAGGGTATTTTAGACATTTTAAAAAAAAATGTACTAGTTCTACAATTTTTTCTACGAAAGTACCCTGCTTGAATTAAAGTCAAAAAATGCATCATATTAACAATTCTCCCAATAATAAAACACGTAGCCAAATTTTGTAGAGACTTATAGTATTTCAATTTTATTCTAAAAAATTAAATTCTAAGTTCCACCATATATAGTATTTTAATTTTGTGGCAAAATGTTTAAATTATATTAAACATATATGCCAAATAAATGAAACATATACACCAAATATCTTTTATTCAAAACGTTCTTGGTAAATTTGAAAATTACAAATAGCTTTGGTGAACGAATTGTATCACCGAAGAGATTTGATATTAAAAACACTAAGGTTTCTATAAAAACATGCACTTAATATACCGAAATCCTAATCAGGTAAAGATGGCATGTAATCGGAGAGAAAAATGTATACATAATACATTCTAAATGCGCTTAAAAGAGAGGGAAAATGATTAAAAACATATTTTTAAAAAATGTTTATTTAATACTCAAATTTTTTTAATTTTTTTTTTATTCTTCTAAAAATATAAAATTCCATAAATAAATACCAAACTTTTTTAAAAATGTTTGTTGAATACCCAGATTTTTCAGAAATCGTTTTATTCCTCTAAAAATAGAAAACACCACAAATAAATATCAAATTTTTATTGTCAGCTTATGAATTTCAATTAAACAAAAAGTTTCGTTAACCAAACCGGTGAAATATATTTTACATACATAAAATCTAAAGAGCGAGAAGTAGCACTGCGCGCTAAACGTCTGTCTTACCATTATGACTGCATAGAATGTAAGATACTGAGAGAAAAAACGGAAACATGCTTTTAAGCTTGAAAACACTGTGAGTAACGTGGAGAAACCGTCTCTGTATCAGCTCCTCAAACCTACTTTTGAGGAATATCGTATGAATTTTTCGGTGGAAAGATATTGGTTATATTTATGGATGGCAAAAAGCAGCAATGATAGAAACACGAGCCGAGTTTCAGAGGATATGCTAGAAATAGAGCTGTTGAAGGATAAAAAACAGCTATATTTAAATATCTTTGAGTATGAAGCATTGAAAAATGACTCAAGGAATGTAAATCTAAGCACTCTATTTATCACAATTTGTTATTCGTTTTCATTGTAATGGGTATTGCCATTCCGATTCTCATAAGTTTGATAAGTTCATAAGTATTGGTCATATGGAGCATTGGATCACCCTCACAATGAACATTCTTTTTCTCCATGACATGCATTTGTTGATGATACCTATGTTTTCGTTTTATTCCCAAAATCAAAATGAGATGAGAAGAGAATGATATTTTATCTCTTCTGATTTATCATCCAAATATTTAATTATAAGTCATCATAATTTATGGTAGATTCAATTAAATAAAATTGATCAGTTTTGTAAGATTGACAATTTCATCTTTACCATTATGACCGCCATGTCATCTTACGTTAACAGATTAAAAACGATATTTTGACAATTTGACAAAAACAACAATTGAGATCCAAAACGAACATTTTTAAGAAAGATTGGTATTTATTTGTGGAGTTTTTTTTGTCAACCATTCATTTCATTAAAATAATCATCGTCCATTGGTTACCCAATCTGGAGGTGTGTCGCTTACAAAAGAAAATTCAATCAACCTAGAACGGGCTGATCAGGCCAAACAGTCGGCCTTAATATTAAGGAAACGTGGAATCAAAGATAAAGAAAACTAAGGAAAATTAGCACGGAGCTCACTAAATGCATCCAAGGAAATGGAGAAGGCGGGCCACAAGTCTGGAAATTGAGTCAAATTAACCAGTTCAGAGTAATCCGTCTCGAAAGCCTGGCAACCTATCCCTTTCTCCAAAATGGACTTCATCGCCCACAACAATGCTTCCAATTCCGAGTGCAATTGTGTTTAGAAATCTACTTCGTCCTCTTGCTCCGAGAAGCAAAGTTTGGTCTCCCTGGCAACAAATCCAACCAATCCCCGAGGTAGGTTCCGATTTCTTCCAAAAACCATCAACTTTACAACGAACATCAGTTGATTGGTGGGTCGTAGTCTGGTGCACTTCTTCTTGACTCGTTCTACTGGGTTGTGCGTCCCTCCATGCCAAAAATTCACTCTCGGCAATTTGTAGTATATCTGAGGGTTCCGAGACTGCTCCTTGGAAAACTTTTTTATTCCTTGATTTCCATATAAACCACATAAGCCATGGAAAAATTTTTTGTTCTCCATCCTGGTTTTCTTGCCTTTGATTTCTCCATAAAAGAAAATCTAAGTTTGAAAAGACCGAAGAAGATGGCAACGAAACCATATCCAAAGGAATTGGGGAAAGAACCCAAGTTTGTAGCGCAAAAGGACATTCAAATAATGCATGATTAATTATCTCCTCTTCTACCCCACATCGTTGACAAATGGTAGAACAATTGATTCCGCGCTGATTTAACCTCGACGAAACTGCCAATGAGCCTGAAATAATTTGCACAAAAATGCTTTATTTTAGATGGGCATTGAAGTTTCCAAACATGTGACTTTAATGCCGTGAGACTTTGCTCTCGTATTAAATTGTCACCTTTTTCTAATTCTATCATTTGTGATAACCAATAAACTAACTTAACCGTGTATATGTCCGATTTTGTAAAGTGCCACATTATACTATCTGATTTGGAAGGAGGGCTAATATCCAGTCCTCGAAATAAGAGTGATGTCTCCCGGATCCATGTACTCCTGAAGGATTGGGTCATGCCAATCTTTCGTAGCTGGATTAATCAAATGATTGACTTTTAAATTAGGATGCAAAACACTGCCTCTGTCTCTTGCCGCCCTAGGAAATATGTCGGGAATTCAGGGATCATCCCACACAGCTATACCATTTCCGGATCCCAATCTCACCCTACTACCTTTATATAATAAGTCTCTTGCCGATAATATACTTTTCCAACCGAACGATAGAGAGTGTGGTTTCTTCGCCTGTAGTGGGTGTCTAAACCTGAAATACCTCCCCTTGAGGACTCTCGCTACCAGAGAATTTGAGAATTTATATAGTCTACATAGTTGTTATGCTAGCAAAGCCTTATTAAAATGTTCCAAAGAACGGAACCCAAGACCACCCTCCTTTTTAGGGGTGCATAATTTTTCTCATACTATCCAATGAAGACAGCGGTTACATCCATTAGAACTCCGCCAGAATTTAGCTATTGCACTAGTTAACTTAAAAGTTAACGACTAGGAAGTCTAAAGCATAACATGACATAAGTCGGAAGAGCATGACATTAGTCGGAAAAGCAAGAGCGACTGATTTAATCACAATCTATTTTCCTCCCTTCGATAGAAACTTTGCCAACCAACCATTTACCCTATTATTTAATATTTCTTTAATGTAATTAAAGAATTTACTCTTCGATCCACCCAAGCTCTCTGGGATTCCTGAATACGATCCCATACCTCCTTCTTTCTCAATGTCCAAAATATTTTAAGTTGATCATGTGATTAAATTGGGACATCCTGGCCAAAAGTAACCGAAGATTTATCAAAATTAATATCTTCCCCCAAAGTTTTACCATATGTCCCTAGTACCCCTAAAATAATCCGACATTACCGAAGAATTTTCTGTTTTAAAAAAAATAAATAATTTTTAAAAAAATTTGAATATTAAATAAACATTTTTAAAATATAGAAATTTTTTAGTCATTTTCTCTAAAAGAAAAGAAAAAACTATTGATTAAATAAAAGCTTAACAAGGTAATCGAACATGCAACAATGATAGAAGAATAAAGAGACAAAAAATCAAAAGAAATGATTGCAGTCAAAGAATAAAGATACAAAATAATCAAAAGAAATGATTGCAATCATGTTACATGTTAACGAAACCATTTAAAAATTAATAGTAGGGAGTCTTGTAGATGTATGGTGGTGGCGGAGACTTGTAGTCCACTTTAGAAGAGGGTGAGTAGTATGTTAGAGGTGGTGGAGAGCTGTAGACGTATGATGGTGGTGGGTACTTGTAGTCCACCTTAGGGGAAGGTGAGTAGTACGGTGGAGGTGGTGGAGAACTGTAGATATATAGTGGTGGTGGAAACTTGTAGTCTACCTTAGGGGAAAGTGAGAAGTACGGTGGAGGTGGTGGAGAGCTGTAGACGTATGGTGGTGGTGGAGATTTGAAATCGATTTTAGGGGCAGGTGAGTAGTACGGTGGAGGTGGTGTGGAACTATAGACGTATGGTGGTGGAGACTTGTAATCTACCTTGGGAGAAGGTGAGTGGTATGGTGGAGGTGGTGAGGAGCTGTAGACGTATGGTGGTGGTGGATTTTTGTAATCTACCTTGGGAGAAGGTGAGTGGTATGGTGGAGGTGGTGGGAAGCTGTAGACGTATGGTGGTGGTGGAGATTTGTAGTCTACCTTGGGAGAAGGTGAGTAGTACGGTGGAGGTGGTGGAGAGCTATAGACATATGGTGGTGGTGGAGACTTGTAGTCGACCTTAGGGGAAGGTGAATAGTACGGTGGAGGTGGTGGGGAACTGTAGACGTATGGTGGTGGTGGAGACTTGAGATCTACCTTGGGAGAAGGTGAGTAGTACGGTGGAGGTGGTGGAGAGTTATGGACGTATGGTGGTGGTCCAGACTTGTATTCCACCTTGGGGGAGGGTGAGTAGTACGGTGGAGGTGGTGAAGAGATGTAGACGTATGGTGGTGGTGGTGGGGACTCGTAGTCGACCTTGGGAGAGGGTGAGTAGTATGGTGGAGGTGGTGGAGAGTTGTAGATGTATGGTGGTGGTGGGGACTTGTAGTCCACCTTAGGGGAAGGTGAATAGTACGGTGGAGGTGATGGGGAACTGTAGACGTATGGTGGTGGTGGAGACTTGTAGTCGACATTAGAGAAAGGTGAGTAGTACGGTGGAGGTGGTGGAGAGTTGTAGATGTATGGTGGTGGTGGGGACTTGTAGTCGACCTTAGGGGAAGGTGAGTAGTACGGTGGAGGTGGTGGAGAGCTATAGATATATGGTGGGGGTGGTGACTTGTAGTCCACCTTAGGGGAAGGTGAGTAGTATGGTGGAGGTGGTGGAGACGTATGGTGGTGGTGGAGACTTGTAGTCGACCTTGGGAGAGGGTGAGTAATACGGTGGAGATGGTGGAGAACTGTAGACGTATGGTGGTGGTGGGGACTTGTAGTCGACCTTAGGGGAAGGTGAGTAGTACGGTGAAGGTGGTGGAGAGCTGTAGACGTATGGTAGTGGTGGAGACTTGTACTCCACCTTAGGAGAAGGTGAGTAGTACGGTGGAGGTGGTGGGGACTTGTAGATGTATGGTGGTGGTGGAGACTTGTAGTCAACCTTAGGGAAAAGTGAGTAGTACGGTGGAGGTGGTGGAGAGCTGTAGACGTATGGTGGTGGTGGAGACTTGTAGTCTACCTTAGGAGAAGATGAATAGTACGGTGGAGGTGGTGGAGAGCTGTAGACGTATGGTTTTGGATGTGGCGTGTACTTAGGACCTTGTCTTCTATATTGTGGTGGAGATGGTGGTGATGCCGAGTGGTATGGAGAATGATTTTTTGGTGGATAAGCTGATTTGTATTTATGGACCGGGGAAGTGTATTTTGGTGTTGGAGGGGATGAGTAAGAGTATGCTGTTACTGTTGCCGCGATGGCACTAAAGACCACAACATAAACCAGACAATGCCCTATCCCCATCATTCTTGTGGATCTCATCATACTCGTAGCTCTTTTTTCTCTTTTTATTTATTTCTTATGGTTATGATATAGCTCAACATAACAACCCTTTATATATGTTTGTTTTGTGTAAATAATATATTATCTTCCCAATTGGGTTCGTGTTTGGCACTTACAAATACATTTATTTGGAAGACGTGCTAAGTTGTTTGTTTGAAAAGTAGTGATTTGTGGGATTCATGAATATATGAGATTCTCTTGCAACTATTATGAAGTTGTAGATGCTTTGTAAATATTTTGTTTGTTTTATAGTGAATCAATTAAAAAGAACTGGAAAACCCACTGATTGATGATTATATAGCTCATGCCATGAACATATGCCAAATGCTTTCTTTTATAGCTAATGTCAAAGTCATATACTTTGCCTCTGTTGTAAAAACAAAACTACACTTGCAAGCTTGATTTCTAAACTGTTAGTGTTTTCTTCAGCTGTGAAAACAAAGTTTGTAATGGACTTGATGAAAAATCGGAATCACAAAAAATTTCAACCCCAAAATTTAATCTCTTCAGGTCTTGTGTTCCTTTCAAATACTATAGTATACATTAACTAACTATAACTTTAAATATCAAAGGTTATGATCCCTCATTTCAAAGGTTAAAGGTATATAGATGTACAAAATGTAAATTCGTTGTGGTAAGTTACAAAAAAAATTGGAAATAGATGAATGGGTCACATATTTTGGATATGGAAATATAGTTATTAGGAAATTGAAGATAGCATCATCCGTTTTAGAACTCTTATAATATGATTCTTTGCGTGATTATAATACCTTTATGATGTAGTATGATATTATAATACTGCTGAATTTATTTGTTTATTTTACATACGAACATCACATAAATTGCTGAAGTTATGTATGCGATAGCAATTTTAGGTTAGAAAACCGTTTTCTAATTGTCATAAGAATGGAACGTTCGAATTGTAATTCATACTTAACGGCTTGAAGCCTTGAAGGTAAACTAGATGTGAGTCCTGAATCTGGATCGATTCGGATGACACTGAGAAAGATAAATAATCGGAAACGAAAGATTGAATTTGGATGAACGGTAACGTAAATAATGCAAATCATATAAGAAATAGTTTTATTGCGTATAACTTTCTACCGATTACAGAATGTCCACTTTCTATGGGTGATTTTCCTACTTATACGAGATTACAGTTCCGTCTATCACGCTCCCTCTTCAATCTCGTAATCAATTCTCTTTATTTGCTCGATCACGTACGTTATGCATTTTGAATTCCTTCTCGAATCCTCATATCAAGCTCTCTCGATCCAGCGAGTGCTCGGCCCAACTCCTCTGCTTTTTCAATTGGACCGTATCCGCGAACTGGCCTCTACGAACTGGCCTCTACAAACTGGACCGTATCCGCGAGCTGGCCCCTATACGAATTGTCATCAATCGGGGATTTCGGGTATGGCCCGAAATCCAACGCCAACACGGACTGGGCATGTCCGAGCTGAAATTGCTGACTCCGAATTGGGCCATCTATCCGTGTCATTGGATTGGGCTTATCCGATTCAGACTTGATCACTCTTTCCGAACTAAGATTTCGTATGGATCTGAAATTCGATGCCAACACTAGATAAATCAGGAAATAAGAATAACATTTTTTTTATTTGTTTATGTTATATTTTGATTAGGTTGAAAAAAATGGAAATATATGACAAAGAAGATTTGATGGCACATTTGCTGGAAGCTAGACCCACGAAAAAGCACCAGGACTCTTCCTATTGCAACGAAATTAATAATTTCCCACATGAACATAATAATAGACGAAGATTATCTCAAAAAAAAAAAACATAATAATAGACGAAGCTAGTCGAAGCAAAGGTAAGTGAACCAGGAAATGTTATGCGCATATTTGTAGTTTACCAAACAAATTATCATTTATATGTCTAAGAAAATTATTTGCACCCAAAAAGTATAAGAAAATTATTTGTGTAATCCGGATGGACAGTGATTTCATCGTTGACAGTGAATGTTTCGGTTAGAGTTTTGGTGGATCCATCGAAATGACTAGCCAGAGTATAGCCATCGAACAAGGCATGGATTTGGAGACTCACATGAGGTTATTGATGGCTGTGAGTTTTGAGACATTGGACATATTAATGGTGAGGAGTGTTTGTGGGTTTGTGGTGATGGTGACGGTGATGGTGGTTGAAGACGTGTTATCATATGAAGACCTGGCGGCTGTGAATTTTTGGTTTTCGATTTTTTGTTTTAAGTTTTAGGTATCGTATGCTCTGATACTATATAGATTACGAATGCAATAATGTTATTATAGTGTAATGTACATATATATATGTACACAAAAAGATTAGGATACAACTAAGTACAATTAGACCCTTAACATATATATTTACTAATATCCTTAATAATAACTTCCCGATCCACCGAAGAGTGTCGCTATATTAAATTTTAGAATATTCGGTTGAATTTTTCCCCCAAAAACTGAAGTTTTTTCATTTAATGTTCGGTTTCTGGGAACAAAAAAGTGACCTGAACCAATTCCATGCTTGAAAGCGAACCACATTTTGGATTTTTTGCTCAATCGTATTGAAATCTCTTGCAGTCCAAATGAATTGAGCTATTTAACCTTGCTTCCCGAATATAATTCAAACTCCCGAAATTCAGATTTTTACAGTTCATGAGATGGACAACTCCTTTACTATCTCTCTCAAAGATGACTCTTGTATATCATCCAGACCATGGCGTAACATTTATTAGGAAATTGAAGATAGTATCATCCATATTGGGTAATGCAAGAACTCTTAAACTATGATTCTTTGTGTGTTTATAATTCTTGTTCACAACAATAGTGTATGAGTGAATACTATTCAACATGATTAAACTTGAATTTGATGAATATCCTCCAAGAATCTCTCCTCGTTAATGGTTTCATAGCTCTCTACATATTGCAGAAACTCCATAACCACAAGACCGTTCCAAGGAGCTTATTCACCTGCCACCCACCCCAAGTGCCCTTCTCTTGGTGTTACTATCAACATGCATTTTCGGTTTGGCTGATCACTTTTTTTTTTCCCCTGAAATGAATGTTAAATTTATTCAAACCAAAAACTATTTTACAATAAATGTGACTGTATGCTGAAAACTTAGAAACAAATAAAAACCAGAGCAAGCACGTAAAACAGAGTCTCTGAAAACGTTGAAATAAACCTCATAGAGGCGTTGAAGCCAGAGCCTTCTTAGGTGCCTTCTTTGTTTCAGATTTAAGAAGGAGATTGGGCTGCAAACCACTTGCAAAGACCCTCTCCATACGTGTAGTTCTCCGTTGAACGAATCAAGCTTAAGCGGTTCCGCACATTCTTGTCTATAATTCTGACGAGAGTAGCCGTTGGTAGAGGTTCCTCTCCATGACGCTGACAGTTTCGCTTTCTCCAAATATGGTATATTTGATTGAAACACGTACCTTATTAGAAAGAGAGTGAGTTTGTCAAAATCCGAGTCATCCAGAAGCTGGATTATCTATGTCCATTTGGAGGTGTATTTGTGATTTAGTAGTCGTTGAGTGAGCTTTTGCCATATCTCCGATGTGTATACACAGTCAAAGAAGAGGTGGTCACGAGTTTCTTCGGCTTGGTGATAGAGCACACAATCTGAGTTTATACCGTGGTTCAAAGTTTTCATTCTATCTCCCGTCGATAACCGATTGAAAATCGTAAGCCAGGCCATAAAAGAAAACTTCGGAGTAGCCAGAGAGAACCAAACCCCGCAATACCAGTTCTGACGAGGCTGTGCATGTCGGATCTGATTCCAGGTTGTTTTTGTCATAAACTTTTCCTTGTATGTATCTTCCGAGACTTTCCAAAGAGATCTATCTTCTATGTTTTGTCGTCTACTCGTTACTCTGGTTATCTCATCCTTAATCCCGTTTAAAACCTATGTTCGATGCCTCCTTCTACGATGATTACTCATGACCAACGCTACTGTTGCATTTGCTGAAATGCCTAGATCAATGAAACCTCTAGGACCAGTAATATCGTACAATCTACAAAGCTGAGACCATCTGTCATACCAGAATGAAGTTGATGCTCCATTGCCAATTTCCACTTTATGGAATTTTTTCGTTATCTCTATGTACTTTAGGAGTTTCCTCCACATCCACGAACCATGTGTTGTTTTCTCTTTTATCGACCAGAACGAGCCATTATGCATGAGAGTTCTCTTAATCCATATAACCCAAAGAGTAGGCTGATTAGAAACGAGTCTCCAAATCACAGCTTAAGGCAGCTTACGTTGTCTACCTCTGAATGAAAAACTATAGATTAAATAAAAGCTTAACAAGGTAATCGAACAAGCAACAATGATAGAAGAATAAAGAGACAAAAAAATCAAAAGAAATGATTGCAATCAAAGAATAAAGATACAAAATAATCAAAAGAAATGATTGCAATCATGTTACATGTTAATGAAACCATTTAAGAATTAATAGTAGGGAGTCTTGTAGATGTATGGTGGTGGCGGAGACTTGTAATCCATTTTAGGAGAGGGTGAGTAGTATGCTGGAGGTGGTGGAGAGCTGTAGACGTATGGTGGTGGTGGTGGAGACTTGTAGTCGATCTTGGGAGAGGGTGAGTAATACGGTGGCGATGGTGGAGAACTGTAGACGTATGGTGGTGGTGGGGACTTGTAGTCCACCTTAGGGGAAGGTGAATAGTACGATGGAGGTGGTGGGGAACTGTAGACGTATGGTGGTGGTGGGGACTTGTAGTCGACCTTTGGGGAAGGTGAGTAGTACGGTGGAGGTGGTGGAGAGCTATAGACATATGGTGGTGGTGGAGACTTGTAGTCCACCTTAGGAGAAGGTGAGTAGTACGGTGGAGGTGGTGGAGAGCTGTAGACGTATGATGGTGGTGGAGACTTGTAGTCCACCTTAGGGGAAGGTGAGTAGTACGGTGGAGGTGGTGGAGAGCTGTAGACGTATGGTGGTGGTGGAGACTTGTAGTCGATCTTGGGAGAGGGTGAGTAATGCGGTGGAGATGGTGGAGAACTGTAGACGTATGGTGGTGGTGGGGACTTGTAGTCCACCTTAGGGGAAGGTGAATAGTACGGTGGAGGTGGTGGGGAACTGTAGACGTATGGTGGTGGTGGGGACTTGTAGTCGACCTTAGGGGAAGGTGAGTAGTACGGTGGAGGTGGTGGAGAGCTATAGACATATGGTGGTGGTGGAGACTTGTAGTCCACCTTAGGGGAAGGTGAGTAGTATGGTGGAGGTGGTGGAGAGCTGTAGACGTATGGTGGTGGTGGAGACTTGTAGTCGACCTTGGGAGAGGGTGAGTAAGACGGTGGAGATGGTGGAGAGCTGTAGACGTATGGTGGTGGTGGAGACTTGTAGTCGACCTTGGGAGAGGGTGAGTAAGACGGTGGAGATGGTGGAGAACTGTAGACGTATGGTGGTGGTGGGGACTTGTAGTCCACTTTAGGGGAAGGTGAATAGTACGGTGAAGGTGGTGGGGAACTGTAGACGTATGTTGGTGGTGGGGACTTGTAGTCGACCTTAGGGGAAGGTGAGTAGTACGGTGATGGTGGTGGAGAGTTGTAGACGTATGGTGGTGGTGGAGACTTGTACTCCACCTTAGGAGAAGGTGAGTAGTACGGTGGAGGTGGTGGGGACTTGTAGACGTATGTTGGTGGTGGAGAATTGTAGTCAACCGTAGGGGAAGGTGAGTAGTACGGTGGAGGTGGTGGAGAGCTGTAGACGTATGGTGGTGGTGGAGACTTGTAGTCTAGCTTAGGAAAAGATGAATAGTATGCTGGAGGTGGCGGAGAGCTGTAGACGTATGGTTTTGGATGTGGCGTGTACTTAGGACCTTGTCTTCTATATTGTGGTGGAGATGGTGGTGATGCCGAGTGGTATGGAGAATGATTTTTTGGTGGGTAAGCTGATTTGTATTTATGGACCGGGGAAGTGTATTTTGGTGTTGGAGGGGATGAGTAAGAGTATGCTGTTACTGTTGCCGCGATGGCACTAAAGACCACAACATAAACCAGACAATGCCCTATCCCCATCATTTTTGTGGATCTCATCATACTCGTAGCTCTTTTTTCTCTTTTTATTTCTTTCTTATGGTTATGATATAGCTCAACACAACAACCCTTTATATATGTTTGTTTTGTGTAAATAATATATTATCTTCCCAATTGGGTTCGTGTTTGGCACTTACAAATACATTTATTTGGAAGACGTGCTAAGTTGTTTGTTTGAAAAGTAGTGATTTGTGGGATTCATGAATATATTAGATTCTCTTGCAACTATTATGTAGTTGTAGATGCTTTGTAAATATTTTGTTTGTTTTATAGTGAATCAATTAAAAAGAACTGGAAAAACCACTGATTGATAATTATATAGCTAATGCCATGAACATATGCCAAATGCTTTCTTTTATAGCTAATGTCAAAGTCATATACTTTGACTCAGTTGTAAAAACAAAACTACACTTGCAAGCTTGATTTTTAAACTGATAGTGTTTTCTTCAGCTGTGAAAACAAAGTTTGTAATGGACATTTTCCACTAAATTTGATGAAAAATCGGAATCACAAAAACTTTCAACCCCCGAAATTTAAATTCTTCGAGTAAACCAGCTTCAGGTCTTGTGTTCCTTTCAAATACTAAAGTATACATTAACTAACCATAACTTTAAATATCATTATCCCTCATTTCAAAGGTTATTTAAAGGTATATAGATGTACATAATGCAAATTCGCTGTGGTAAATTACAAAAACAAAAAATGGAAATAGATGAAAGTGTCGCATATTTTAGATATGGAAATTTAGTTATTAGGAAATTGAAGATAGCATCATCCGTATTGGGAAATGCAAGAACTCTTATACTATGATTCTTTGCGTGTTTATAATTCTTGTTCACAACAATAGAACTAGACTTGAATTTGATGAACATCCTCCAAGAATCTCTCCCCATTAATGGTTTCACAACTCTCTACATATTGCAGAAACTCCATAACCACTGGGTCGGTCCAAGGAGCTCCGCTTGGAGCTTCGGCACCTGCCACCCACCCCAAGTGCCCTCCCCTTGGTGTTACTATCAACATGCAGTTTGGGTTTGCCTGACACATTTAGCTGTTAGATTGACCCAAAATCATCACTTGCCTGTGAATGAAAAGCCTTCGATCATTCGTCTCTTACCTTGATGTCATCGCGAGGTATCCCTCTATCAGGAGCAATCGGGTCATTTGCTGCCTGCATTTCATATCATATAACACATGAACATCATATGAAGAAACCAGATTCTAAGCTTATGGGTTTATCACTCATTGTTCAGGGTTCACCTGAATGCAAAGCAAGGGCGTACGGACATGTTTTATAGATTTGGAGCTGCTCGACTTGGAATAGTACTCATCCACTGTTTTGAAACCGAATGAGACTGTTACATGAACAACAAAAAACAAAAACAAATGATTGCAGCTGTGTGCCCTCAACTTTTACCTCAAGATCCCATTTCATCTTTATCAAAGTATCAAAGAAAATATATTCCTGGATGTCGACTAAACTAACCCCGAGTTAAGCCTTCATCGAAATCCCTAACCGTCTCAGCATTTGCAGCCATGGGAATGTTAAATTCACCTCCTATATCTTCAAAAAGAAGAGAGTGTCTGCAGAGAGATGGAACTATATGTGACAACGACTAACTAACTGGCAAGAAGAAAAGATAGCGGTGGGAAGCCAAACAATTACTTGCTAAATATTCTACAAAGAGATCTCGACAGGGCCTTATCGTAAACATTGTTAAAACCCTTGTGAAAATCTTCATCCGCTATGACCAAATCGAAAGGATTACACAACGAAACAGCAGCAGAAAGAGGGCAGTTATGAGATTCCTGCAACAGAACAAAGTCGGTTTATAACCGGCATCTACATAGGATTTTCAAACTCAGGAGGTTAAAAGCTAAACCTGACCCAAATAGTTAACAAGAATGTTGCCTCCAAGAGACCATCCTGCTGCATACAAATTAGCTTTTGGGAATCTATCACCAACATGAGCAATCACTTCACTAATGTCTCCTAAAAACGAAGCCGAGTAGAACTGCATTCATCAGTATCATACAAAACAACATACTTCAGTCTAACAAAATGAAGCTAATTAGGACTATTCATCATGAAATCTAAGATGGATCAAGAAAGAGTAGAAGAAATCAAACCTGAGGAGTAGTAACAGGACTATCTCCACATCCTCTGCTATTGAACACAACACAACGCCAGTTTCTACTTCTTGCTCGTAACAACATATGTCTCACATACGAATCTTGGCTCCCTCCTGTCAAACCTGGCTGCACATTTAAACTTAAAAGACTCGGACTTTTTGGGTTTCTGACTCGATTATCAAAACCAATTCGTGGGTTTTGAGAATGTACCAACAAAATGAGGATCGGAGATTCAGGAAGAAGGTAACCGTCGTCTCCGGCGACCCAATCGAGAGCAACAGAGCCGTCATCTTTCGTCCGGAGACATTCACGGCGGAGCTTTACGGAAGGAACAGAGCGGAAGAAAGCTGCGTAGATTGTCTCCACGTGACGGTTAAATCCGATCAGAGGAAACGCATCGTAGGCTTTGGCTAGTGATTCCTTTAGAGCCGGTAGGAAACGATCGCTTCCTCCGCCAATAACTTCGAGAGAGCTGTGGTGGTGGCGGCGAGGCATTTCGGGGATTTTCGAATTCACGGCGGCGAAAACAGAGAAATGGCGGCGGAGAGTACGTATCGAGGTTAACGGCGGCGGAGAGGCAAAGGCGACTCTCACCATTAGTCCACCGCGAAAGGAATGGCTATGCTGCTGTGCCTAACTGCCTAAAGCAAATCAACATTTCTGTGGCCGGGAAATCTAAAGTAATTTGCAATTATGCCCTTGATTAATTTATATTATACAAAAAATAAACCTTAGTTATAACGATTTCTAATTCAACCCTGACGCAGATTGTGGTCCATAACAAAAATTAGTTATACTTCTATATCAATACTAACAAAAATAGGCGAACAACCCAAGTAATCAGAACAAAATAGAAAGAAAAAAAACTAAACTGAAACCAGATGTAAAAAACAAAAAAAACTAAACTGAAACCAAAAATATAAACCGTTTGGTTTCACTTAAAAATAAACAAACTGAAAAAACAAAACGAAACTGAATTGAAACTATTTTTCTTTAACCAAATCGAAGGTGCAAATAGTTGCAAGAAGAATAAGTTGAATATGATGAATAAAAATGAGAGAAAAAATTGTAGTTAGAGTAATAAAAAGAATGGGATGAATAAATAATTTGTTTCACTCATTTTTTTTATTTTTTTACTATTTGGAGGAGAAATTATTTTCAAATGAATTTTATTTTTTCTTTCTGTTACGTTCTGAGAGAAAAAGTTTAAAAAAAACAAAAAATTATGATGAATAGTAAATTTTTGGAAAATATAGAGTACATAACATTTCCTCTGATTTGTTTCTCTAAAAATAGCAATCATTTGCACATTAAAAAAATTATACTATATAATAAAAAATTATAAACTGTATAGTATTCTTTTTTTTTTCGCGAATAACACTTTGTTTTATTGAAACTGATTTAAAAAAAAATACATCATAAAAAAAGTTCGACAAATGAAATATAAAGAAAAACTAATGATCTTTTCCGCACCGGAAATTAAGTGAAAACAAGCATCTGTAATTATCTGGGATCCGAGATCTGATCCGGGATCCGCTCCGATCCGCTCCAAAAATTAGGATATTCGGAGCGTCCGGATCCGGATAAGGATAGTAAAATCTCTGATCCGGATAGTAAAATTTCAAGGTCCGGATATCAGGATCCGGACGCATTAAATATATTAAAAACATATATTAAGTTATTTTATATATATATATAAATATATAAATAAATTTTAGTTCTTTTTCTAATATATCATATTTATTTTGAAAAATATTATTCAAAATTTTAAATTATACTTTTTTTTTAAAGTTTTTAGTATTTTAATTTAGTTTTTTTTTTTTGGATCCGGATCCGGATCTGGATATCCTGATTTTTTCTGATACCCGAAGTCCAGATATCCGGACGCCACAGATCCGAATCCGGATACTTTTGCCACGGATCCGGATCCGGATATCTTGAAATTCCAGGATATCCGAAATCGTCTCATCCCTATCTGTGATGATACATTAGCGATACCAAGATGGTCTTGTTTCGAGTATAAGGTAAATAATTAGGTATTTCCGTATCCACAATAGCAGCCGGACTTCCAATACCATTTACGATAACAAGACAACAATTCTTTTAATTTAGATAAATCGTCTTCTTTGATTGCTTTTGTCAAATTTGTTTCGAGTTAGTTTCGGTGAAGCCACCGTTGAACAAATTTAAACTGCAAAACTTAAATCAAATAGATAGTCATAATTGGCTAGAAATTAAGCAACAAACTATAGATCTTCTACGAGAGAAAGAAATTTCAACTAAAAAACTTCACCATAAGAGAAAAACCGAACTCAAACAAGGAAATCACAATAACTCGTAAAATCGAAACTTATCAGCTACTAAATCTAATACTTACTAGAAAAAAAAATCAAAAAAAAAACATCGCATCATCTTTTAATCAGAAATTTTAAGATATCTTCTAGAATTTATGTCATGCATAGAAACTACTAATTTACAGTCTTTTCACGATGCCAGCAAAAAATACTGGACAGCGAAGAAGGAAAAACACAAATCGCCTTTTTCTCTCTCTCTGTGACAGTTAGGATTTTTTGGGTCCAATCAAACCTACACAGATCAATTTTTTCCTCTTCTTTCTTCACACGGAAGATACTGTATAGTATTCACTATTCAATATCAAATCCAAACTGAAACCTAACCAAATTACAAATATTTTAAACCGGGTTTCCCGCTTTTCCTTTCTCTTAATTTTCTCAGTCCCACTCTGTATGTACCAGTCGGCCCATTAAAAGACTACAGAGATATGGGTTTCTATGGTATCTCTATCCAGTTTCAATGAGCAACGTGAACGGTGTCGTTTCATCTAACTGTTAATAATAACGATATATTAACGATCTGAGGGCAAAAGCATAAATACGGAAAGCGGACAATTACGCGGTGTTGACCAAGAAAAGCCAGAGAGGGTTGATATTTGATATTTACCCAAAAGCGCACTTTAATTGCAATTTATTAGCTTTGGATCACTTCATCCTCGTGATTGAAGTTTCAATTTGTCCATTTTTATACAATACTATAAAAAAAGCGAAATCAACTGGATATATCTTTTTAACATTTAAACAAAAGTCAAACTTTCTAATTACAATTTACACATTATCTGACCAAAATACCCCTACTCCGCTATCGAACTCAACTCCACCGTAAACTTCCTCCTCCCTTTACCACCACCACATCCTCTTCCGCCGCAACCATTTCTCTTAACTCTCTTCACTCTACACTCACCGCTAGAGACTTTTCTCGCTTCATCTTCATCGCCGCAACTCCAACCGCTTTTCGTAAGCGCGGAGCTAGCTTTAACCGCCAAAGCCGCCATTTGCTCTGCTCTAAGCGGGTGGTTGAGCCATGTCAACGGTAAAACAAAGTAAAGCTCTCCAGGCCGGAGATCCTCGCTACCACCGACGGCTAAAACGGCGTCGTCGAAATCCATGTCGTCTGAGTTACAAACAAAGCTCGTAGGATTCTTCTGAAGAATCTGCCACACTTTCACCGGAGATGAAAACTCCTGTAATGTTCCATCTGGTAATATCAGCTTCGCCGTCTCCGTTCTCCGAGATTCACGTGAACCGCAAGCTCCCATTTTTGTAGTAATCGTCTTGGATATTGCCTCGGAAAGTATATAACTCGTTGAGTTGACTCGTGAGTTTAAGAAAGTTTGTAGATAGATAGAGAGAAGAAGATCTCGTCTGTATTTTGAAGGAGATAACAAAACCTCGTGTGACTTTATATATATAATGAGTAGAGAAAATGGAAGAAGAAGAAGAAGAAAAAATAAGGGAGCCTCGTGATTCGGAAACTTCAAGTAACGTTAGAGTTTTGTCGTTTAGTGTTCAAAATCAGACAGGACAGCTCACGTAATATTATTGTCTCTTGAATTTACTAAAATACCCCTCTCGTTAGACATCAGAAACGGTGGAATGAATCGGAATTGAGTCGTAATAAAGAGGAAAAGTTAGGGGTATATCGGGAAAAACGGAGAAGGAAAACGTGGTGAAGAAGGAGAGAAGAAAGGCGTGAAGAGGGTACACGTGGCAAACAAAATCAGCAAGCAGACAAGCTTAGGTGGCCGGAGGTTTTATTCTCCGGCGGATGGGGTGCACGAAGCTCGGCTTATGGTGCATCACGTGAAGGCAAATAGAGACTTAACCATGGGTGGGGCCCAACCGGGTCGGGTCGGGTCCCATTTAGATACATTTCGGTTTCGTTGGGTTTACCTAACGAGAGATTCGGGTTTTTGTAATAACTCTATGTACGTGCGTGCATCATTATTAAGTTTAATTTAAATTTTTGTATGTGAACGTGCATCAATAATGTTAATTCAACTCGAAATTATTGAGTGTCTATTACAGTATTACGGTCCACAACGATGTATCGAATTTTTGTTAGTACATTTTAAATATTTTAATTAGGATCGATTTGTTGAAGAATATCGCTTTCCGTTGAACTTTTTTTATTTTAATATGATCTCTTGTAGTATATATCTAAAGTCGGATACTTGTGTAACCAAATACAATTTGTATATCAATTTATAGGCTTCAATTATATGAAGTTATGAAACCTCTATTATTCCCTACCACTTTATACTTTTTCTCATAAAGAAGTCTATTTTAGTTAATTAAACTAACATATATTTACAACTAAATAAGATATTATATTTGTGTTTTTTGTATGTTGTCTGGGATTAGGATCACCCACGTATCCGCCGAGAATCTATTTTTTAGTTTGTGCGTATGATAATTGAAATATAATAAAAGTGATTTTGTCCGATTTTCTCAAATAGTTTCTTCACATGTGATGAGGAAGAACTGGTCCCAATTCATGAAAACATAATACAATAATATTTGTTCTATGCTGACCATTAATATGGCGCTATACAACCATATTAATATATAACAGTTTCCGATTTTTTCATAAATTTTGAAAATTAATATAGATTCTGAATTTCGATTTGGAATTCGTCGGTTAAAAAAAATATGACGAATGTTTCTTTTAACTATAGTCATGTCTATGCTTATAAAAATTGATGATTTTGAATTTCAGACGTGATAATTTTTTGCTTAAATATAATCAATAACCAGATGCACAATTTATTTACAAAAATAAAATCATTTGGTTATCTATCAAATAAGTTCCACTTATGAAATCAAATAAAAATAGAATCATATCATTGTCATTAAAATGAAATGTTAATCGAGTGTTTAAGAGGTTATATTCTCTCTGATATGTTGTGTCCCACGCCAATAGATTTGTTTTTTGCTCAAGCCTATAGAATTGTTTATGTTATTACATGTTTCTATTAAAAAAATACAGACGAACTTCTATTTAATTACTCAATCGCGTGCACAGTTGACAGTTAATAGTTAACACAATAACTTATTTGTAAAATAAATAACACGATAAACTACAATTATTTCCACGTGAAACACATTAAACTATTTCTACTTGTCGTCAGACCTATTTTAAATTAGAGGGTTTAGGAAACTTGTCCTTTCGTGAAACACAAAAATACAAAATTCCCATTGATCATCCAAAGAAGACTAATCCGAAGCTGGAAACCTGAACCTGAATTTGAGAGTATTAAGATTAAACGATTTAAACATGATTCTTAAAATATTAATTCATATTTCATAAAATAAAATTATCTAAAAAAAAAGAAAAAGAGAATCCAACATGTACACTTGTCTAATGAAACCTCCTAAAACCCTAATAAATCATATATTGGAATTAAAATCCTAATTAACAGAATGGAGATCTATATGGAATCCCTTTCCTTCTATGTTTTCGTTTTCTCTTCAAAGGTTCAACATCTTCTGATGATGAATTCTCCATTAGCTCATCCAATTGTGACCCAAGAGCGTTCCTAAACTGTCAAAATTTACAATTATAGTGTTAGGATTACACACACACACAAAAATTATGTACTTAAAATTGTAAAAAAAAACAACAAAAAATCATAACCACAATAATGTACCTTGCATTCTATAGAACAGAACAAAGCAGAAGAAGCAGCGTCAAGTTCCCATTCACAAACTTGGCATTTACGCGAAACATTGTTTCTACAACGATAATTATCACTCTCACGTCTCTGATTAATATAAACGATCGGATACGAGTTTATCGTATATGTATGTATCCCACATGTGTCCATATATTTCGATATTGTCTCTTTTCTTACTCCTGATTGGTACGAACTTCTATATGTCTGCAGTTTCAAAACACAATAACCATAATTAGAGCTTGTTTTCATGTAACAAGTTGATTGTTTCACAAGTAATCAAAGAAAAAGATTGTTACCTGAATCGTAGTATGGTCTTTGTGATCATTCTTTTTGTAGCAGAGATCGCATAAAGGAGGAATCATACAATCGCAACAGAAGTGACATCGTTTTTTCGTGATGTGTTGATCGCATAATTCGTGGAATAACTTCGACTTCACCATCTGAATAAGCCATGGATAGCTTTTGATGCAGCTCTCAACTTCAAGAGTTTCTTCTTGCAGATTTTCCACCATTAGGGTTTTTTTTTTTTTTTCCGGAAGCAAACTCGACTAATTAGTGTGATTTGTTTTTTTCTAATGGCGTGGTTCTAGTTTTACACTTTTTATAGAGCATATATAGTTTCTGAGAGAGATTAGGATTTGTAGTTTTTTTTTACTTCTAACCCAAAACACAGTTTCCTTTTTTTTGTTCTTTTTTTCCAAAACAGAATAGGAAAATTTACGTCTTGTTTAGCAGAGCTCCTGAGCTTTCATGTCTTAATCTGAAATTGGTAACCTTGTTGGGTTTTAGCCCATTAAGGTTATCAAAAGAAACTGCCATCTAAAAACGTCGTCGTTTCATTATATGGTTTGAGGGCATAAGCGGAAATCTACAAAAACGCGCGTTGTTGACCCAATGCAATTGTATTGGCTTGTAATCACTTCTTAAACGAGACAGATAACAGACCAGAACTTGTTTTAAGATTGTGTGTATATAAATTGGTATGTTTATTTCACATAATACATTAACAAGACATGTTCTAGAGTATATAAAATGTACATTCATGTCCTATGATTATGGTTCCTATCTATTTATAAGCCTGTCAATTAGTATAAAGAAGGTAAACTCCAAAGATTGAAAAGAGCTGAAGCAAGTAACAGAAACCAACACAAGAAAGCCAACGCGGCCGAGAGTTGGTATTGGCTGCAGAGGTTACCGTCGCAGATTTGTTCTTCGACAGACAAAAGCAATTCGGTTGCACTAGCTACAGCACAAGCCCCACCCAGAGAAAGAAATGACAGTACCTGTTACCATATGAAACCATTGAGATTTTTTCTTCGCGAGTTTAGGAAAGATATAGGAAACTCTTTGCATTTGCTTACGAAATCACCGGCGAAAAGGAGGGACAGAGTAATTGGTTCCTGAGTAAGGTGTTTCACTAAGAGAGAGTATGTGTCGAACAGCGCAAATGAGATGCTCCATGGAGTTACAATAGTCATCACAACCACCAAATAGCTAAGAACATATATATATAGACAGAGATCAGAATCAAAATCTTTATGAATTGATAGCAAAAAAAGATAAGCCTAATTAAAAACTAGTTTGTTTGATTTTCATCTCTCTCTCTCTCTCTCTCTCTCTCTCACACACACACACACATCATTCACCAAATCCATGAGACCAACCAAAACACTATCTATCAAATGTTTGGTCAATCAAACTTCAGAATTTCAACAATTAGGTGTTTGGTTAAACAAATAACGAGAAACCCTCTTCTAAATTTCACTCATTTTGCTTTTCAGAATCATCTATCCATCGATTCGAAATCGGAATTCGATAGAAATTTCAATAACCCAGAAAGCCGCATGCAGGACAATCAATACTACTGAAATGTTGACGAAACCCAGAAAAAAACAAAAAACACAGTGGCTAATCAAAATCGAGCACGAAAGTTTTGAGGGAAAAGAGTGAGATTTTAATACCAGAAGGTGGTGTTGTCGTAGAAATCGTAATACAAGTACATGAAGAATAGAGAAGCTGATGAGAAAACGGCTTGGCCGAAACGGAGAGCAAAACTGGCGCTGGTGCCGAACGATCCCGGCACATTCTCCATCCGATTTCTCGCCTATTTCTATTCATCATCCGAAGAAGAAACCGAAATTTAACTCAATTTTGTTTCTGGGGATTTCGTAGCGAAAAGGGGAAAAACAAAAAAAAACTGAAACCACAAAGAAAAGAAGAAGCGGGGCCAAAGCTCATACCTGTGACGCCAATTGGGACTTTTTGTTTTCTCTTTTTGCTTTTGCTATTTACAAAATAATTATTTCATAAACTAAAACGTTATGTGAAATTAAAAATACTTTAGGATACTTTAAAAAGCCTTAAATAATTAAATTTTCATTTTTTTAATTATTTCCATTACAACGAGATAATAAATTGCCAGTCAAAAGGCTAAATTTGGTCATGTAACGATATCCATAGTGGGCAATATAAGATGATATTTAATTTAATGTTTACCGGCCCTAGGTTTTTATATTACTTGGAAAATTATAAAAATTGTTGGTAACAAACTAATTTTGCCAACCCCTAATTCGTGTCAAAACTATTTTTTTTTTTTTTTTTTTTGGGGATAATAGTCTAACCAATAATACTAGCTAAATGACACTCTATCTAAAGGTTGCTCCGTCTAGCCATCTAAAGGTTGCTCAAGATTTTAATTTTTGAAGTCATACCATTACCAAGTGAGGACTAAAAAGTCCAGAAGTTTGTGCATGTTGAGATCATGGATTCGTCATTGTATTTCTAAATTTCTGGTTCTTGGAGACTCAGGCTAAAAAAAGGTGAAGATGAAAAGACTAGTGATTCTCAAAACTTTGATTTTAAGTGTTGTTTGTTTTGGTGTTTGGGTTAAATTCCTCTTTATTTTTGTTGTTTTTATTTTCTTTGGTTTTTTTCTTTGGACTTTTGGCTATGGGGAAATGTTACCTTGCCGGCTCTTGGCTACGGATGGTTACGTTTCCATACCGGCTCATGTCCCATGTGTAATATCAAGGTCTATGTACCATTAATCGAGAATAAAGTGTTAAAAAAAAAAAAAATGACACTCTATCTATGGCTCTATGCGCTGGTTCCAACTTCCAATCAACAAACGTAGTCCGACCACATAATCAAATACTAAAAGCTTAGTCAACTTTTTTTTTGTTTTGATAAAGGAACTTAGTCAACTTTGTATTTAATTATAAGAAGAAAAAAAGCAAAATAAATTAATTATGCTCATCTATAATATTAATATCTTTGGAATACTGAAACATACATCACACCCAACTCGAACTCACCTAATCATATTGTATAAATAAAGGAAAATAATTCGACAGAACACATTTTTTAAGTCCTAACAAATTCCCATTTTCGTGATAAATCATAACTCGTAACCAATACGTAACTGAACAATCTTCGTCTTCTCCAATCCATGTTCCATTTGTTACGGTTCATTACACTCGCGTGTAACTAACGAATTAATTAACTAAAACTTAATTTCTCAAATTATTTACTGATATATATATATAGTTTATTTATCGAGCAATTTCGTTAATATAAAGAAGAAGTTTCAATACAAGTTGACAAGAGTTATATGAATTATAAGTATCACTCAAGCTGACCATACCAAACTCCTTGGATCTTCACATCCTTTGGTACCTTAGCACCCAAGTCAGTATCCGAAGGCTGAAGACTCTCGAACACTCCAATCACTTCTCCTGTCTCTGGTTTGCTCTTTGTGATCTTCAACGTGATCTCTCCGACAGAAGCCGCCGTGTTCTTCACGTTTTCCTTTGCCAGCTCTTCCTCGTCACCTCTTCCTCCGGCAGGCAAAGCCACGGCATTGTCGTACCCTGTGGACCCACCACGACCCTTAGGGTCCAAGAAGGACGAGCCACGGTACGAAGGAACTAGGAATTTGCCACTGAAGTTGTCGGGTTTTCCTGAAGCCTCGAGCTGTTTCACCGTGAAGAGGAACGGCACGCGTTCTCCTCCCGGAAGCTGGACTGTGACTGCTGCGTAATCGATCCCGTCTTCTTCCTTGAACTTCACGCTTCCATCTGCACCAATCTGTCAAATGAACAATCTAATTAGACTTGTCTGTTTCTTGCGGTAGAAGCAACACTTAAAAAACTAAGATTCAATAAGTGATTGAAGACGAACCTCAAAGGGTCCTTCGATCTCGTCGAGTGTGTAAGTGAGACGGGTCATGAGCTTAGTGTTTTGGAAATCCGGCGGCGCGTTCTTGCTGACGCTATCTGCCTTGACGGTGAAGGAAGTAGGCTCGAAGCAGAATTTCTTGCCGGTGTACTTACCAGGCTTGAACGAGAACGTCTCAGAGCCACCGTCGATAGTCGGACACTGGTTCGCTGTACCAGTCCCCTTAACCTCCATGTATGTCTTGCTCTGAATCTCGTCGTACGTTAGCCTCTTTGGTGCTCCCTCCGCATTTGCCCCCTTCATTTCCACAAATATACATAAAAAAAGCTAAATTTTCCATATCAACTTAATCAAGCATGGCAATGCTCCTTAAAAAAACATCGAAACTAATTGGTAATGAATGAATTTGTCTATGTTTCACGAGTTTTCAACTTAAAAATTAAGTGATGATAAATGGATTAGCACATGTCTTGAATATAATATTTTAGGTTCTATCTTATTTCTAATGTGGAATTACTAACAAAATTCACTAGATTCCATTATGGATTTGATTTTGGGATAGATCAAACAACTTCCTAACTTTTGCTCTTCAATTAACAAACACAAAGCCTATAAATTTTGTTATGTTTGTATGTTTAAAAGAGAGTATGAAGTTATACCGAGACGACAAGAGCAGAGGTGGCTAGAGCGAAACCGGCGATTTTGGCGGCGTCAGAGCATTTTCCGGCGAAGTCTTTGAGGTCAGACTGGAGGGAACAAGTGAGCCTAGCAGGTGAAGAGTCAAGACCAAAGGACTTCCCCACGGTTTGGTTTGATCGGAGATGGACGTTCCGGGAAGGAGAAGCGGGGATCTTCGCCGGCTGAAGAAAAGTTGCGGCGGCTTGGAGAGAGGTTGCCATAACGACGACAAGTCTCAGATGTTTGTGTTTTCTTTGAGTGAAGATGCGAAGCTGAGAAGTAATAATCGGAGGAGAGATTATTTTTTTGGCTAAGATAAGGTCGGATAAGTTGGAATTTTTTTCATTGGATTGTTTCAGGAGTATATGGTTGTTTGGTCGCCACGTGTCGAAAGCTTATGTGGAAATATAGATACTGTCTCAACCTGTAATACTGACCTGGATATAACCAAAAAATAAATTTATAGGAAATTCATTTTTCACTAGAGGTGGTTTCGAACCAGCGTCCTTCTATTTTTAAAAGCAACCGTTGAGTTGTGATTAGAGAATACACTTATTTAGGTTACCCCGCGTTAGTTTGAAACTGCATTTGTATTTGTTTTTTTCTTTTTTTTCCAGCTGAACTTATTTTCGGAAATACAAAATTTTCGGAATGCAAATTATTATATAAGTAAAATATGTGTGGAGATGATAAAACAATAGAAGTAAAATTATTAGGAGGTATATCATATTGGGCTTTGTATATTATATTGGGCTTTGTATATCAATTGTGCTTAATTATGTTGATTATGTTAAATAGATCTAAAGGTTTATTATATATATATATATACTTGTATGTAACCGTTCTTGTAAACGGGAGAGATAATAATATAATTCTTCTCCAGATCATTTATGGTATCAGAGCCAAAGTGCTCTTGGGATTTTATTTAAGATTGGTTCGTGAGAAGACGTTTCTAACACTGTCATTGTCTTCGTGTTGGGATTGTGAGTTTCTATTGGATATGTTTTATTTATCGAGGATCGGTGTTGTTTTTTGGGTTTGATTTGTTCGACCAAGCATCGTTTCTTGACTACTTGATCAAATTTCATTGGTTGAGATTTGTTTGGAGTTTGGTAATGGAGAATATGAGTGTTGAGAAATATGGAGTTGCGAAAAGCGCTCTTGATGTTGTGAAATACGGAACTACGGAAAGCGTTCCTTTGAGAAAGATGGCTATTGAAAAGAATGGAGCTGCGAAAGGCTCTCTTGAAGTCAAGAAGGATGGAGATGCGAAAATCTTCCCTTTCAGAAAGGACACTAATGTTACACACACACATGAATGTTGCACATACGAATTATGTGTCACACGCTGAGGGTTCTATGTCACACACTTAAGCGACACATGCCATGACAGGGCTGAAAAAGGACAGTGTAATCGGCTTTTGAGTATGTTGGAGTCGAAACCAGATTATGCGAATCGTTTTGGCGGTAAAGGTTATAAAGATGAGTGGATAATTGATAGTGGTGCATCGTACCATATGTCTGGTACGTTGAATGCTCTAGTGGATGTATATCAAGTCTCACCGTGTTTGGTTGGGTTGCCCAATGGAAATATTGTTACTGCTGATCGAGAAGGGAGTGTGGTTCTGACAGAGAATGTGACTTTGAAACAAGTTCTCTTTGTTGCAGAACTGAAATAGAATCTCATCTCGGTTTCACAGTTGGTTGATGAGATGAATTGCTTTGTTTTGTTCTCTAAAACATGTTGTCTGTTATATGATCTTGGTTTACAGAATGTGAATGGAATGGGTGTAAGGAAAGAAGGATTGTACTTCCTTCAAGGTATTCAAAAGATTCATAATGTGAAGAAAATTGGTAAGTTGGAATCGTTAGAAGTGTGGCATAAGAGGATGGGTCATGCCTCAGAGAAGGTAACTAGAAGATACCAGGAGATGATGATAGAAGTATTGGTGTTTCTGGTTGTGACATTTGTTTCCGAGAAAAGCAATGTCGTAGTGAATTTCTGCTGAATTCTATTAAAAGCATGGAGTGCTTTGAGATGATACATTGTGATATATGAGAGCCAAATCAGACACAAATTTTGTGTGGAGCTTACTACTTTCTAACTATCGTTGATGATTTTTCCAGAGTTGTGTGGGTATTTCTTCTTAATGACAAAATGCAGGTGGAGAAAACTATTGTGGATTTTTTGCTCTCATTCAGAGACAATTTGACAAGAAGGTGAAGATAGTGCATAGTGATAATGGTACAAAATTCATGCGAATGAAGGACTATTTCCATCAAACGGGCGTGATTCATCAAACTTCTTGTGTGGAAACTCCTCAACAAAATGGCAGAGTTGAATGAAAGCATCGACATATCCTAAATATGGCACGAATGTCGATGTGTCAAGCAAATCTTCCAATAAAATTTTGGGGTCAATGTGTGTTGAGTGCTGCGTATCTAATCAATCGAACGCCGTCTGACTTACAAAAAGGCAAAAATCCTTATGAAATCATCTTTTGCAAAGCTCATGCATATAGTGAGATACAAATTTTTGGATGTCTGGCGTATGCTCATAATCAGAAATGACATAGAGATAAATTTGCGAGTAGGAGCCGGAGATGTGTGTTTTAGGATATTCTTATGCAAAGAAGGGATGGACCTTATTTGATTTGGACACACGTGAGATTTTTTTATCTCGTGATGTTTCTTTTATTGAGGAACGATTTCCATATTTGGAGCTCAAAGACAAGCATGTGGATGATGCTTTCAACTCCAAAGAGACAAAGTTATTTGTGGATGATGTTGTTGGATTTCTTGAAGATGATACAGCTCATGTCCTGATGGGTGAAGTGACACATGATGTTACACAGACAGAACTTGGAGTAACATAGATAAAATCTCCATTGACACAAACAAACATGATGTTACACAGATAGAACCTAGAGTAACACAGACAGAACCTAGTGTAACACATGCAGAACATGCAACAATAACACAAGTGAATACAATAGCTGAAGTGTTGGGACGAGGAATAAGGAAGAAAGAATCCTCTGTTAGGCTGCGTGACTATGAGCTCAACACAGTTTTTCAGATGAATTTATCCACTGTAAGCTAAGAGCAGAGTCATGAGTATGGAATTGAGAATTTTGTGAATTATGACAGGTTTTCTGAGTCATACAAAGCATTTATGTGTAGGATAACTGCAATGAAATGTCTGCGATGGAGAGAAGCGATGAGATTGGAGATTGAAACTCAATAACGGAATAGAACATTGGCAATTGAATGCTTGCCATCATGTAAACATGTTATTGGGTGTAAGTAGGTTTACACGATTACGTATAATGCAGATGGAATGATTGAAAGATATAAGACAAGACTTATTGCATGTGGCAATCAGCAGCAAGAAGAGATTGATTATTCAGACACATTTGCTCTCATGGCTAAAATAAACACTGTTAGATTGGTTCATCAGGTTGCAGCTGGGAAGAACTGGGAATTGCATCAAATGGATGTGCATAATACATTTGTTCACGGGGATTTGGATGAAGAAGTATTTATGAAATTACCTCAAGGTTTTAGTTCTTCTCATAAGGGAATGGTGTGTCGCTTTAAGAAGTCATTATATGGTTTGAAACAAGCTCCGAGATGTTGGTTTGCAAAACTTACAAAGGCACTCTTGGGGTATTGTTTCACACAAACTAAACCTGATTACTCTCTTTTCTCATTGGTTCGTGGTAAGCTTCACTTGCATATTCTAGTGTATGTTGATGATCTAGTGGTGACAGGGAACTCTACAGAGGTTATTCAGAAGTTTAGAGCATATTTGAGTGGTTGCTTTCATATGAAGGATTTGGGAAATTGAAGTATTTGCTTGGTTTGGAAGTAGCACGAAGCAATGCGGGTATCTATTTGTCCCAAAAAAAGTATGCCCTTGATATTATTGATGATGTTGGGTTACTTGGTGGTAAGCCTGTAGAATTCCCGATGGAGCTGAATCATCAGTTGGCAAAATCGATGAGTAATGTACTTGCTGATCCAGAGAAGTATCGGAGACTTGTTGGAAGGTTAATCTATTTGGCTACAACTAGACCAGGTTTTTCTTACTCGATTCATATCTTGTCTCAATTCATGCACGAGCCAAGAGAAAATTATTGGATGGCTGCATTAAGAGTCGTTTGGTACTGAAAGGATGTCCAGGACTAGGAATTCTTTTGAAAGCTAACTATAATTTCCATCTTACATCTTGGTGTAATTCGGACTGGGTTGGATGTCCCCTGACAAGGAGATCTTTGAATGGGTGGTTGATACAGTTGGGAAATTCACATGTGTCGTGAAAGTCAAAGAATCAGGATTTGGTATCGTGTTCTTCAGCAGAAGCAGATTATCGAGCTATGGTTGCTGCATTGAAGGAGTTAAAGTGGATAAAGAGCATGTTGTCATCTATGGGTATTGCACATGTTGGTGCAATGGATTTATATTGTGATAGTCAATCTGCACTTCACATTGCCGCTAATTCGGTGTTTCATGAGCGAACGAAATATATGGAGATTGATTGTCATTTCATCAGAGACGATATAAAAGCTGAGATTGTTCAGACAAAGCATGCTTCTACGACTGATCAACTGGCGGATGTGTTCACTAAAGCACTTGGTGGACGTTCATTTCAAACAATTTTGTCCAAGTTAGGCATTCGAGATCTCCATGCTCCAACTTAGGAGGGGTATTCGGAGATATATCATATTGGGCTTTGTATATTATATTTGGTTTAATTATGTTAATTAGATTAAATGGATCTAAGGGATTATTATATATATATATATATATATATATATATATATTTGTATGTAGTCGTTCTTGTAAACGGGAGAGATAATAAGATAATTCTTCTCCAGATATTTTAAAAATTACACGATGCTTTCCATAGTAAAGCCTTACTCGCTAACAGATTGTCAAATCGGTTATTTTTCTTCTTCATAATCACTCTCACTCTGATGCAAATTTTGTGTGTGTCTAGTATATCCTTAATGAACCTTCCAATTGTATACTGCATAACAAAACCCAATGTTTCCAACAAAAATTTTGTTTTTTCCACAATTTGAAACCAATCATCATGTATTGGAGTATGCAGTTGAAAAAACTTCCCCTTCACCATAGAAATAATCCAAACATCAACTGTCATCATCACATCCTGTGATATCATTGGTCTAGCATGTCCAACAACAGCGCTGGCTTTCGCCCTCTCCAAATCAATACCCTGATCGAAAACCTATATTATTCTGAGAAACCATCGAGAAAGCCAAATGCTTTGTCGAAAATTCTGCTTGGACAAGACCAACCAATACCACTTCCATTTACACGGAATACTACACATGAACACAAAATCGTTTACGTAATCCGCCGTTGCATTAGCGGTTCTAACGTAGTATTCTCCTACATCCATGAAATCACTCCCATTTAGAGAGAAGTTGTTTAGAGAAATTGATCTCGCTTTACATTCAAAAACAGCGGCTATGGATGCCAACGAGGGAAGACGTTGACGGTGATAGACCAAACCGGCATAACCAACAAGAGAAAACCATTCTATGTTTCCACTTGAACACACCGAAGTTGCAAAGCCATCCAGTTTTGATTGATAACCGAGGATTATAAGTAAGTTGAACATCCACGATGGTAGAACGATTGGTGAGGGAGAACACATTCTTTGCATATCTGAATCCCAATTTCTCCGTCTTCTCCATTTTAGAAACAAGTTGAGAACAAAGACAAATCCGGCATCAGAAGGTTTACCGAAAACTGATTGGGATTTTTAGAGCCCCTCTTCGATTTAGATTTACTCATCTCTCTTCTCCTCTTTCGAATCGCCCAATCAATCGCATAAAAAAAAAAAGCAAGGGACGCGTTATTTTACCCATTTCTTCTTCAATTTTTTCTTAATCAATTTTATTTTTATATTTTGATTAAGGAATTTTTTTATCAGTTTTATTAATTTTTATTTAAACACTAACAATTTTATTTTTATATCAATTTTATTGGTTTTTAATATTTCGTATTGTTTAAAAATACATTATAATTAACGTTAAAAAGTATATAGAACATATTTTATTTTTTAATCTCACTTCAAATCTTTAGAAGATTTGGCACGACATTCTGTATAACGATGTGAGATGTTTGTGCAATGGAGTTTGAGAATTAATATTGCAATTATCCCCAAAATCCCATGAAGGTAATAGCTTATTCAACCAAATTTTATGTTTGACGATCTTTAAAAATTATATTTTTTTAACAATTTGTGTTAGTATTTTGTTACCATCTAGATTCAAATCTGCATGTTAACAAAAAATTGATAATATTTAAAAAATGTTTTTACTCAATTAGTCTTTTACATATATTTTTATGGAATACACAAGGAATGAGAAGTTTATGAGAAAAATGGTTAAAAATATATAGAAAATGAAATTGTATATATCAATGAATTGTATGTTCAACAAAATGAATTCCTGGAAAATGAAGCACAATATTATCGTTTTTATGAATGTATGAACATAGAGTGTTATGAACCTAAGAGCTATATCATGACTCATGAGTATTTTACTCTTTTGGTATATGTTAGCATATGATTTAAGTTGTAACTTGTAAGCTTATGTTCGCATAGTTAACACGATGTATGTAAGAACACATTTTTTTTTTAACTTAAAATATATATATATATTAACTTATCTTAAGTCTTAACAAATAACACTTCATATATAAACCCGAAAAAATAGACCGTGACCAAATCAAACGCCGTGCCTTCCCGCCATTATCTTCTTGGTGGATTTGTAATAAAAACCATATAAAACTAACTGTGCCAGCCCAAATAAATACCCTAGTGTATTCTTTTTTTTGGTCACAAAACACCCTAGTGTATATAAGAACACTTTACCGTACATTTTACAGTTAGTGAGAAATAAACGTTCGTAACTAACTTTCTATCAACCTTAGCTTCATCATCTTCATCAGCTTGTTAAACTACTCGAAGAAACTTACAAATTATTCTTTATCAAAAAAATAACCTTACAAATTATTAACTTGGTCGCAATCACCATTAGTAATCGAACTTTGAAAGTTAAAGTTATTGTAAGACAAAACTTTGCACATCAAGAAAGAACAAGCACAGTTTTAAAGTTTATGTAAGTTGGCACACTAGAAATATCCATACAAATTTTGTTTCTTTGGATGAAATCATTTGGACAATGTTTGCTTAGTTTTGTGGAGTTTACTTAAGTAATTAACAACCATGAAAGAAATTCATTATTTTGATATTTATTCTCGAAATGACTAGGTTTTTTCTTAAAAAATGTGGAAGTTCTCGAAAGAGATAGACACTTCTTCGAGACTTTAGAAGCATGTTTGGTCCATGGCACGACACAAGTCATCATCATAAATTGGATTTCTTAAAGTCTTTTGTATTGTCACAATTATTTGTTGTATTTAGTAATTAATAATCATCTTTTTTTCTCTAATGTTTTCAATTTGAATCGATACTTTCTATTTTTTTGTTATTTGTTTCTTTTGTTCTGCTTATATTTTGCTTATGTTAAACAAACAAAATTCTTATTATTTGCTTATTTTTTTGCCAATTTGTTATATATTTTCTTATTTTAGATTTTCAATAATATAATATACTAAATAAATATCTGATCTACACGCGAATTTCATTTTATAAACGATCTGTCATTTTTTGTGTATTGTGGGGTTTTCCCCTATTTGGTCAAAGTTATTTACATGTCTTGACATTACCGAACTTTTTTCTTTTTAAATTTCCAAAAATATTTGTAAATTAAATAAGACTAATAAATAACTAATATGTCTTTAGAAAATTTAAGAGTTTTTTTTACCAATTTAGAGTTTTTTTACCTAGAACTCGTTATATCAATAAATATAAATAAGATTAATATCTATGTAAAAAACCATAGATAGATTTTAAACTTGTATATTAAAAAAACATACACAAACAATGGTCTTTATTTGTTGTTGGAGTTGGATTTTGGTAACGAAATCCAATTTGTTTGGGAAGTGATTTGAATCCGAATTGACCCCGAAAAATTCTTTTTTTCTTAATCTATCAAATCTATGTATGTTTGTGCATTTTGCTAAGGTCAAAATTTTCGTATGTATAGCGGTAGTGTTATCAATTGCTTCGTCACCATTGTGACTCAAAAGAATCTCGGTTGTAAACTTTTAGTATAAGAAGTCTTGCGGTTCATAGAATCGATGCCACTTTCATTCAATTTTGGTAAATTTTGTATTAAACACGTTAACTGATTAACATCTATTTGCGCTTTAATCCTAGTCGGATATTGGAAAATTTGTAGCCACTCTCTGAAGATATATCATCCTATCATTAGAATTCGGAATTTGGACCCAAACATCCGATTCTTACATCTTATGTTTCTATTCCGTTTTTCAGAATGTGTTTATCAAAAACTAACATACATTAGGCCATCTCTTAATTCTCTTTTTTATCTTCATTATAAAGAGCTATCATATGACTTTTGATGCTATGAATATTTCTGTCTGTTTGTGATGTTTGATGACCAGGTTAACAAGGGGCAGACTGCACCAGACTTCACATTAAAGAATCAGAATGGAAAGCCGGTGAGCTTCGAGAAGTATAAAGGGAAACTTGTTGTTGTGTATTTCTACCCTGCAGATGAAACCCCTGGCTGCACTAAGCAGGTTTTTTTCGAAAAAACAATGTTCGTATATACAAACAAAAGAGCTGAACTCGCAATATAGGAAAATCGTGGACCTTGAAGAAGCAGTTCGGCTCAAAATGTTCGCGGACTCGTCTTTGTTCAGACGTAATAGATAAGGAGGATTGATTCGAAAAAAGATCATAACGGATTTGAATTGATGAGCGGATCAAACTTTAATAACGAAATGATTCAAGAATTTAATTACGTCATCGAAGGAAGAGATATAAATAGAAAAATGTACTGTACGAAGAGGACATTCTGTAATCGTGAACAATTCTTTTACAATAAATAGTTTTCTTTATACTTGGTCATTTTTAAGTTACTTTGATTTCGAATTCAAACTTCATTTCCAACTCTTCATCTTCTTTGATGTGATCTGAATCGATTCGAAATCAGCTCTCACATTTATTTTTCACAACTTATACAAAAAAAATCGAAATTGATCGAACAAAATAAATCAATCACATAATAAAATTGAAATATATATATATATATATATATATAATGGTTTTTTTAACCAAAAAAATTAAAGATTCCAACTTTCTGATTTGACCCACTAACATGTTTGATTGTGAATTTTTGTCAACTCTTTGCTTTTTGCCGGAATGTTTTTGGGTTTAAGTGGATAAAAAAGTTCTAATTTTTAAGGTATAATCTGATCGGACTAGTGTCTTATAACTAAGAGGTAAGAATAAAGAATGAAGCCTTTTTCATGTGATTGCGTTTATGTATTATTAACAACAACAACAAAAAGAAACTCACAATTTCACGTTTTTGGTCATGGTAATTCCTAGAGTTGGTGTGCAATTTTTCATTGTTTATCCATTATTCATCGATTATCTGGAATCAAGCTTCGCAAATGATTTCCATTTGACGCACATAACTAGATGGGCGTATTAATGATCTCCCGGTGCTTCTCACAATGCTGTAGAGATCGTACCCTTTATATCATTTTGCGTAAGTTGATATTACATCGTATCCAACATTTATACTTACTAAATTTTATAACTCATTCTTATTTTGGTTAACTTAATCAATTAAATTCGCTTTTATTTTTTGTCAAAACAAAATAATGTCATACCACACCAAGTTTTTTTTCTTAAAGTATACCATCACCAAATTAAAATGAAGATACTATTTTTATGTCATACCGTTTTTTTATTCTCTTCTCTAAATTTTCTGATCCAGAACAAAATACCATCACGAAATACTAAAAATTCTTTAAAAAAAATATCATAATTTTCTTATGAAAAATAAAAATATTTTATTAATCCACAACCTACACAAAACTAAATTCAAAATCCTAATCCAAAAAACTTAAACCCTAAAAACTATATATTCTAATTCCTAAAAGCTAGACCATACAAAATTGTATATTTTTTTATTTTACAAAAAAGATATTTCCAGAACTTTTTAAAAATTAGCTTATTCTATTAATTTTATATTTTCTTTTAAAAAAAATTCTTAACCGTCCCCTTTTTCCAGTTAACAAATTCAAACATTTTTTCTCGATTGTCCATTTCTTCTCTTCCATTTGTTATCATTGGGAGTTTTCTAAAAAATGGAGTTGATTGGATTTGCACAAATGTAAACCATAAGTTTCAGATGTAGGACCAAAATTTGGAGCACTACGAAAAAGGCGAAATAATAACGATAACATAAACAGAATCGTTAAGGAAAGAGAAACAATGGAGGCAAGACTATAGATCTCTTTCCTTAACTCTAAGAATCACCCGCAGTGCGACGAAAATCTGTGATTCAAGAGTCCCAGGATACAACCACAAATAATTGTGTTCGCTAGCACTCCTATGACGGCTCTATCAAACTAAAATTTCTACGATACTCTCGAGACTTACTTTTTGACAGAGAGAGAGATTGTTGTTTTTCGTTCTGATAAAAGATTTCAGAGTTACCTCAATGAAAGACGAAATGACTTCTTTTAAAGCCGAGGAGAGCTATTCAAAATTCGGAAATCTCTGATAATGTTTTCATGTGGAGAGAATCTCGGTTCTGTTTCGTGGAGAGAGGGAAGTGGAAAAGTCGGCGCGATTTGTTGAGTCAAAGATTATATCAAAAAAAAATATCTTTGACCCGGACGCGGATCCAACCGAACCCGAGACCCGGAACCAACAAAGATCCAACCCGACGACATATACCCAAATACCCAAGTATCCAAGTGCCCAAGTGTCCTAAGTGCAATTTAAAAGGCAAACGAGCCCTCGAGCCCACGGCCCACTCCCACGCCCACGCCCATGCTCGGTTCGGTTCGGCGGCGGCGGCGCACGTGTGGTCTTTTTCTTCCTCTCTTCCACATACCATAGTGTTAACCATTTGAATAAAGACGTATCTTTAAACATATATATACTACACTATGATTTTTGATGTTGTCGATGTGGGACAAAATATCAACACAAAATTCATTTCTCTTCACTCATTTTACAAAATTAATAAGGCCCAATGGTCCATTAAGTTTGTTCCAACAATCCTCCATATGAATAGAAATGATTCTAAACATTTGAAGACTTAACAGACTCGATAAACTAGACAATACTTGACTAGACAAGACTTGACTAGACTAGACAGACTTTCGAGAGTATACGAAAATGTACCTATATCTGAGAGGTAATATTTTTCAATTTTGAACCAATCATTTTTTAATATATGTCGGGTTTACTTGGCCAGGAGGTGAACATGATGTCTTGAACCACCCATATTTTAATGTAAATCGAGACAATAGTTATCGCATAGCGACATTTTCTCGTAGAGATCAGTTCTCTGTTGTGTTTATTTTGGCCTTGAACAATTCCTGGTTATTCATGAGTGAACTTGGAGAATATAGCTTTACTTTTATTCTCCTAGAAATGACCCTATTTTACACTCACTAGGTGATCTGCCATTAACTTTATTTTTAGAAACATCATGTATTGCTCCACGGATATCTCAAAGTTATGGAATCACTAAAAGCCAATGCTTAGCCTTATCATGCACAGGTATCACTGTTTATCATCCTAGGAACTGGGTATAGACATAGTCTCAGTTCTGAATCAGTTTGATTTCGTTATCCCTTTGAACCTATATCTTGGGATCTCCAGTAACATAGGTGGGGTTTCCATCAGGCGTCATCTTTGGTTATAGGTTTAACAACTTGATCTTGCGGCAAACTTTTGGTAAATGGATTTGCTAAGTTCTCTGCCGATTTGATGTAGTATATCGTAAGTACACCGGTTGAGATCAATTGTCTAATGGTCTTGTGTCGCCTTCTAATATGACGAGATTTATCATTGTATAGATTACTCAGTGCCCGAGATATAACCGATTGACTATCCGAGTATACACGTATTGCTGGCACAGGTTTTTACCACATCGGGATATCTTCCAAAAAGTTTTGAAGCCACTCAGCTTCTTCTGCTGCTTTATCTAAAGCTATGAACTCCGATTCCATGGTTGATCTGGCCAAGAGAGTTTGTTTGGAAGCTTTCCAGGATACTGCTGCACCTGCAAGAGTAAAGACATATTCACTTGTTGATTTCGAGTTTCTGGAATCAGAAATCATGTTGGCATCATTATACCCATCTAATACCACTGGTTCTTGACCATAGTGCAGGCCATAAATTTTGGTGTATCGAAGATAATTCAATACTCTAGTTATGGCCTTCCAATGAGTATGACATGGATTACTCGTATAGCGACTTAGTACGTTTACTAAGTGCGCCAAATCAGGTCTGGTACAGTTTATCAAGTACATTAGACTTCTAATCACTCTAGCATATTCTACTTGTGACACTGGTTCACCAGAATTTTTTGTCAAATGAAGGTGAGGGTCAACGAGAGTTTTTGCAGTCCCATTTTAGTAGTTCTTAAACCGCTCAAGGATCTTTTCAGCATAATGATCTTGAGATAGTGTAATTTCTTCGGAAGTTCTTATAATTTTTATTCGTAGAATTACATCCGCTAATCCCATGTCTTTCATGTCAAATTTTTCTTTGAGTATGCCTTTAGTTTGGTTAATAATATCTTTATTGCTTCCAATAAGGAGCATATCATCTACATATAAACACAACAAAATGTACCATTTTGGAGTAATTTTAATGTATATGCATTTGTCGCATTCATTTATGCTAAAACCATTTGACATCATTACGTTATCGAACTTTTCAAGCCATTGTTTAGGAGCTTGCTTAAGTCCATATAATGATTTCACAAGTCTACACACTTTGTGTTCTTGTCCTGGGATAACAAACCCTTCGGATTGTTTCATATAAATCTCCTCTTCTAAATCACCGTTTAGAAAGTAGAGTTTACATCCATTTGATGGATTTCGAGATCTCGTAAGGCAGCAGTGCCTATAAGCATTCTGATTGAAGTTATTCTCATCATCAGAGAATAGGTATCGAAGAAATCCAGGCCTTCTTGTTGTCTGAATCCTTGCACCACAAGTCTAGCCTTGTATTTGTCTATCGCTCCATCGGTTTTCAATTTTTTCTGAAAATCCATCTATTCCCAAGGGCTTTGCACCCTTGCGGTAGATCGGTTATCACATGTGTATTTTTCTGCACAATGGAGTCCATTCCACTATTGACGGCTTCTTTCCAAGAAGACGCGCCTGGTGTCGACATGGCTTCCTTGAAGGTTCTTGGCTCATTTTCTGCAAGAAAAGCTACCAAGAAATCGGAACAGAATGTCTTCTCTTTACGAGATCTTTTATTCGGTCTAGGTTCTTCTTCTTCTTCGTCATTTATGGTAGTGCCAGAACTGCTTGCCTCATTTCCATAGGTACAAGCATCTCGTTGTTCACGAGTTCGTTTATTACTTTCTCTATCTTTACATGGAAACACGTCTTCAAAGAATGAAGCATTCTTTGACTCCATTATAGTGTTCACATGTATATCTGGTATATCTGACTTATGTACCAAAAATCGATAGGCACTACTATTATGTGCGTATCCGATGAAAATGCAATCTACCATTTTAGGTCCTATTGTGATCTTTTTCAGAGGTGAATTTTTGCCAGGTACCCCACACTTTCAGGTATTTATAAGAGGGTACATTACCTTTCCAAAGTTCATATGGAGTTTTTCCAGTTACTTTACGCGGTATTTTATTCAGGATGTAATTTTTGGTAAGCAGAGCTTCCCCCCCACATGTTCTGGGCAAACCCAGATTCCTGCAACATTGCATTCATCATTTCTTTAAGAGTTCGGTTTTTTTGTTCCACAATTCCGTTGGATTTTGGTAAGTAGGGAGCGGTAGTTTGATGAATGATTTTGTGTTCTCTGCAAAATGCATTAAATGGTTCATCATATTCACCTCATCTATCACTTCTAACTATTTTAATAGTTCTATCAAGTTGATTTTCTACTTCCAACTTGTATTCTTTGAATTTCTCCAAAGCTTCATCATTACTGCGTAGTAAATATACATAGCAGTATCTGGTGCAATCATCAATGAAGGTTACAAAGTATATTTTTCCTCCTCTAGTTTGAACAAGTTTTAAATCACACAAGTCTGTATTAATTAAACCTAGAGGTTCTGTTGTTCTTACCACGTTTGATAATGGTGTTTTAGTGAGTTTGACTTGAACACAAACCTCACATTTGTCTTTGCTTATTTTCTGTTTTGGAATCAAATTCATGTTCATCAATCTACTCAAGATTTAAAGTTAACATGTCCTAAGTGTTTGTGCCATAAATTAAAAGACTCCGCAACATAAGCAACTGGTTTCTTATTATTCTTCTTCTTCGAGGTGGAAGCCTCGATTACATCATTGTTACCAACATTATTCTTACGAATTACAGCCTCAACATACATCTTAAACAACCCATCACAAACAAACCCCTTACCCAAAAACATCCCATGCTTGGCCAGCACCAGCTTATCTGCATCTATCTTGATGGTGAATCCATGCTTGCTTAGGAGAGACCCCGAGATCAGATTCTTGCGCATGTCCGGCACGTGGACCACGTTTGTCAGGATAAGTTCACGGCCAGAGGTAAGCTTCAGAACAACCTTTCCATAACCTTCGATCTTCGAAGTGGCAGAACATTGACTTTTCCAACCATATATGCCTGGTTGCACCGGTATCAAACCACCAAGTCTTTGGATGGCTTTTAGCAACATTGGCCTCGGTGACAACCGCACACATGTCAAATTTTGTGAGATTAGCTTTGGTTTTTGCTTCATTATTCTTTGAAGCCTTTTTACTGCGACACTCGAAGGATTTATGACCCACCTTGCCGCAATTGTGACAAGTCCCTGTGAAATTTTGCTTCGAAGTCTCACTAGTTTTTTTTTGAACTTCTGCGAGTTCTGAGGAGCGACTTTTCCTTTCCCTTCGTCTTGACGCCCTTTGTTCTGCCACTTTCCTTGCTTGTTGGCATTTTGGTGCTCTGCCAGGTTAGCATTGGATTCGCGAATCTGAACACCAACTCCAATATGCCTCCGGTTCGTTGACTCAATCCTGAGTCGCATAATCAAGTCTTCCAGACTCATCCACTTCCTCTTCAGCTTTAGGTAATTTTTGAACTCCGTCCAGCTTGGCGGAAGCTTCTCAATCACGCATGCGACCTGATAGGTCTCACATAGCCTCATACCCTCAGCATGTATCTCATGGAGGAGGTTATGCAACTCGTCGACTTGTTCCATTAAAGGCCGCGAGTCCACCATCTTGTAATCTTGGAATTTCGCCACAGCGTATTTCTAAGATCCAGCATCTTCGGTGTGATACTTCTTCTCTAGGGAATCTCACAGTTCCTTAGAGGTGATCAACATTGCAGTACACGTTGAACAACTGGTCGGTAAGACGACTTTAGATGTATCATTTGCAAAGGAAGTCACCATGTACCCAAGCATGGACGCTCGCAAGCGCACGAGGATCAGTATTATCCGCTGGGAGAAAAGGTTTCTCTTCACAGGTGTACTTTTCCAGCTTGAGCGTTGTCAGATAGAAAAACATCTTCTTCTGCCACATCTTAAATGCACTCCCATCAAACTTGTCAGGGAGGAGGCCTGCTGAATTAGCAGCTGGGATTTGCACCGTCAGAAACTGATCCAAGGCTACGATTTTCACAGTAGCGGGAACCGCCACGGTCACAGCCGGAAGAGTGCAGAATTGCACTTGTTGAGTCTGCTCTTTTTGAGTTTCTTCAACTCTAGCCCCATTGATGGTGGTCTCGGTTACCTCAGCAACGTTGGAGACATTGGCGTTTTCGATTTCCATTTCTGAAAAACAAACACACAATTTCGAATCAGAAGCGATTTAATTATAAGACAAATTTAAATTGTTAACATTTTGTAAGAAATAACAAAACAGTAGGTTTCGATATTCAGTTTAGAATCGCAATTCAAAAACTATTATCGACCAAATAGAACCGCAAAAGCGCATTCGAATCTTCTGTTTAAGCGTTCGCAAACGCTAAACCAATTCGCTTTCTCCCAACAGAAAAGCAATCGCGAAAGCGTTTGTGAAACGGTCGCGATAAAAGCTTGAACTGCGTTTGAAGCGTTTCTGTTCTTGTATTAAATATGTTTGATGTTTATAGAACAACAACCGGATTCTTAGAGTTAAGAATGTAGGACCAAAAATTTGGAGCACTACGAAACAAGCAAAATAATAACGATAACAGAAACGAAATAATGGAGGCGAGACTTAAATCTCTTTCCTTAATTCTAAGAATCACCCCCAGTGCGACGAGAATCTATGATTCAAGAGTCTAGGATACCACAAACAACCATGTTCGCTAGCACTCGAACGACGGTTTTATCGAACTAAAATTTCTACGATACTCTCGAGACTTACTTTTTAATTTAGAGAGAAAAATTGTTGTTTTTTGTCCTGATAAAAGATTTCAGAGTGACCTCAATGCGAGACGAATGACTTCTTTTAAAGCCGAGGAGAGCTATTCAAAATCCGGAAATCTCTGATAATGTTTTCGCGTGGAGAGAATCTTGGTTCTGTTTTGTGGAGAGAGGGAAGTGGAGAAGTCGGCGAGATTTGTTGAGTCATAAATTATATCAAAAAAAAATATCTTTGACCCGTACGTGGACCCAACCAAACCCGAAACTCAAAATCATTCCGACGACATATACCCAAGTGTCCTAAGTGCAAATTAAAAGGCAAACAAACCCACGTCTACGCCCGATTCGGTTCGGCGACACGTGATCTTTTTCTTTCTCTCTTCCAAATAATATTAACCATTTGAACAAAAACATATATTTATTTTTGATGTTGTCAATGTGGGACCAAATATATAACACAAAATTTATTTCCCTTCACTCATTTTACAAAATTAATAAGGCCCAATGGCCCAATAAGTGTGTCCCAACATCAAACACAATAGAAGATATGAACGATCTATCTCTTTTAAATAACGATCTATGATCTAAAGGAGTCGCACATACACCCGAGTACTCGTGACCAATCCATAAAGGCCAATAAAAAAATAAATAGGCACTCATGTTCGATGTTCGAGTATCATTCAAAAAATTCTAATTGTCGTTTAAATTTTTTCGCTTCGTTCTTCTTACGATATCCACCAACATCATGAATTACAAAAAAAGAAATAAACTTTCGGCCATCATCAATTAAGTAACATGCAATTCAGTAATTTTTCGATTCGGTATTATATAGAACAAAACCATGTACGATGTAATTATCGACTCTATGAAAATTAATTAACAAAAAAATTAAGAAAGGCATTCAGAATGAGTAGGAGGTATATATTCATCATGAATCAGATGACAATAAACAATCCTCATCATGCCTTTTCTTCTTTCTTTCCCAAGTTTCCCAAAATCACAAATCCAAAAATAAAAGCATTTAGCAGAAAAAATCTGATTGATTGAATAAAAAATAAACTAAAAAGGATTCCTCTCAGCCAAATGCCTCGTTTTTGTCCCCATGATTTAATGAATTGGATTAATCGGACTCGTCATCTTATGTGTTCATCACTGAGAAACCCTTTTCTTCGTTCGCAAACCAAATAAAGTAAGAACACAAGAGAAGATCAAAAACGAAGAAAACAGATACGAGATCGAAAACAAAAACAAAAACCAAAACGGTGATCGAAAACAACAAAATAAAAAAGTCGATTCAGCGAAAATTAATTCGGCAATAAAACGGAAATCAGAAGAATGAAGAGAGAATTGGTAGATCGGAGACAATTTATGTTTATGTACGGCGGAGAGTGGACTATTTATAAGAAGCCGAACTAGGGTTAGGGTTTTAGGACGTCCCCTACATATAAACGACATGAAGTCTAGATAATTTAATCTGAAACAGCATGTAGTTCTTTTCCTTTTACGATTTGAAAACGCCACGCAAAAATGCGAAACGGAAGGCACAAACTCTGAAACACCGTGTAGTTATTGAATCTTAAACAGCGTATTCATTCTCCTTTTGCAATACCAAAACGACAAACATTCCACGACTGTATATACGAAACGGAATTCAGAAGCAATTTACACAGAAGAAACAAATTTCAGAACTTAAAATGTTCTTCTTACAAATGAGGTTTATATATATATATATATATTGAGCATTGAGGTTGAGGCAGTATTTGGGTATGTAAGAGAAATCAGAAGACAGTAACACCATAGATTTCCGAGGTTGTTTCTCGATGTATGTTTCATCGCAGTTTATTGGACCAGCCGAGCAAGAAACAACAAGGAGTTGGAAGAGGAATGTGATTATTAGACACGAATGATTAGAGCCCAAACAGGGTAGACTAAAAGAAGGATGATCCCTAGAGTGTTTGATACTCCACGAGGCTGCGTGAATGAATTCCTAAACCCACCCGATGCTCGGATATGTTCTTGAAGAAGGTAACACCCTATGAAAAGGCTGACTACAGTGCCGATCCAGGATCCGCGTATATGGTGAACAAGGAAGTTTGGAGCAACTACCAGTAGAAGGATCAGAGAACCTGGCATCTCAAGCCAATCTGCCAATTTTGAGTGCCACAAAAAAAGAAAAGTGTGAGACTTGCCATTTGTGTTGGCTATTAGCAATACACAATACAATAAGTGATTGCATGACAACATTACAGCTATGCAAATTAAGGAGTCCGAACAAGAAAAACCCAAAGATCAAAGATTTCATCACCTGGGAAATGCTTTGGGAAGAAAAGTCTGAGCACAACTGCAACGAAAGCAATCCATTTCCCAACGTCTCCACTGATAACAGAAAAGGAAAAACTTTCACTTAAAAACAAAGCAAATTATAGACTTAGTTTTAAGAATATGTTGTGAGATAGATAGAAAGATTTCATTTTTAACAAGAAAAAGAAAGATTTGTTAACCTGAGAAAGTTGAAAATGACACCAGGAAGGGTAAGGAAGATGTATGGTATTAGGAGTGATGTAAGCATCTTGGTTCTCCAATTGGTACGATCCAATATTAACAAGTAACTGCATCACAATTCACAAACACCAAATCAAAATCTCAGGAAACACATGAATGACTAGAAAATTTCTGTAAAACAAAGCCCCTTTTCACGTTTGTGGTCACTTTTAGAAACCCAATAGAGAATTAGAGTTTGAAACAGTCTCTGATTACTGCAAATGAAAATTAAGCCTCTCAAATTCTCAATTTCAAATTGACCCAAAAATCAGGTTTACGAATTCAACATGTACCCAATCGAAGACAAAGCAAAATCAGAGAAACTGAAGACTCACATGGCAGAGAAAGAAGCGATCCATCTAACAAAAGAAACACCGAAGGCTAATCCACCAAGCTTCGAGACATCGCTGACGAGTTTCTTCGCAGCGATCTTAAGCTCCTCCACGTCGGAATTAACCAAAGCGACCGTATCGACGTCGGTTTTCATCGCCAGATAATCCACACGCCCCATTTCCTTCTTCTTCTTCTTCTTTCCTCACCCCGAAGATGGAGAGAATCAAACGAAATCGATTAATAATTTGAGGTTTTTTTATTTTTTATTTCTTTCCTCTTCCAAAATTAAATATTCTGCTTTTTCGTTTTTTTTTTTTCCCCGTCAATCGTGTTCACTGGTTTACCGCTGCGAAAGCAACTGTAGTGAGTGACGTGTCCTTCGCTCATTGGAGAGTATAGTAGGGAGGGTAAAAGGGTAAACCGCCACGTGGCAAAACCACAATTTCGGTTTACCTAGTCCTTTGGTTTGCGCGTTCTCTAAGCGTGCCTCTTCTTAAAAAAAAATTTGTTGGTCATCCTCAATTATTTTAGGGATAATCGAAAGAACAAAAAATCACAAAAATAAAAATGGGTGAAACCTTTTTAACACCATATCCGGATTGGATTATCAGATAGGGCAATTTATTGTTGAGGGTTTCATCGTGCTGCATATAGATGTTATATCGTGTGTTATAATTTTATAGGTAAAATTGTTTATCTTGATGGTTGATGTGGTGCATGTAGAATTGTTTGACGTAGATTATATATGTGTTACAAAAATAATTATTCGTCGTAGAATTATACATCAAAATTGTTTATCATTATTGTATGTAGAATTGTTTGACGTAGATTTATGTGTTGTGAAGAGAATTGTCCGTCATATATTCATGCATAACATCATCATGATTGTCTGTACTTTATATTATATCAATAAATAATTATTTTGTAATACATGTACAATAAACTAAATTTTTTATAAATTTTTAAAAACAGACTATTTTGTTATTTTAGCAATAAAGATTTACGTTTAAAACATTGAGATTTAAGAATTCTAAAATTTCTGTAATTGTAGGACTAGGAAATTTAGTCCATATACATAACCTTTATCATTTTTTTAGGGATATTAGACCAGACTCAAGATTCGTGGATTTAAATAGATTTTTTTTCAGTGTAGGAAAAGTCTCTTTATGAAATTCGAGTTTAACGAATCTAAATGGACTACCCTGTTAAGATCTATTTATTAAAAAAAAAAATTCACACAAGTAACGGAGTCCTTTTTATTTTATTTTTTTAAATATGTTAAACCAAAATGACGTCGTCTTTGCTTTAGTTTTTACTTTCTGAGAAATGATGTCATTTTGCTCAACAATTATTGTCTCCTACTCTCCTCAATCACATACACGGCTATGAGATTTTGAATTTGAGTTTTTGAAGAAAATTTCCGGCAATAATCAGGACAGGACATGGTGCAGGAAAGAAAATGGAAATGGACTAACTAAGGCCCACTTGATAAGACGATGGAAAAATGTTCATTTTTAGAAGTGACCAACTTTTAAAAGAAAAATACAAATAGCAAGCCACAAAAGACTAAAGAAAACCGAAAAAGAGAGTCGGACCAATAAAAAAATATCTAAATTAAGCAGATAACATTTTTAGGTTCCAGAGACACAAAAAGCAAGAAGGCACCTTCCACACCAGAAAGAAGAACCAAGATATCGCAGCACTGGTCGGAGATCGACGATGACAAAGTCTACAACAATTACTATTCAACTTCTAAATTAGCTAGTTTGTATTTGTCTTTTGGTTTATGAAATTTTCGAAACTTGCTTATTTGATTTCTAGATTTTTCCATAACTGGTTTATTGGTGTATTGAAGCTCGTCTTTTTTCATAATTGCAGTTTATGCTTTCTAGATTTTTATTATATTATACTAGTTTACAAAAATTATATATTGTTATATAAAATTTGATGCGTTTATTTTATAATTAAAACGATAGCGACATGTGTCATCTAGTTGATCAGATTTCGATATATGTTAAACAAAATATTTCAGTTCAATTTTGACACGTAATTTATGAATGAAAATTTCAAACATTTGGAATGAAAAGTTTGGAGGAAACAGAATTTTTACCAAACACACTAGACAGAGAACGCCCTATACGAATCACAAACATCCTCGAACGTCGCTTATTAGACCGAGACTTGAGAGTTGTCAGCAAATTTATTAGTCACGTGGTCGTTTTAACAAATAGGCTTGTAATGTAAACGCCCATGTGACCCACGATCATATCCTTGTTTATTTATTTATTTTCTGAAATTTTTATGAGAAATTTCTTAAAATATTTTTTTTTTTTTTCAAACATACCATCACTCATTTGTTTTCTTCCAAAAATACTATTAAAACTTTTTGTTTTCCAAAAATATTACAAACACTAAAAATGAATTTTAAAATTTATAATTTAAAGTTTTGAGTTTGGATTTAGTATTTTAGGTTTAGGGTTTAATATTTTAGGTTTATGGTTTAAGATTTAGTTTTTAGGATTTATGTTTTAGTTGTTTAATATTTATTTTTAGTTTTGTGGTATTTTTTAAAACAAAAAACTTTTAGTGGTATTTTTTAAAACAAAAAACTTTTAATAGTATTTTTGGGAGAAAAACTAGTGATGATATATTTGTAACAAAAACTTATTTTTGTTGTATTTTGAGAATTGCCCTAATTTTTATTTCAATAAGACATAGGTGGTAGATAAAATTAGAAAAATTCTTAAAAATAAATTTTTGTTTTAAATATACTATCATTAGATTTTTCTTTTCCAAAATTACCACTAATTTTTTTTTCAATTATACCAAAAAATTAAAACTAAACTTTAAACCTTAAAAACTAAATCATAAATCATAAAAATTAAACTCTAAACTCGATAAACTAAACCCTAAGACCAAAATATTAAGCATAAATCCAAATATTTAAATTATAAATCCTTTAAAATTATTTATTGGTATTTTTGAAAAAAAACTAATGATAGTATGTTTGGAACCAAAACTTATTTATGGTATTTTAATAATTTTCTAATAAAATTAAACTATAAATAATTATGAATATATTTTTTTTTTTTAAAATCACATGTAGATTAAAGAGGTTTAAATGGGTCAAAGTAATTTTGGTGGTCCTATTAGAGACTCCATGAACTAAACGGGTCTAAATGAGTTACGAGTCTAAATAAAACGGGTCTAAATCAAGCGGGAAAAAATGGAACAAGCCTAAATATGGCCGTCTAAATGATTCGGATTCGCTCATTTTAACATCCCTCCATTTCTTTAATATAAAGTTTTCAACCTTCCTTTAAAGAGTATATTAAAAAAATACAATTCAAGAAGCAAGATTCTGATTTATGTACTAAGAACGTCGTGATCTTCGATCAATCATCGTTGCCTCATGCGAATCACAGACCTGTGTACTAAATTTGCATCCCAACTTCTTACTGATCGACCACTTTCTCATCCCATCGTTAGCCTCCGACAAACTTACCTTGTCGATCTTCGATATCACTTTCTTCAAGCACAAGCATTCTCTCTCTAACTGGTACACACGTGCCCTCATCGTATCAATGTCCAAGCGAAGCGCCTGATTCTCCCTCACCGTTTTCTCCCATCTCCTAACGTCCACCACCTCTCCTTCTCCCGCCTTTTCATCACCGTCGTCTTCCTCCGTTAATAAGGTCCCGGAGATTGCTTGCCGGAGCTGTAATTGCTCCAAAAACAAGACTTGTACAACGGCTCGTAATGGTAAACGCTCGTTTTGTGCGGCATGTGTGCACCCTTCAAGTGTCAGTTTTCGACAATCCATTACGCTGCATATCTTCTCTTTCTCTGTCTCCAATATCCATGGATGCGCCTATTAGATGAACAAAAACAAATAACCGAAACATCAGATGCTGGGGTGTAATGGTTATCATGTTTGCCTTACACGCAAAAGGTCTCCAGTTCGATCCCTCGACAGCATCATTTTCTATTTATACTTTTAAAAACTTTTATATTCATCACCTTGAGATATATATCGATGGCTCTGTAGAGTCCGTCATCGTATAACCGTGCTTGATCAGGAAGCGAAATCGCGAGTTTGTAGAATTTTTCCGGCTCGAGATTACCGTCCGATGCGACTTCGCCGAGGACTCCGTCGATCAGTTTCCCAACCACCGTCAACGAGAAGGAGGATACGGCGGCTACGTTTTCAAGAAAGTGACGTAGGAGTCTCTCCACTAGATCTATATCGTATAATGTTTCGTTGAGGTACGAGTAACTTGGGACGAGTAGATCGTCAAGCGTAGTTTTCTCCAGCTGCGATCCGATCTTCTTCTCCAGAATGGTTCGGCATTTCTCGGAGGTATTGAGGATTATGGCGGATCGTAATAGACCGAAGAGAGATCTCGTGTTTGCGGTTACGGAGGAGTTATCTAATGGAAGATGATAGATTATTGTCTCCAACATTTCTCTTTGTTGATTCTCGTAATAGGCTAAAGTCGCACTCATTTGTTAATCGTGATACTAAAAACTCCCTCCCATATTTTGCTATCATGTAGTTTCTTTTTCCAACTTTTGGTTGTGAATGCAAATGATCCTAACTAAATCTTTAGTTGGAATATAAAAACATCTGAAATTTTCAACCAATTATGATTTTTAATGCGGAAACAAAAGATATGGTGGGTCAATATTTATTGTTTTTGTTTGTATATATAATGATATGATTCAAATGCTCAAATCATGCTTTGAAAATCCGTTGGTACACAACAATATTATTCAAAATAAATGAATGCATCATATCAATAATGCTTTAAAAGTCATTCAATTCATGCATTTCTTCTTCTTTCTATCAACCCTTTTCTGAGTCATTACAATTTCACTTACTTATTAACTGAAAAATTAATTGCTTTAAAACTAACAAATGATGTGCTCATACACTAGATGACAAACAATTAGACTAACCATTAGTTAAATCAAACTAACTCGTTGGTTAAATTAACAAGACATTGAAAGTTTTGCCACAACCACCAAAGCAGCCTGACAGTCTAGTGAATGTTTATATAACCACCTCACCAGGAGACACTCTGATATCAAACCTGAAAAGGAGTAAAACAAAACAGAAGCATTCACACATATATATAACAAGTGCCTTTTGATCATTTATCTTAATCAGAAAAGATTGGAGATGACATTATAATGAAATGGCAAACATTCTTTAACCTTAGCTCTCAAACACAGACCAATTAATACAGTTGCACAACATATATATTTAAATGTTTCTCAAAAAGTGTTTCTTGTTTGCTCAACGATCACAAAGTCTTTCCATTTCCATAATCTAACAAACAAAGAAGAATCTTTTAAGCCTCGGAATTCACACATACAATATATAATTAACAAGTGCCATTTGGTCCCTAAGAAGGTTTGATCATCTTTCGGTGCAAAACGATAAACTACAACTCCGATTCAGGAGCCTTCTCGAAGATCATCACATCACATCACATCAAAATTTATTCCTTTGTGTTAACCGTGCTATATGAAAGGATAAAAATTATTATATATGTGTTATTGTTGTTTATACCAAGACGGAAAAGCTCCATCTGTTCCTAGCCACACCCTAATCCCGAGAACCTATCCGAGGGGTGCCATGATCCATCGACGAGACGAGATGTTGTAAGCGGACGGCCCGACTTCGAGACATGCCCCCGTGCAATGGCAACGGTTGGGAGTGCGTGTTGGCTACGTGCCACGCATGGCACTCTGCTTTCGCGTGTGAGATTATGTCGGGCGGTTCCCGCGAGACGCCTCTAAATAGTTTTCATTACGTGTTTTCCATATAAACCAGAGTATCCATGGGTAAGGGTCCTCGTCCTCATTAGGAGTTGATGTGTTATAATAAATGATATTTTATGTGTCAAATCCTTCCGAAACACAACTCACTATTTATATAATAGATACTAAAAAAATTCTCCAATTTTGCTTTCAGTAGTTTATATCTTTCTATAATAGATACTAAAAAAATTCTCCAATTTTGCTTTCAGTAGTTTATATCTTTCTGACTTGTGTTTGTGAATGCAAATGATTAGTTAGAAAATAAAATACTTCAAATCTTCAACCAATTTTGCTTTCAATATTTATTGGTTTTGGTTGTATATATAATGATGATTTCAAATGCTCAATGATGCTTTGAAAGGTTGTTGGTACACAAAATTACTATTCAAGATAAATGAATGTATCATATATCAATCAAGCTTAAAATACAATCCATTTAATTATATCCAGCCTTTTCTGTGGTTTTTCTATGCATTGCAATTTCAGTCACCTGTTAAGTGAAAATTAATTTATAGTTATTGATTAAAAACTAACAAATGTTGTGCTCAGACGCTAGATGACAAACAATTAGTTAAATCAACTAACTCGTATTGATTAAATTAACAAGACATTGTCAGAGAAACAAACGGTCAACTGAATATTATACCGCAACCATCAAAGTAGTCTCCATAACAGTATAATACAAAATCTACATGACCAAAACAGTATATGTCTGATTAATGCAGACAGGACAAATATTGATATTTATGTCAGAAAACAAAATCTATGGTTGTAAGAGTTTGTCTTCTACATTTGCTGTTTTAAACAACTTAACCAAAGAGTTTGTTGGCACAACAACAAGATTGGTCCATTTTGTTCACCACACTATTGCAGAATTCTACCAGTTTTCCTTTTAATTACTATGGATTAGATTCATTTTTAAGGTACATATTACAAGTAAATGACAGATGAGCATTAGTAATAGTCATGTACTGACCCGGCCCTGGATACAAGCTAATGAAGCTCGAGCTTGGAGCCGCCACATTTATAAATGTTTACGGGGACAAACACTAAAATGTTTTCAATGGATCAGTTGGGTGTTTAGTACGTCAAGATTATATAGACGTCTCAAGTCCGACACATGTATGTGTTCTTTTTCTTGTTTTGTCATGGACTCATGTAGCCCATGGGCTTTGCACCTTTTTAAACAATGAGAATTCAGAAAAAAAAAATATAATACTCAAATAATTGATAAGAAAAGAAACAAAGAATTTCCCTATCCGCTTCCAAAAAAAAAATTATAGTCTTTTAAGATATTTAACAGCTTTTAATACTATTTTTAGTACTAATGTTTTTTTTGTTAAGGGTAAAGAGAATATTTTAAATGGTAAAATGGCCAAAAAAATTATTCGCTTGTAGTATTTTAAAATTCAGGGCCAGCTTCATGTAAACCCAAGCCTCATGTAAACCCAACTGAGAGAGTTATTTCATATCTTTATAACATAATTGGTTGAAGGATATAAGTCTTTTAATATTCTAACTAGTGAATTGCGTTGACGCATAAATATTTTTTTTACGACACATCATTTCTTAATTTTTGTAATACATTTTAAATTAATTAAAAATTAGCTTAAAAAGAGTATCCTACAACTAATTGTTTTCATACGAGTGGTTCAAACATGGAAATTGGGAGAAAGAAGTAAAAGAATTAAATTGTAGACAGTCTAGTGGATGTTTATATAACCTCCTCACCCGAATTAATTGATTGATTAATATGTACTGTGCTTACAAAGGCAAAAGGTACAAATGCCCAATAGGTAATCTGCACAACATATTTAAAAGTTTCTCAAACTAAAGTGTTTTCTGTTTGCTCAAAGATCTGATTGGATCACAAAAGTGTTTCCATCAGCAATAGATTAACTTAAAGATGGTTGAGTTTGTTGTTGCCGTTGTGTTCGTGCTGGTCGTCGAACTATCAGAAGGCAATCTAATTGTTGATGATTAACTTTTTGGCTACTTTTAAGTCTTTTTGGTTATTGGGCAAAGTATCTTCCGTTATTCTTCCATTAATCACTCTAACCGGAAGAATATGTTCCTTTCAGGTTTCGACGACCATCAGGCTTACACTTACAGAACGCTCTGAAATTTTCCATGGATTCAAAAACAATGTCCATTTTGTGATTATGAAATATCAAAGAAAACAAAAAAAACGTAAAATTTTGTTCTTTTTTTAAATGATCAAACAAGACAAGTCCTGGATGATTTTTAGCGTACGGACCCGAGCAGAAAGCAATCCTTGGTATTTGGTTATCTCAAACCAGTCCATTGAACCAACAACTTGTTAAAAAAAAAAAAAAATCAACTTATATGTTAAATTAAATGAAATCAATCGACATATACATACAACAACAATAGAAAGACTCGAATGATGTCCTTCCATTGATGTCCTTCCATTGCTATTTGATTGATGTCACATATATATAGTTAGTTCAACATACACATAAGTTAAATCTTTTTTTTTTTTTTTTTAAGTTGTTTCTAAAGATCAGTGGTTGGTAATATAGCAATTACATTGTATACTGTAGAGCAAGAGTATGATTCCATTGGCATCAAAGACTAATAATTTATCTTACATAAACCAAAACATGAGTTCTAATCTAGAGAAGAATGACATTTTTCAATTCAATGATGCATTAAAACAAGACAATTAGCTTAAGATTTAAACAAACGAACAACAGAATTGAAGGGAGAAGCACAAAAAGCTGAAATACCATTTTTTGGGATGTACAGCTCTCTGGCTTGATTTTATTCCCTAGGCATCTTAAAGACTTGGCTTAAAAAAAAACTGTTCTTGACTCACAAGAACAAAAAAAACAGATAAACAAAATGAAAGATCTGATGAGCAATAGAATATTGATTTTAAAAAGAGAAAGATTAGTAAAAGAGTAATGGCAAACTCGTAATAAAGAGATAATCAAGGATAATTGATCACATTTAGTGGTAAGAGCATAGAATAATACAGACATTAGATAAGTAGAAACGATGTGGAGACAACACCCAAGTCGGAGTCATCAATAAGGAGCGCGAAGAGTGACGTGCGTAATCCTTTTGCGGCTACTCTTACCGCTCCTTACTGATGACTCAAAATTGGATATTGCATTTGGGCACCGGAGATTTGTTCTTCCAAATTTTCTCTCTTCTTTTTGTTTTTTAGGGTTTTTAGATTTTGGAAAAGGACTAAGAAAAGGGATTGAACAAAGCGAAACCTATAGATGCACATGAAAGAAAATGAGTATATATAAAAGGAAACTCTTGTGTTTCTTTGGAGTGTGTTTTTGTGTTTTGTTTGTAAACGATTGTGGATCATTGGATCGTGTTTTATCGACGGTTGTTATTGTCTATCCTTGTGATCCTATTTCTAAAGAAGTTATTGGTGGATACATTTTATAGAGTTTTATCTTTTTTTTAGATTTGATTGTTATTAGTTTATGGATTTTTTCTTCTATTCTTAACAAAAAAAATTTGTTATTGGTCTGATGATTTTTAAATTTCATTTCAAATTTTTTGTTATTCAATTTTTTTTTGTTATCATTGATTTTGTGATTATATTAAAATCTAATGTTGCTGTGACATAGATTTTCTACAATTTTATTCATTAAACATGACATTGAAAATATTATGGATATCCCTTAGATTTTTAAATTTTTTTATTAAATTTGTTTAATACACGAAAAATCTCTATAAACTTAATAAATTTTTCTACTTTTAAAATCAAACAATTCTATATAAATCTCTCCCACTAAACCCCTCTTTAGATTCAGTTTTTAATTGATAGGAGATTTTTTTTGTTATGTATTTTGGTATGCAACCTTTTAAACCATGAGAACACACAAAATAATACATGAGTACTCTAAATGCTAAAAAGCATACTAAATTACGAATATACCCAAAAATATGTATGAGCAAAATATATGGAAAATGCTAAATCCGAATTCTGAGATTAAGAAATTGTATAAAGAATTTGTTATGATTGATTCAAGTTTTGCTATGGAGCAATTCCGATATTTTGAGTTAAATTACTTTATAGAAGCATTTTATTAATTGTCATAATATAACCAATCGATGATCTCTCTACTTTTTTCTGAAAAGGCGTTTTCACGGAAATTAGGATTCCAGTGAAACTTGCATGATATTTTCTTAAGCATTAAACAAGTTAAATTTAGTTGGGCAACACTAGTATTAATCAGTCAAATTGACAATTTCGACAATTTAATAACGAAAGCTAATTTTCAGTATTGTATTTCAATAAATTCAGAGGTAATAGAAAATAAATGATCAAAAGTGGATATAAGCCTAAACGTATAATCACTGGTCTTGGACAAAAATTCTCTTTTAAATAAAAAAACTCTTAACAAAACATAATAGGAAAAACTATCATGATTTTGCAACAAGGAGCCAAAGACTCTTTATGAGAGAGATCCCAAACTTAAGATGTATCCAAACAAAATCCCAAAATCAGTAATCAGTATTACAACAAAAAATAATTGTCTTCAAATTAAAAAAATTCTGAAAATTCAGAGAATATATAAAATAAATATCAAGATCTTATAAAGATGAAATATAATATCATCGACTTCGATTTCGACATCACCAGATAAACTAGTTGTACTAATTTTGCACCAAAACACAAAAAAATGACAAACGAAAACGATTTTCATCATTGGATAATAAACTTTACAAATATATGTATCTCAAAATATTTGCATTTTCTCAGCATATATATTGTCGTTGACACCAAGATCTGTCATCTGACATATTTTGATTTCTATTTCGACTAAGGTATCCTTTGTCTCTTCATAATTACAATTTTTTTTGTCTTTGTGTTTAGTTTACAAATAGGTCGGCTCATTACTTTGTACTTTTCGATGAGAATTTTTTTTCAACATATAATTTGCATATTTATATCGATAATCTTTGACATCATACTCGGTTATTTCTTGCTGGTACGGGTGACAATATCCCTCCAGGTATTTCTTTCCATAATTATTTCAACATTAGGGCTAACAAGAAATCTTTTGATGATGATCTCACAATATTTGCATTTTTCTCAACGTATGTACTGTCGTTGACACCAAGATATGTCATAGAACATATTTTGACTTTTATTTGACTAGCCACGATTCAACTAAGGTATCCGAAAACTTCTCCCCACCAATTAAAAAATAAAATCCCGTCGTCTCATAATGATTAAAGTTTTTTTTTTCTGTGTGTAGTTTATAAGTACGCCGGCGCACTACATTGTAATTTTTGACGAGAACGCTTTATCCGCAGATAGCTTGCAGATGTTCATCAACAGTCTTTGTTGCACATAAGAAACAACATTAATTGATACTTTCATTATGAAATATATATTGTTATGTTTGCTAAAAATGAATTAGAAAACCAATAGGTATGCGAGGTGCAAATTTTTTATCTCAGTTGTGCCACCCTTTTACCATGCACATTTGGCGGCATATCGAGCTCGTTATTACATGCAAGAGAAGTCTGATGTAAGCAGGACACATCGACAAGCACGGCGACACATGTTCCAGAAATCAAAGGAGACCTCAAGGACTTTATGTTCTATTGTTGATTTGTCGTTGTAAAATAAAAAACAGAGGGTTTATTATATGGTTTTGTAGACGATGATCTGACTCAGAATTTACATATGAATGATATTCTACGTTAGCTTCTACAACTATTTCTCTGTTTTTTTATAAATAAATAAAACTATTTTTCTGTTGGTGATTATTACATATAGTAGCAATATGAAGAAGGATAAAACAAGTGCGTGAAGTGGATCTGTTTTCAGTAGTTGTATAAAAAAAAAAAGATTCTATGTGAGAGAGAGGGTTATGCTTTTCCTGTGGGTGATTGTTTCAGGCGATACGAGCTTAAGTTGTTTATTACGATCGTAATGGGATCATAATCACCGCCACGATAGAAAGATTTTTTCGTATCGGTCGATGTGAGGATGAACAGAAGTTGGATTTGGTTTTGTTGAGTCTCGAAGGTTCGGTTCTGAAATGGTTCAGCTAGGAAATGAACCTGAAGATGAGCCTGGGAAAACACTATTTTCGATTCAACAACATGTCAGTGAATTTGAGGAATTATCGGCTCAAGTGCCTATTTTGGTTGATCAAAATATGGAGCATATCTTCTATAACTCCGAAGATGAAAGAAGTGATCAAGCTAAAAGACATAAATTTGCAGATGCAGAGCTGGATGAGAAGATCGAGCTCGGTGCCAGACAAAACCAATAACAGAGCTACTAATCAGCTTTGAGGAAGAATGATATAGAAATATAAACAATAGGAATCAGAGTCTTGAGTAGTGGAATTGTACAATGTCTTAGCTCTTTCATTGAAAGCTTGTTGCCATGAATCAAAACAATATGTATATGAATAGTGTGCTAGCTCAATTGGTCCGTATAGGGTGTGGTCAACAAAGATAGAAAAATAAATTTTCACGAAAATTGGATTTTCAAGTGAAACTTTCATATGATACTTTTCTTGAGCATTACACAAGCTAAATACGATTTCGATGATTTTTTAAAGAAATCTAATTTTCAATAAGCCTAAACGCATAATCACCCGTCTAGGTATGTTTTACTCACCCGTGTTGGATTTGAACCAAACTTGGAACGTAACTGAACATAAGTGACGGACATGAAAAATAATTATTTTTTCTAAGAAGGACTTGACTGACTTCATTCTCTTCCTCTCCAATAATGTAAGCTGCGTTGATACCACGTCGAGTTGTATCGCAACAAAAAATGATCTTCTTCTCCTCGTCCATGACGAAGAAACTTGTCGCATTCGAAAAGCAAATACGATGAGTGTACAAATCCACATTTAAGAACTTGCTCCACGTCAAGACTTTGGTCTGGTCGATCTTATCATTGGTCGTGACCCAGATTTCCATCTTCAATGCACGAGAGATCTGATGTAACAACAAAAGTTGTTCTCTTCTAACAACTGAGAGAGCCATAGAATCATTTTGAGATAACTGAAAACAAGGGGGAAGACAATCACGTTGAAATTTCTCTGCTGAAAAATCAAAACTTATTAGCATGGGTACATCTTTTGATGATTTATCTTCATAACCAAGCCAGTAAGTATTTCCACTCAAAGACACACCGTCACGTTCCAATATGTCCCAATCATCTGAGATGACGTCTTCATCGAGAAATTTCCATGAGTTTAAGTTATAATCATAGATTTTAAAACTCTTTTGGCTACCATTGCCATAACGATAAAAATTCCTCAAGATTTTGTATTTGTTGTTGCTATCGTATCCGAAAACAAAACTATCGAATATAGAGTAGTTTTTGCTCGGCTCGATCCACCTTGTCTGCCCCAAACATGGGTTCCAAACCACAAGTCTAACCACGGTTCTGTATTGTCCTATCTTGTCCATGGTGTTGCATAACAATAAACCATCGCAAGAAAAGATTGCAACTATACCGAATTGTTCCGAATTATAATAGGAATCCTTTAGGGTAATATGCTTACTTGTAAAGTCGGTAGGAAGATCATAAATTCCTTCAAGATCATTAATGTTCATTAGAAAAACCCCAACTTCCTCCAACATGCCGAGCATAGACTCTTTTGATTTATTAAATTGCTTCTTGATGAATTCCGGATCTATGAATAAATCATTCGAGTGTCAAAGTTAATTCAGTTTAATTTTGGTAATCTTGATCTGTAAGTATGTGTTTATTGCTCTGTAGAGTCGTAATATCATCTGCTCAAGTTAAAAAAAATTGGGCCTAACAGCTAACGAACACAAGTATGAATGATTTTAGTCAGATGTGCTTGAAATTGTTTAAGATTTTTTTTTATATCAATCGCATTGGTAGAAATAACGAGACCACTGTCGCTGCCTTCTCTTCTTGTAGTTGCTTTATTGAGAGCTATTGTCATATCTTCTTGTAATTTAATTGGTTTTCAAGTGAGTGTGAGTAAAGTTGCATTGACTCTGAGAAATGATTCTGAGAAATCTTCTGAGGGAAACACATTTTAGCTTCCGGATTGGATTAAAAAAAAATATATTCATTTATCAATGATTTGACAAAACATTTTTCTGGGTATGATGATCTTTCGGAGCAAAACGGTAAACCACAACTCCGATTCGAGAAGCTTCTTGAGGAACATCACAGTGTATAACATCAACATCGAAAAGCTTCTTAGCTTTCTTGAAGAATATCGACTCTTTCTTCCATCTCTTGAGGTGAGCCATTAGAAACACTCTCTTGGAATCTTCTATGAGCATTAAACGCAGCGTTTTGAGTAGAGGATCGTAAAGATGCTCGTGGTAGACCACGTCAGACGCTAGTATCAAGTCAACGTTTTGACCCAAACTCTCCACGTCATCGATTTCTCCCCACCGGAGAGAAGCCACGTGGATTTTCCCACCGGATCTAGCCACGACTTCACCGTTCGCGTCGGCGTTGAATCTGAGATTCTCGACGACGTTTGAGAGATCCGTCACCGTGACGTTAGCACCTAGCGTCGCAGCCGCCGCGATTCCGACGATCCCTGTTCCAGATCCGAGCTCGACGATGTTAAGCGGTGATGAAAAATTAGAGATGGTGCGAGTGAGTGGGCTGTTGTTTGGGTCACGACGATAGTTATCGAGAAGCGTGACAAGAGTTGTTGCAGGAAGCCAGAGCTTGAAGGAGATGCCTAGCGAGGGTAACTGACGAATCACAACCGTTGATTCGATCGAATGGATGCGGTACATCTGAATATCCGATGCACCGGAGGTGAAATCTCCATCGTCGACTTCGTTTTCGTCTTCTCCACCAGTAACCATCGATTTGACCGATCGTCGCGACGGCGCCGCTTCCTCTCTCGCGGTTTTCAGTTTTTCCCTTTCGAATTTCGATTGTTAATTAGGTCAATCGAATCAGATAAGACGTGGAGGTTTCTTATTGGTTGAATATAAATTTCAAAAGCCTCTGAAGCAGAGAGAAGGTTACAGGAGTTGAATGAATATGTGAGATCGGAGTTTATGAGTTTTCGCAGCGAGAAGACGGAGAGAGAGAGAGAGAGAGGAATATGATAAAGGCAGTGATGATGATGAACACACAAGGCAAACCACGACTAGCCAAATTCTACGATTTTCTGGTTCCGATGCTTTTTGAGATATTGTTTTTTTTTCAATTTTGGTTTTCTTGGAATCATTCGTTTCTGTTTTGGATTCTGAAATTGGGTTTCTCATCTGGGATTTTTGATTTCAGCCTGTAGAGAAGCAGCAAGAGCTAATCCGCGGTGTATTCTCAGGTTCTCTTTCTCTCTTGATCCCTACTCATGAACACTTTCATCTCTAAGATCTCGATCGATCGTGTATTAATTCTGGAACTTACACTGGATTTTGTTTATTGGAATAACTGGAATGTGGTCTTTGTTACGTTCGTTAGAGGCTTCAATTTCTGATATTTCTTCTTGCAGTATTGTGCAGTAGACCTGACAACGTTAGCAATTTTCTGGAGATTGATTCATTGTTTGGTCCGGTAATGTCTTTCTTCATTTATGGTGCTATCTCTATTTTCAATGCTTGGTTTTGGCGACTTGTTATTTACTGTTTTTGAGGATTTTTTTTGCAGGACACTCGGCTTGTATACAAGCACTATGCTACTCTCTATTTTGTTCTTGTTTTTGATGCTTCAGAAAATGAGCTTGCTATGCTTGATCTCATTCAAGGTGCGTTTCTTTCATGTCAATATCCCTTTTTCGTTCTTAGATTTTTCAAAAAAATAAACTGGAATGGCTTGCTGTCAAAACCTTTTTCCATCTCCGCTTTTAAATTTGTGCGACTTGGAATGACACAATTCTATACTTGTACCTTGTTTTGAACATCTTGACCATTGTTTTCTTCATGTGTACACCATTTTTTGCTCTTGGAAATCATATTGCTAACCGGAATTTGCAAATTCAACATCTCCCGTCTGGAGCTTCCGATAAGTTAATGTGTTAGGTCTCAGAAAGTATATGTGGAGAGGAAACCGAGATTGCAACCAGCTTTGAGGAAGTAAAATATAGAAACAGAAACCGTAGAACCAGAGTCTTGAGTAGTTGAATTGTGCAGTGTCTTAGCTCTTTTATTAAAGCTTGTTGCCATGGATCAGGTACAAATGTATAAATTAACAGTGTGCCGGCGCAATTGGTATGTATAGGATGTGGTTAATAGAGATCTGGGTGTTGAGTATTTTGGATTGGTACTGGGTTGGGTCGAGAGTTGAGACTCTCTTTGATCAATACTAGGTGGTGTAGTTCTTTCCTTTTAGTGAATAAAGAGAGTATACTGGCTTGAGTCCTATAATAAGCACTCTTACCTTGTCACAGACTGATGTTAAATATGAATCGTTGCCTCTGCTCATTGGTGTTTTCTTCTCAAAGCTATGAAAACTGTATCTTCCTTATAGTATGATGATCTCAGTTTGATTCTTGCATTGGCAGTTCTTGTTGAAACACTGGACAAATGCTTCAGCAATGTCTGCGAACTCGACATTGTGTTTAATTACAGCAAGGTAATGGTATTACACAGAATAGTTCGTCCCAACATAGACTTGATACTATAACTATGAAACAAAAGTGTGTTGTAATATCGCTTTACGTCATCTTCTTTCATTCATTCACACGTTGCAGATGCACGCAGTGTTAGATGAGATTGTGTTCGGAGGACAAGTACTGGAAACTAGTTCCGCAGAAGTCATGAAGGCTGTTGAAGAAATATCAAAGTAGTTCCCTCTTCCCGCTCGTTCCCAACTGTTGTTACCATTTGTGATGTGGAGATAATAAACAGTTTCATTCTCGGGTGTTGTGCAGATTAGAAGCTGCCTCAAACGCGATTTCACTTGTCCCCAAGTCTGTTTCCGGGTGGCGAGGCCGATAGTTTCATGAACCGTGACAGAGAACGAGTCAGACAAAATATGTAACAAGAGTTTTATTTTCAAGTCTTGAAAATTTGAAATTACTTCATCGCACTTTGTAGTAATCCCCAATTCTTCTTTTTGGTGTTTGTTTATACGAAATAGTCTTCACCTCTTGCCCTCCGGGATACTGTATGGAATGGGCTCAAATGGTTTATAACGCAGGCCTGTGAAGGGAACTGCATGCTGTTTTAGATTTTTAAAAAAACGGCGAGTTGTTGAGATCTATAAACGTAAAGTGGTGTCCAATTTAGAAAAGTAGAATAGAGAGTATAGGGGCAATAAGGTAATATAAAGGAAGTAGGATAACCCCGAACGGCGTGCATTGTGAAAAGAGTCAAAACGGAATTCGATGGGGGGGAAAGAAAGACTGAAAGATTCGAAATAGTTTGAAGTGCCAATTCATATCCAAATATCATTCTGCCTTTTGAAATTCTTATGATCCATCCTGCAAATTTCCAGTACCAGCCTTTTGACCTTTTAATACCCAATGGATATGCATGTGTTTGTCTATATATGTATACACATCTTTTGAATATGTAAAAAATAAAAATCTTTAGCGTAATCCAAATAATGGTGGTACTGATTTTTCCGTCTTATGATTGGCCACCATTAAAATGATATATCCTTTACTGTAGTGGTAAAAGGTTGTTAATCAAACTTGGTATATAGTTTCAAGCATTATTCCTCACCTTATACGTGGTGTTACACTTGGAAAGTAAATGTACTGTTTGTTATGAGATTCTAAGAGATTCCCTAACCCATTACTCTATTTTTTATTCTAAAATTGAGTAATTCTAAAATGGAATTGTGTTTTACTTCAATTTCATTCTATTTTGAAGTAAAAAATAGAGTGATGAATAAAAAAAATAGAGTAATGAATATGATTACTCCAAATAAAATAATAAATAGAGTAACTTCATTTTGGAGTGAGGTTTGAGTGTGATTAGAAAGAATTTTACTCCAAATTTTATTTTAGAGTAAGATTTGAAGTGGGTTGGAAATGTTCTAACCTCTATAAAAAATTGTAACGGCAACATAGTTTCGGGTGGGGATATTGGATCGGTCATGTAATTTCATTAATTTAAATTGTTCTTTTTGGATCCGAATTAAGATGGAATGTCTCCTTTTTGTTCCAAAGCTATTGGGCTACAAGAACAAGAAAAAAGTTGAAAATTTTGTGTTGTGTTGAAGACAAAAGGATATAAGTGGAAGATTCAAAGTGGAGTCATTTAATTGGGAAACGTAAGAGTGAAAAATATATATAAGCATAAAAGAGAAACTTGTTGGGTAAAGATACAACAAATCCAATATACATTTGTGCCCTAGAAGAATTGGTCAAGCTAGCAAAGATGTACCATGGACCAAAGTGACCACCTTTGATCATATTTATATATACACATAATCTTATGTTTTTTTCCGTATCATGATTGATACCTCTCCCAATCTTGGGGCATTCCTCTAGTTGGTCCAACATTTTTCTTTTTCCACTTTTGCCCTTTTCGCTTACGTTGGACCACTCCCACATTTGTTTCTCTTTTTTTTGTTCACTCTTCATAATTTTATCTTCTTTGATATATGCGATTAATTCATCCATTACCCAAATAATCAAACGAATTAAATGTGTGATACGGATACCTGCTGATATTTTCAAATGTACAATATCAAAACTAACAAACATTTAATTTTTACATAATCAACAAAACTTAAGAGTACTTTAACCCCAAAAAAAAAACAACTTGAGAGTAAAGTATTTATGTCCTACCAACACCCAAATTATTGTATTTTGATAAATGTGTTTGTTAAGATGATTTGTGTTATTTTTAAAAAGGTTAATCTAGAGTTAGACCTATATGAGAGTCAACCCATACTGATTTTTTTAAAAATATAGACATGAGAGTTCATAACATAAATCTTTAGGAAATGTGAAGAGACGCTTTGGAGGGGACAACGTGAGGTTACAAGAGCCGTACACAAAAAACTGGTCTAACATATCTCTAATGTATTTCTCTATTTTCTATTTTAAAACAGAGTACAAAATAGTATTTTTTTTTTCCAATATATTTTTTTATTTTAAAAAAATGCTAATTTTTTTCTATTTTAGAGTAAAATATAACATTTTTCTATTTTTTCCTCCAAATATAAACAAAAAAATAGCATTCTTGGATTAGGGCATCTCCAACTCACATCTATTTTTTCCTCTACATATAGAGCGAAAAATAGCACTACTCTATTTTTTTCCAACTATCTCTATTTTCAACTCTAAAATAAAGAATGCTATTTTTTCTCTATATTTAGAGGAAGAACTAGAGAAATTTTTGTTTTATTCTAAATTACTCTAAAGTAGAAAAAATAGCATTTCTCTAAAATAAAAGATACATTGGAGAGAAAATAGATGAATGCTATTTTTTATTCTATTTTATAATAGAAAATAAAAAAATACAGTGGAAATAGTCTTAGAGAGAAAATAAAAAATGGTATTTTTTACTCTATTTTATAGTAAAAAATAGAGGTGAATTGTAGATGTTCTAAGACTCTAAACATATGACAGATGGATTTTGCACTATTATATTTATAATTTTAATATACTTTAAAACCGTTTATAAAAAAAAAATCACTGAGCATTTGAAAGCAACCCGCTAATTTGAGAAAAGGAAAAAAACAGTAAATTGGTGGAGACGTTGTACTTTGTGTAAATACTAAATAGACGCCTAAAATCCCAAACTAATTCGTTTGAATAGAAGTATTCGTAACGATTTTGGTAGTAACACATTAAAAAAAACACAATAATCCAATCTTACTGAGTTATTGTAGTTGACAAATATAATAATTTCCACAAATAAACCTTATTTTCAAGTACATTGTGCCATAGTATACTTATTCGATCAAAACTATATTAATTATATCCTTCAAAAACTCAACTTCACTACGAATAAGTTTGAAGTTTAAGCCTTATATTTTGTGTGAAAACTACTATTTATCTGGTTGCACCAAAAAAACTACTACTATTTATCTATAGATCAACTATAAAGACTCGTATTTTCACATTATTTTGTGTGTGTATAACAATACTATAAAGTAGAAAGCATTCTTAGTTATCCCCTATAACGATTTTTCATTTTTTAAGAAACGCATACCATACAAACAGAATTTTCAAAAAAAAAATTGGAAAAAGAGAAAGCAGAATCCATCAAAAGGGCAGAGAGAAGAAACATTCCAGTCGTGTTTTGTAACTTTTGAGGAATGTCCCGTTTTTTTTATTATTAATGTGACCAAGACGACTCCTAAACCAACACATTACTATAATACTACTATTCTATTAATCTTTTTAAAATATTAAAAATTAAACAGTTGTTTAATGACTTATCATTTGATCGCTTTACATGCATGCATGCGGACTGCGAAGAATTAAAATCTCGCGGCTTTGTCCACGTGGCACCCTGATTAACGACAAATGTATTAATTCAAATTTTAATCAAATCGTCGTCACCAAAATATGCGATCTCTCTCTCTCTCTCTCTGTTTTTCTGTTGGAACTCGCGAAACTTTTTTTGGGAACGTTGTGGGTCCCACCGAATCCACCGAAGACAACATCATCATCATTTGCATTCGCATCACCATCATCAAACACCGTGTAGTTTTATCGCTCTCTCACCGGACTACGTGCCGGTCTCTTCCTTCTTGTTTTTGTTTTGCGTATAGATTAGATAGCCGTTTGGTTTTACTTTCTTGATGTAAAAAAAAACAAAAACCATATCAAATACTTTTGTATTGATTGCCATTGTATTGATTTTAAATTGCATATAAACTAGATGACTCTATGTAAAAAAAAACAAAAACCATATCAAATACTTTTGTGATATTTGAATTAAAAATAGATAATAAAGAAATTAAATTGCCATATAAAGCAAATCCCGGGGTGTAATTACGGAAAGCCGATCTCGTGCCTTAATAATTTAATTACGTAGTTTAATTTATGGGCATTAGCGAAACGCTTGGTTTATTCAAATCAATATACAACCACGCGCTGTTGAAGCGCGTGAGTACAGACGCGTGGCTTTTGATGGGAGCGTATTGGTCACGGGTGGTTGGGTCGCGTGACATAACAGTAAGCTTGCATGTAGTGGCGAAACGTAACGCTTTGTGTCTCGGGGTAATCACGGTTTTATGTTTCGAGTTTAACAAAATTACTATAAATATAGATTACGTACAATAATTAGAGTTATAAATTGTATAAATATAAACGTTCGACAGAGCATCTTTTGGAAAGTGGTGGTCGTCCCATTAGTCGAACTAAGTTTCGGCAATCTCAAGACGATCTGATTTTCACTTTCTTTTTTATTTATCTATTTTTCAAGTTTTTTTAAACGTTAGAAATTACTAATAGGTGACTTGCGAAACAACAATAAAGCTTAGTAATACAATAGGTTCATTTTCTGTATGTTTTGATCAATTTTGATTTATATTTGGTCATTTGTAAGTTTTTGTTTTTTAACAGCCTGACTTTCATTAATTTTGAACATCGAATAACAAGTTATACATCTAATAAGGAGGTAACGAAAACTATACATAATCAGCAGCTTAATCATAAGATTTTTTCGAACATCAGCAATTGGACCTGCCTTCGAACAAATCAGCAAGCAATCGAAGTTTATTAGTAGTAAAAAATTGTCATTCCGTAGTATCACAGTTAAGTTACGTTTTTTTTTATTGATATTTTAGAAAAAAAAATTTATTTTTAAAAGATTGATTTTTTATTTTTTTAATGCATTTTTAATGAAAGCATAATGATAAATTATAAATTTCAAAACATATTAATTGATTTTACTGAATTATTATTGGTTTAGAGTTATGGAAAATTGTTTAGCTCAAAAAATAATGTATTTATAGTTGAGTATTAATTTGTTTTTTTAATATGTATGAAAAGCTTAAAACATCAATTAAATAATACGGAGGGAATATATTTTTACCAAATTATTTTACCATTTTCAATCTATATATATTTTATCTTATAAAATTTTTATTCTTAACTATTGTAAAACTAATCGATCAAAACATATAACCTAATGATTTTTGCAAGTAATATCATTATATTATTATCCGGATTCAAATATAGATGATACATATTGTTTTCAACGATATGATAATAGAGAACTAATCATTTCTCAAACATATATTTTTATAATATTTTTCTAGCTATGGTTTTTTGGCATTTTGACCATGAATGGTGACACTGCAGTACGGAAAAGATATATACGGAACGATCCAAATAATAATAAAATATATATATATACATTGTTACTGTTCAGTGCGACGTGGATAAATCATCGCCATTTAAAAAAACTTTAGTTATGATTCTTGAATTGTTTTGAACTTAATTGCATGCAAAACTGTAAAATAATCATTTTTATTTTTATTATTGTAGACTATCGTAATGACTGGATTTAAATTTTAATGTCGAAAGATTATGAATAAGAAAACCTTCCGTGGTTATCCATCGAACTATATATATATACATTTCTTCATACCATATCATTATAACTTGGATATAGAACCCAGAAAAAAAAAAGTTATCATGTGGTATTACTATTAGGTATAATGATTTAAGAGGTGGGTCCAAACACTTTTTCTTTGTTTCTTTTCACTAGTTCAAGATCAAATTTATGGGGAGTATTATTAGTTCTTTGACCTTTCCTTTTTAGAGAGTCCTTCTTTGACCCATCAAGATTCAAGAGCAGAATCTCTCTCTTGCTAAGCTACGAAAACATGAAAAAATGAAAAATATATATTAAATATCTAAAAAAGAGATATATAGTTCATACATGTGTATGCATAGGTTAATTGGGGTGTTGCTTTGATGATTGTAGGAAGGTACTTCACTTGAATAGAGGGGATTCGTCCCTTTATCTTTTGGGTTCTTCACAATCTTAATCTATTTGCTTTTCTTTTCATGCAATATTTTTCTTGTTACTCTAAAAACTCTTCAAAATCTTCCTGGATATTCTCATGTCATTATGATTCTAACTTCGTATTCTCTTTATTAAAAACCCCACAAGGAATTGGATTCTCATGGGTTTTCGATACGTTACCATACTACGACCATGATTGGTTCTAACGAGACTATTTTGTTTTACGTTTATATTTCACATGAGTCTATTGAAGATGTTTATATATGATTTTTATCTTAACTTTTAATAATTTAACTAAATCCCTTATAGTATAATTTCGATAAGTAACACCGTCTCGTTTGATTTCTTAAAACGAAATTTTTATAGAATACACTACACGTATATAAAATGCATAAAATATCTTTCATAGTTAATATAATACAAAATTTTAAAAATGTAATATGATTTTGCAAACAAAAATTTGTATAGAGTATAGACATTTTAAGTAAACCATCAACAATCAACCTAAATGATCAGAAACAAAACAACATGGTTCTAAACCTAGCTATAACTAAGATTAATTAATTTTCGATCGTTAAATCGACAATCAACCTAAATTATCTCTCTGGTTATGTGACATGTCACATGATATAAGTTCGCGGGTCTGTTTATAAACTAATTTTATTGGTTAAATTGGCTAAGTTGTTCATATGCCTCCAACGCTCAAATGCTGCCCTCCACGACACACATTTTTATCAAATTTCCATTTCCTTGTTTCTTCCCAAAATTTTAGTATTTTTTCATAGTTTTTCATCTTCTATTATAAATTGCAAGATTTCTTCTTGAAAAATTATTTTAATTTCCCAAAGATTTAATAATTTTATTTTACTTTGTTTTTTAAGCATCTGCTTTGATCATTGGTTAACTTGAACTTACAAAGCCATAATAAACATAATATTTGGACATTACACAACCATAAACATTTTCAAAGAGGGTATTACACAATAAGTGAAGAAATGAAGTTACGCGATACTTATTCTTGTACGCTTTACTGGATAACATATATGCATATATGTTATTTTTCTTTAATTTTTCCTACGAGATAATCTGAGGGGTTTGAGATTTTGTTCTCAATATCAGATCTCTCTATTTCGAACGCTCCATGTTTATTGCATAATAATAAACCTTTTGCATTCTATATCCATCATGATTTCGTATATATAATCCTCACAACTCGGTATTTTCTGAAATCTCAATTTATATATGTATTAATAATTCTATATATTGAGTTTTTGAGTCTTTTTCAATGTCTTCTGAAATCTCCATCTATTTTATTTTCTTTTGTTTGATTGGATTTGTTTACCAAATTAAAAAAAAGTTCATTGCACAATGGATTAAATTAGTGACATAAAGCGGAAAAAAAATTTGAAGCAGAAAAACGCAGTAATGATACATAATAGTTCAAAAAATGATATCGGTAAAATAGTAGTAAAAAACAAATGGTAATACCGTTTTTGGTACCATTAATTTTTTTGTTGTTGATTTTGTGATTTGTAATTCTCAAAACAATATCTCTCATTCTTTTTAAGAAAAAGGGTATAGTTTTTACCGCATTAGTTAAAGGTTACTAATCAAATTCAATATTTCTGGCTATACAAATAGTTTTTAAAAATAGAGAAATTATATATAGAAATTCATTTTCTTCTTTCATTTTTTTTATATATAGAAAGATGTTATATTATGCCCAGTAAAAATAAACTGTAGATCCACCACTGCATGATATATAGCTGAAGCTCTTCATCTACAAATCAAGAGTCCATGTGTTCAAGAAATGGAGGGTTTTTACATAGGACAGTAGTGTAAGCATTAACATACAGATCCATTAAAATAAAATAAGCCTCTATAGGTACGAAGACTAGTATTCGTTGACGACAAGAGTAGAGTATAGACTATAGCTAGCTACAAGTTTTGAAGAAATCTAATAACCAAATCTAAGTCATTTTCATTTACATCATCATGGATCATCATTAACCACATGAGGCTGAGCAGATATCGAACGTGTGATGGCGATGTGGAGAAGTAAAGGACGAGGCCACGCGCGACTGGGCAAGAGCGCGTGAGATTCAGGGTTTTTAGGGCAGAGATACGGAAAGAGACAGAGGTTTATAGCATTATATTGTAAGAGAAAAAAAACATGAAAAATTAAAAAATTTGAGCCTCGTGATCGGAGATTTTTTTGCAGTGATGACTGTACTCTTCTTCCTCTCCTCTCTCCCCCTTGTCACGTGGGCTACATTTTGACCACCCTTCTTCAATGACCATCAACATCACATCTCTCTCTCCTTCTTCTTCTTCGTTTTCTCTTCTGTGGTTTTAATTTTCCTCCACAAAAACCGATAATTTCAAATCCTGCTTATGTTATATTAGATCTAGTAAACATTCGTCATTCGTGTGTGTGTGACATAATAATTACTTTTAAAAGCAATAACGAATTAACAGGAGTTGTGTGTTTGATGGTCCAAAAGTCGTAGTATGTGTTTTCATCATATCTCACCAACTCAATTACTAACATTAAATTCTACCGTATCTACTTAAACCAAACCAAATTTCAATCTACCTAAACGAATGATTTGCATTTTTTAACCAAGATAAATGTCTAGATAGTTTTTGATTTTTTTTTTGTTACTTGTAAATTTCCATTGCATTTGTTTTTTTTTCTTTTGTACACTGAAAATACTGAGTAGAACCCCACACTAATTCCCAGAGTATGTGAAAGAATCGATTAATTTTGCAAATAAATGTATTCACAGTGACCAAATATAATTGTAATCAGATAAGTCACTAAAAACCATACTTTAAGAAGAGAAACTCAATTATAGATGATGCAGAAGCAGATAAAGCTGAATTTGCACATAGATAAGATGAGGTTATAAGAGGCTATAAGAGTCGTTAGAGAAATGTAACAAAGCGTAAAGATAAAATAATATAAATATGACTTTCTATTTAGAATAGAGGTTATCAAATGTTTGGGTTAGTTTGTAACAGAACTATAGTATTCTGTTCAAAGGTAAAAAATGAGATTGTTGACAAAAAAAAAAGGTAGAAAATGAGATATATAGAGTTAAGTTCTATGGCCATAGTATGAGTTCTCGTGGAGAATTCGAATAAAAAGTCTTCATTTCTTAACAAAATCGCATTAAAAAAAATCAAACATATTCTTTCAGTTTCCATGCTAAATTTAGATCATCATAAATTGGTTCGTTAGATTTGCTAATTAATCTTCTATCGATAATTTTATAATGTATGTTATGTTATATCTCCATATAGTATCATCATCTTTTGTCAAAACTCAAAAGGCTAATCATATGGGAATATTAATATATTTTTTCACAATATATATTAGAAAACATTATCTAAATAAGACTTCGAATGATGACACTGTGATGCAGAGCCGAATAGGTGCGAGACGGTCTAAAATAACAAAAATACATATATATAAATATTAATTTTTGTTATTTTTTAGTGCGAGACGATGCGTCGTATATATTTTGATTCAATTTTATTCAACATTCACACAGATTCTATTGACCAAGCATGTGTTATGTAAGTAGGAAAAAAAATAAACAGTGATTAAAATATTTCTGTTTACTTGGCTGTCTCAAGAAACTTGATACTATCATCGTATTTTGTAAAAAAAAAAACATAAAAAAGCAAGCAAACCCCATTTGAGTAAATGATACAAATATATTAATATTACTTCGTAAAAAAGCTGCGTCCCCACATATTCTATTGATTTTAAATATTCGTTTTACTATAAACCTGCATACAAGCACATACACATGTCTGATTCTATATATAGGTGGGAGACCCTCTTCTCCATTCTTCACTTCACACCAACGTGAAAACCTGCAATTTAATTTATCTCCCCCATATTTTCTTTAGTTTCTCTTAATTTAAAACTTAGGGTTTTCAAACACTGAGAGAGAAGTGTGTGAGAGAGATATGATGCAGACTCCATACAATACTTCAACGCAGGGGCAATATTGTCATTCTTGTGGAATGTTCCACCACCATAGCCAAAGCTGCTGCTACAACAACAACAATAACAACAACAACTCAAACGCCGGCTCTTACTCGATGGTCTTCTCCATGCAAAACGGCGGCGTTTTCGAGCAGAACGGCGAGGATTACTACTCTTCCTCCGTCGTTGACTGCACTCTCTCTCTTGGAACTCCTTCCACACGGCTTTGTGAGGAAGACGAGAAACGTAGACGCTCTACTTCCTCTGGTGCTTCCTCTTGCATCTCCAACTTCTGGGACTTGCTTCACAACAAAAACAACAACTCCTCCTCCAAAACGACGCCGTTTAGTAACGCCCCTTCTTTCTCCACTAACAAGCCAAGCCGCGGTTGCTCCGGCGGTGGCGGAGGAGGTGGTGGCGGTGGCGACTCTCTCCTCGCCAGACGATGTGCCAACTGCGACACCACTTCTACTCCACTATGGAGGAATGGTCCTAGAGGCCCTAAGGTGATTAATTTTGCTTTACTTTATTAAAATGCGGCTTCTTGTGAAACAAATATTTACAAAACAAAACATTTCAGTCCTTTTTTTAATATTTCCCTTACCTTTTTTTCTTTTTCTTAAACCAAATATCTCCCTCGGTCAAATAAAAAAAAACCCAATATCTCCCTCTCTCTATAAATTAATTTATTGAAGACAATATTAAATAGAATTTGATGGTTTAATAAATTTTCATTGAATATATATTTGTTTCAAATTTACTTCTAATAAATAATCAACAAATAAAACAAACACTTACAAAATACAGTATATTTCAATATTTCATTCCCAATTTTTTGAATATTTCCGTTTCTCTATATCTTTATTTATTGAAAACAACATTAAATATAGTGATATTGATGGTTAATTATAATGATGAGGATGGTTTTGGAATTTGCAGTCCCTATGCAACGCATGCGGCATTCGTTTCAAGAAGGAAGAGAGAAGAACCACGGCTGCTTCAGGGAACGCCGTCGTCGGAGCCACTCCGGTAGCAACCGATCAGTACGGACACCACAACGCCGGCTACAATAATTACCAAATTGCCACTGGTAACAACAATAATGGGACTTCGTGGGCTCATCATCACACGACGCAGAGGGTTCCGTGCAATTATCCGGCAAACGAGATAAGGTTCATGGATGATTACGGTGGCGGAGAAGCAAACAACGGCGATTCCGACGGTGCTCAAGGCGGCGTTCCTTTCCTTTCGTGGAGGCTTAATGTGGCGGATAGAGCAAGTCTTGTCCATGACTTTACCAGATGAAAGGAAAGATGACGACGTTAGATTCTTAAAATTTCCATGTGCTTTAATTATTTATTATTATGTCTAATTTAAAAAAGAAAATGTTGTTATCAAAAAACAAAAAAAAAATGTTTGAAAAAAACAAATTAGGAAGTGTATATCGAGAGACGATGTTGATGTTATTGATAGCGACGGTCTAACTTATGGTTTATCTATAAAGTACCGTTTCTGGTCAATTTTTAAATCATTTTCTATTTTTATTTTCAAAATTTAACCTTCTTTTAATGGAAATTTTATCTCCCCTTAAGTCTTTAAATTAAATAATATGGTTAAGATTCTTCTGTTGATTTATTAACAGCAGTGTTCGTGACTTCGTGATGTAATAAAAACATTCGAGTAATATTAGTAGAAAAAATGAATAAAAGTATGTACATAAATAAACGCAGACCAAAAAATATAGACATAGGATATAACTCTTTTAATGTATATAGTTTTTAGTTGAACGGAGGAAGTTTCAGTTCCACCTGAGTCCCTGAATTTCACAACTGAGACTTTAATTATTAATATATTTTTTTAATTGGTTAATACATATAACCAAAAATAAAATGAAAAATAAAAAAATAATTTTGTTTTGGGGGTTAGCTGTTTGGTAGTGAAGATTGAAATCTGATCGTCGAATTAGGAGATTAGATTCTGATCGTACCAATGTGGGTTTACTCATGTCTGAGTACTGTTGTGTTTCAGTTTGGATCAGAGCATTGTAGTGATTTAATGAACTTATTTTTGTCGTATTATGCTCTGTTTTCTCTCCTTTATATTTTGACCGTCGTTTTGTCTTTTTCTACTTCTTGACCTTTTGTTAGTGTCAATATGCGCTCAACAGAATATTTTCGGTTTTATTTGATTTTTTTCTAGCTTTTTTATTATTAGTTTTCAGATTTTTACTGAACCGATTCTGCAACATTGTTTGCGTACTAATTCTACCACAGCTTTTTAATCTACTCTGCACGATCACACACAAAAAAATCAAATATTTTTCTATCCAAGTCGTCGACAGATATTCAACTTTCTCCAATCTCCACAGTAAGAAATACTAGTATTTTACTTCTATGTGCAATCATAAGTTTTCAGTGTAATTGGGCTAAAAATGGGCCGATCGAGATTGGTTCAGGGTCAATTAAAAGTAGAGTCGGGCAGGAGATAAAAAACATAACCTTATTCGTTTTGTAATAACAACCGAAGACATGAATGATACATTAGCGATCAATGACAGAGAGTGATTAAATTATGTTTGTTTTGTAGTTGTTGGTTTAATTTTACTATAGGCTAGATGAGTATCCGCGCATACGCTCAGATTATGTTAATATATTTGTTTTTTACTTAAGTATTTTAACGTTTTTAGATTTAGTTTCATAGATTCATAGTAAATACTTAATTTGTTTATTTTTGGATATCATATTGAAAATTTTGTAGTAGGATCACTGTTTTTTAGTTTTCATAATATTCTGATTTTAGAACTCTAAAAAATTGTCAAATCAATTTGTTTTTACCATCTAAATGTTTGCTCTTGAAATGTGCTTAAAAAAAATTTTAGCCTACATGATTCCCATATATCTTACGACTAATTTAGTGGGCACTAACTGAACACCCCAAAATTTCAAGGTTTCCAAATCTATATCCACCACAAAAAAACAATTAACCAAATCCGGATCAGCTAATTATTCGGATCTTTGTGATCCTCCCCAATTCAATCATAAAAATAAAATATTTATAGTTCATGGATTCGTGATCCGAATAATTTGATTAAAGTTCTGGTTATACGGATTGGATTTAAATCTGCATAATAACCTCAAAATAACACCAAATTAAACTTTATTAAAGCAATTTAGAGTTTCTTTTAGTAAGTATAATAAATATGTGATTTATTATGAAATAAATTTGGAAATCTTTTGTATGATCATTTCTATTTTGTGATTTAATATTTTTATTTATCTTTATGTTTTGTAATTTAATATTATAATTTTAGTTATTTTTAACTACTTTATCTAATTAGACTGAATCCAAATATCCTGAAAGCGAAAACTTTAAATCAAATTACCCTAGATACTTAATGTGAAATGTAATGTAGTTTCAAACTTTTTTCATCACTAAATATACTTTCAAAAACACACAAACTTTTTTTTGTTTACCCTAGTATTCGTTGGTCTGCTGGTATCAAAGAAATAAAAAATAAAAATGCAAATGGAAAGATGCCAAAGCATTCTCCAATTACGATTTAGTGATGAAAAAGTTTTTGAAAGTATACGCACCTTCAGAATTTCTACATTCATTTTCATTCCAGCAATGGAAAGACATAAGAGACATAGTGTTTGTGTATTTGTCCCAGCTGAAGCTAATATTTTTCTGAAATAGAAAATGGTCTTTCGTATATTTTGTGAATGTGCTATGAAAGTGATGACTTTCTTCAATGTTGTTTTCTTTTGTTGTTTGAATCCCCACAGTTCTTTGAATGTGTACCAACTACCAACCACTTGAATTTATCTCCTCGAAGGGTTTCTTAACAACAATATACACTTCTTCCCCCATTCTCCTTTAAGCTTCTTCAGCTGCTCATCCTATTTGTTTACCACTTTCTGCAGCCATTAACATCTACCACCATTAGGTCCATTACTGCTGCTAACTCACAAAATAGTTGTACCATATATATATATATATATATGTATAAGTATCAACATGCACATGTTTCTCCTGCATATTTAAGTTCAACAATTGTCGAAATAGAATAGAAAAATAAAGGAACATACTTTTAAAAGTCAAAATGGTGACAACATTTATCCATAACAGTGAGATAAAAGACTTGTAAACTGGGATAAAGATAATGGAAAAGAATATACATTTGCTTTTTCCTTGGTTTCTTTACCGCCGATATTCGTGTATGACAAAACCTCTAGATGTCGATACCAATCAATCAAACTCACTCGTTGCAACTTGTATCCATGATTTATTTTTCAACGGATTTGGAGAAGCTTTAACCATTTTAAAACAAAAGACTCGAGACAAAATGGATACCGATCATGTAGATAATCGGAAGGCAAAGACAATGTATCCGTCTCTGATGATAAATTCGTCAGAATTCAGACAATTAAAATGCATATGAGATGAGATCAAACTAAAACCCTAAAAATTGGATGACTTTTAGACTTACCGATTTTGAATCTGAACCTAATCTTACAGGTCTAATTCAACCCTAGAAAAAATGATGAGCGTCTAAGTAGGATAATAGTTAACTGAGAGATGGAGAGTCGGAGATGCTATGGGTGACGCATCAATGTCGTCAACCACATTGAAGCTTCGAGAAGAATGGGAAAGCAATGGAGGCAAACACATCTCCCTCGTCGCCAGAATCGTCATCAGTGCTACCAAGTTCATCGAGAATAGAGAATCCGTAACCAAAAACGAATCCGAACAATCGACATTTTAAAACACTTTTACCTCCTTCGATTGAATTACCACAAAATCCGAACCCAATCACACAAAAATCTCCTTCCCCAGTTCATTAAGCTTCAATTCGATAGACTCTTAAACGGCGGTGTGCACATATTTGTTTGGAGGCTTCTCGGAAATATTGATCATTGTAATGGTGACTAGGTATGATTCAGGGCAACGATTATCCCTAAGAAGGAATATGAAGATGAAAAGACGTACTAATTCCAGAACTTAAGCGACAAAAAAAAAGAAAAAGTTAGACACGTGTCAACTACTAGTGTGCTGACGTGGCGAAAATCTGGAGAAAGTTGACCCTCTTTTATATTATAGATTTCAACGAAAAATTTCAATGATTAACGACTAAAATTTAATTTTTTTTAGCGTTTCTAAATTTTGAATTAATGATCAGTCTATGAAACTTGTGTCGTCAACAACTTGTAACGAAGAGGAAATAAATTTAGTATAATTAAATTGAGCAAAAGAGAGTTATTGGGCTAAATACGGGCCGATCGTTATTGCTTTAAGCCCAATTACGAATTTGGTCGAACTTAACGCGCGAGATAAAAAAGTGCAAAAAATTGCTAATGACGTTGACGGACAAAGAACTCGGATGCTCTTCTCCTTTCAAATATAATTTCTCGTACTTTTTCCTATTCTACATACCGTTTTCTGATTATATTCATATTCATTTCCGATTTTATCCTTAATGAATAATTTAATAAACTAAAATTAATTAAAATATAAAAAAACAATTATATCCAGTTAAAACAACCTGATCTCATTTTCTTCGGGTCCTCTTCTTCGAGCTTCGCACAATCTCCATCGCCGTCACGGACTTGTCTTTTGGATTTCACGCATGTCTCGAAAATCCCATAGAACACTACCGATAGCTTTTGATTGTCAAAGCTATGATCAATCAGTAAACCAGAGATAGTCAATCGGAATAAAAGACCAGAGGGAATCAATCGGAATCAAATCCATTGGAATAGAAAATTCTCCGACGGTGACGGAGATAGTAACGAGAGGAGTGTATCGACGAAAGCAAAGACGATGAATTTGTGAGTATGTTTCGGATTCAAGGAGAGATAACAGAATAGCAATTCGTGCAAATATTCTCTATCGGCGGGGATGTCTCTCCTCAAATCCCTAGCTTCAACCATCTCTCTCGTCGACCTTCCGAAATCTCTGTACGGATCCAATGACTCTATATGCTTCATAATCGCCATTCCTCCGCCTAAAAACTCCGACACGGCGGCGGAATTTTCTTCTTCTCCCTCCTCCTTGTCGTCGTCGTCTCCGATATCGGATCTCGTCGGGTAATCGGATCCAGTGTCGGCTAATTTGGAAGTGGTGAATGCATCTCCGGCGGTGAAGTTATCGGAATGGTGACCACGGTGGAGGGAAGAAGAAACAAAGAGGTAATCGTAGAGAGAGAGAGAGTTGAAATTGTTGATGAAGATTGAAGGAGTGTGATGATGATGAGATGGTGGGTTTTGACTGGATACGATAATCGAAGAAGAAGGAATCGCCGGTGAGAGACTAACGGAGGAAGAAAACAGAGGTGCAGCTTCTTCCTTGAAAATTAGTCATTTTATATTGTTGTTATTTAGTTTGTTAATCAAATGTAATTAAATAGAAATGATTATAAAAATAACACTTTCTTTTGGCAACGCTTATTTTATAGATTTCACGGTTAATGTATAAATTTTACCACATTATTATGGAAAACAAACAAATAACGTATTTTTACACATATTATTATATGAAACTATGTTAAATATATTTTTATTATCTTATTTCATAAGTACAATCATATAAATTTAGTGTAGAATATAGTATAACTAATTACAAGTTTAAACTATAAAAATACAACTATGTTTAAGTGAGTACAACTAAAAACTTGGGTACAACTATGTAAAAAAAATTGTCGAGTACAACTAAAAACTTGGATACAACTATTTAAAAAAATTGTCGCGGTACAATTAAGTATAACTAGTACAACTACGTTTATTTGGTGAAGAGTAAAACAATAGAAAAAAACATAAAACAATGTATTTATATCAATATCTATTTCAATTAAGTAAATAATAAATCTTTATTATTGTAAAGAAATTATATATTAATCAAGTAATACAAACAATGTATTTTAACAACAACTACCTTATATCTTTATGGTTATTTTGTAAATCTCAACCACATATTATGTGAAATATACAAACAACGTCTTTTAACATATGTTATTACATGAAAGTATAGTAATTGTACTACAATTATTTAATATCATAAATACTACCATAAAAAATTTCGAGCACAGTTTAACTAATTATAATTTTAAACTATCAAAGTACAACTATGTATATCCGAGTACAACCGAATACAACTAGAAAACTACTTGGAAAATTTGTTAACTTTTAATTCATTTGTTTAGACATGTGGTAAATCAGGTAATTTTTTATTATTTTTAGACACATGATTTTTTTTTAATTCACATAAAAGGAGTTAACTAATTTTCAAAATCAATTTAAATAATCGAGTTGTACCGAGTAGTATCAGTTGTACCGAGATAATTAATTTTGTAAAATTACTTTTTATTATTTTTAAATGAGTTAATTTTTGTTTAATTCTCAAAAATTATTCAATTTTTAATTAATTTTTTAAAATTAGGTTTATTACCTTTTTAAATGAGTTTTTTTAATTTTTTTTCCAAAATTAGTTAATTATTAATAATTAGACACGTGATTCTTTTTATATGTGATTCTTTTTTTAATTCCTTAAAAGTGAGTTAATTAATTTTCAAAAATTATTTAATTTTTAATAAATTTTCTAAAATTAGTTTTTATTACTTTTTTGAATGAGTTAGTTTTTATTTAATTTGTAAAATTAGTTAAATGAATTTTTTTATTTGGAAAACTTGTTAATGCAATGTGATAAATGAATTATTAAACACGTAATTTTTTAACTCATTTTTAGTGATTTAATTGAGTAGTACCGAGTAGTACTAGTTATACAGAAAAAGTTTTAGTTGTATCCAAGTGATCCAATTGTACCTGAGCTATCCAGTTGTACAGAATAATCTAGTTCACCATACATCACATGCAACAAAACCAAAAACAAAGAAATTGAGCTATCCAATCTCATACATAATACACAACTCCACTTATGACCATTTTTGCTAGAACCTTTCTCTTTAAGGCCTCTTCGTAAGCAATTCAGCTATGTTGAGGAGCATATGTTAGTCTTTTCAATAGTGTCTAACCCTGAGATTGCAAAACCATAAAATACAAGCTCATGATTTAAAATCATTCAAGAAAACTCCACTAGAAACAGTCATATCCTCAATAAAACTCTAAATATTTTGTAACATACAAAGAATATGTATGTATGTCAGTCTCACGGAAGCTGCATAAACTTTTAAGCAATAATTAAGCGAGTTAAATCAATGCAACTGCATACAAAAAACAACCTTCTCATAACTGAGAAAACCTTAACACCAATGCAATTGTGATTATCGAGTTTCAGATATGGATACTCCTAATACACGACCAAAAGGTTATACAATATCTTTTTTTTTCTTGGAATCATCTTCAACTTCAAGATCAATGGAGCAGAGTAACATAGCATTACTCAAAACCCAAAGGCTGTGAAGTAGAAAAAGTGAAGCAAACGAGGAGATCGAAGAAGCTTCACCTGATATACATTTGAATAAGAAAACAGATGATGAATAGAAGAAACTCACCATCTTTGTGACCAATCCCCCATGCTTCCATGCCTACCATCCTGCATTTGAATCCCAGAATCAAAACAAAAACCCTAAATCAGCTACGAAAACTCCAAATGATTTGATAATAGAAACATTTTCTCAGTATACGGAAAATGTAAAATCTTATTTCTAGCAAACATGAATTACGAAATGAATATCACAAGAAATGATTCGGCCAACAATCGATGGAAGATACAAGGAAAAGAAACAGAACTCGTTACTTCCATAGAAACATTTTTTGTTGGGAAATTCACAGAGCAGGCAGAAGAGAAAGAAAACGCTAAACCTTGTAGAGATTGATCTTAGTGATTTCGTAAGAGTTTCCATTCCAGTGAGCTTTAGCCATATGGTATCCGACTCCCCAATTTGGTAAGAACTGAGTGACCTCGATTAGGTTCTTCTTCTTTCTTCGTTTAGGTTTAATCGAATCGGTGCTATGGTTTTCGCTCGCCGGCGCAAAGAAATTTCACAAGAGATTGAGCGAGAATCTGAAAGCAGCGAGGGTTTCGGTTCTAAAAACTGTTATGTTCATAAGAGTCGCCGCCATTGTCTCTCCAAATTCTATGGTAAATTTGGGAATGATGAAGTTTCAGAGACCGTTTGGAGAGAAAGAGAAAAGAGAGGAAGTTACGTGTGAAGAGATTGATGTGTGGAGTGAAGAAGCAGCAGCCATAGTGGATTATCCTTCAAAAATTTGGGCAAGAATCGATTTTATTTTAAGGTTATGGATCCGATTTTCGCGGGTTTTGAGCAAGCGACCCGACTTAAAATTTTGTTGGATTTGTAAAGAAATTAGTTTTTATAAGAGGGTATTTGAGCTTATTTTGTCTTCAAAGAGGGTATATGAGCCATTGATCCGTTGACGATGACCGGACCACCGACCAACTCTGCCGTCACCATGTCCCTCCGTCAAACCCTAACCGCCGTAAGCCAACCTCCGTCGCCGCCGGATTCCTCAATCGCCGCCGTTAATCGCGAGGTTTCAGAGCCCTCTCGTTCTTCTTCTTCTTCTAGAATCACATTTCGACCTCGTAAAATCCGAAAAGTTTCGTCATTTCCTCTCGATTCGTCGCCGATGATTATCACTGCTTCTCCTCTATCATCAAAATCGACGGTTGATCTCGCTCTCCGCCATCTCCAAAGCTCCGATGGAGTTCTCGGAACCGTAATCGCAGCCCACAACGATCCTCCGGTGTTCGATTCAAGCAGCCCACCGTTCCTCTCTTTGACGAGATCCATTCTCTACCAGCAACTCGCCACCAAAGCAGCGAAATGCATCTACGATCGATTCCTATCTCTATTCGACGGCGGAGAATCAGGTGTTCTCCCGGAAACAGTTATCTCAATCTCCGCCGTCCAACTCCGTAAAATCGGCGTCTCCGGGAGAAAAGCGAGCTACCTACACGACCTAGCCGGTAAATACACGAGCGGCGTGCTCTCCGATGAAACGATACTCGAAATGAGCGACGAAGAGTTGATTAATCGATTAACCTTGGTTAAAGGAATTGGTGTGTGGACTGTACACATGTTCATGATATTCTCGTTGCATAGACCTGATGTTTTGCCTGTGGGAGATCTCGGTGTGAGAAAAGGTGTGAAAGATCTCTACGGTTTGAAAGATCTTCCTGGTCCATTGCAGATGGAGCAGCTTTGTGAGAAATGGCGTCCTTACAGGTCTGTTGCTTCATGGTACATGTGGAGACTGATGGATACAGCTAAAACCAAAATGTCCAAATAGCAAAAGACATCTTCATTTGACTGGTAATAATACTATGCGTCTCTCTCTTCTATTGATTGCTCTGTTTAGAACAACAAAATTACAAGGTTGATAGGAACCAGAGAAAATCTTGATACTTGGTTTTTTCATGCTTGACTTAGAAATTTGAACAGCTACATAACTGAGTATATATAATTATGAAGGATAAGAGACACTTACTAGTTAGTTTAACATTGATTTGACATTAAGTTTCCTGCATTTGATATCTAGAGGCATTGGTTAATAATAGCTTTTATCCTTAGAATAGTTTCTAGTAATCTCCCGAATCACTAAACTAGCATCATTATAGTGTTTTATCTACTATATCTAGCATCAAATCCTAGTAACATGGCTGATTCTTTAATTCTCACTGAAGCTTCTATATCTAGTATCAATCATCGTATTGTATGATTGATTGTAACCGATTGGGATCATTTTAGTAGTGATTACTCAAGATCCTGTTGTTCTTGGTTGGTCGTCCAGCTAATCTGATCATGTGACGAAGAAGCTATTTCCACTCCCACCGCTTTGTAATCTTCCCTTCTCTTCCAAGCTTCACTAGGTGGAAAACTTCAACTTGTCCTTGTTTTTTCCTGTCTTTGTAAATTTGAGCACGTGAGAGAAACAGAAAACCGAAATTTAAATTTCGAGAATTCGTGTGATTGCAACTCTCTGTGCAAACATGTATCGTATATAGTTTTTATTGTTTTGTTTCCATCAACAATGAGAGTTTTGATGCGAATCATGTCATATCAATGATACTGGCACAAACAAATGATGCTATTATTTTGTTTTTGCTCGGATTCGATGATTGTTGTATTGGGCTCGGCCTAATGTCTCAACCGGCCCAATTAATTAATCAGAAAGCTTGGATCTGATTTTGCCACGTCACAGTGATAAACAAGAGAAAACATTTTGACAACACTTGCTTCTTTAAACTTGGGGGAGTTTTCCTTACGGGGATAATATATTAAGGGGATTTAGATTAAAATCTAAAGATGTAACGTAACATTCATCAACCTCTTGAAACTTTGTATAATGGCAGATTTATTTTCACTGATATTAGATATTTATTTGGTGAATTAGAAATGAAGATCATCATAAAGTGTAACACAGCTGTGGGAAACAAAGAATCTGGAAATGAGACATGAGGCATGTGGAGATAAATAAAAGTGCAGGTTTTGTTGTGCTTATGTGGACCAGCTTTTTCTTTCTTTCATACTTTAATTCCTCAACCCTCCCCACCAGAAAAATAATTTAATGTCTTCTCTTTCAAGACTATGCATGATTATTAACTCTAATTTTGTTATTGTTAAACAATAAAGATCTCTATTAGAAACCCTAATTCAATCTGTCTAGGAAATTGATGCCGTAGTAATTATAACAATTAAACTCCATGCAAACCCCTATCCAACACCATACCCTTGTGTTGTTGATGTTATTTTCTCATTTATTATAAGAAGTTGAACTAATTGTGAAGCTTTTGAATAAATAGAGATATTATGAGAGTATATTGGACTGACATACACTATACAAGTAGTGGGTATAAGTCTAAGATTTATTTTTATGTTTTCACTAAAAAGTAATTTTAATGATATGTTAAAATTATAATTTATATATGTAAATGTGAACTAATTAAAACACCATTTCAATTTATTTTTCTTGATTAAAGAACACACAAGTAAATTAAAATTATTACTTGAATTTTCTAAAAAATTAGAAATGCATAATTAAAACCAATGCATAATTAACTAGTTCAATAAGTTTCCTTCCCCATCTCTCTTCCCAGTTCCCACCTCCTAAAGTCTTTACTAGTAGGTAATAGTTTGACTAAGCTAGGGTTTTTTGAACAGACACACATTAATTAGAAATTAAGACCAATACCATCATCACAAAAGGAAATAGAGAAAGTGAGATAAATGCAATAATGGGAGATGGACCAAAGTTGCAGGTGGTGAGAGATAACAAACATATGACATTGTCTCGAAATTAAGAGGCACCACCACACTCTCTCTCTCTCTCTCTCTCAGGTTTGTGTTTTTAAAAATCAATATTTTGTTGGATTTTCATGTGAAATAAACTTGATGGGTGATAGGAAGCAAACCCATACACGTCATCACCACCCTTTCTATTTCTTCTTCTTCAATATCAATCTCATCTTGCACCTATCTTCCCTTAAACATTAAGCTCTTTAACGCCTACTGGTGAGTCCAAAATCCATCAGATATCGTCTCTAGCTATCAAAGGAGAGACTTTTGCATGCATTAGTGATGATTATAAGTATTAATATTAACAAAGTTTTGTTTCTATTGGGTCAGATTTACAATGGAGCTCGGAGGAAAAGGCAATGCAATTACTTCCACAACAACAATGATCTCAACCAAAACCTTAGAAGTAAAACCACACACCAACCCGGATCGGGAAGCCAAACCCGGTTCAGATCCGTCCTTAGCTCCATTATTTCCGGTCAAGAAAGAAAACCAAAAACCGAGGACACGTGGCGACCAAGCAGCAAAGTACCGTGAATGCCAGAAGAACCACGCGGCCTTAACCGGAGGACACGTGGTAGACGGATGCTGCGAGTTTATGGCCGGAGGAGAAGAAGGTACGCCGGGGGAGCTAAAATGCGCCGCCTGCAATTGCCACCGGAGCTTCCACCGTAAGGAAGTGTACGGACACCGGAGCAGTAAACAAGAAGAGCTGATGATAACTCCGGCGTTTTACTGCAGTAGCAGCTCGTACAAGGCGATGCAGCCACGTGGAATGCATCAAAAGGGTGAGATTGGAAGGAGGACATCGTCGTCGAGCGAGGATATGAAGAAGATTTGGAGTCATCGGAATCAGAATATCGATGGGAAAGGATTGATGATGACGAGGAAGAAGAAGAGAGTGAGGACAAAGATCAATGAAGAGCAAAAGGAGAAGATGAAGGAATTTGCAGAGAGATTAGGGTGGAGCATGCAGAAGAAAGACCAAGAAGAGATTGATAAGTTTTGTAGGACGGTGAATCTGAGGAGACAGGTTTTTAAAGTGTGGATGCATAATAACAAGCAAGCTATGAAGAGGAACAGTAACACTAGTGATCTGCAAAAGTGAAATTATTTCAAAGTATTGAGTATGAAATCCGTGACTAGTTTATAGGATTGTTGATGCAAATCTGGACAACAGAAGCGTCTATTATGTTTTGATTTCCTCTTATATTTATGTGAGATTTTATTTTTATTATTTTGTGGTTGAACGAAGTGATAATTTTGGACCTTTAAATTAAAAAAGGATAGAAACATGTACATTAAATTAAGTAAATTTAAAAGCAATATATAGCAAATTAGCTGGAATAGCTCAGTTGGTTAGAGCGTGTGGCTGTTAACCACAAGGTCGGAGGTTCGACCCCTCCTTCTAGCGTTTTGAGTTTTTTTTCCCTAGGGACGAAGCTTATTTCATGTAGACTCTCCAACAACAATCTCATGTCACGAGTTTTCCTAGTGTACGATTCTTATTACTCGTGTCTATTTTCTTATTCAACTTTTCTTTCTCTATTCTTTCTCTTAGCTTACACATATATGCCTCTAGCTTTGTGTGTTTGTCATGTATCTGTAATGCAGCATGCTCGCAGCGACTATGACAATGTGAACGTTAAAGTCAATCGAAAGGTGACTTAAAGCGAGGTTAATTTTCATCTTACCTATACATTTGTCATTTGTGTAATCAAGTTGTAATATTATCCTTTTTTGGGTTGTCATAATTTGGTCTTTGAACTGATTTGTTTCGCATTTCTGTCTTCTTCTTCTTTTTCCGATTGTCAAGAAAATATTCGGACTGATGGATAAAGTGTAAAATTTGGAAAAAATAAGAAGGAAATTTACCATATATAATTTTTTTGATTCAGCTTTGTTATAAATGAAGGGGTGGGAAAGTAATTACAGCCTCCAATTAGTATTACATTTATCTAGATATTTTCATAGTAAGATTTAAATATCTACTCTATATAATGCTCTAATTTTTTTAAGATGTGTAGAGGAACACTGCGGTGTGGATGGGATAGGTGTGGGATTGTCCGAATAGTAACAAAAAATATATACATACACATATATAAATATAAATTTTTGTTACTGTTCAGTGCAGAGAGATGCGGGACAAAACGTCGCCATTCGAAGCCTCAATCCACCTTGACTCGAAGTGGATCTCTAAACAAGTGATTCATATATTTCTTTGCTAATGGTTTCTGAGAGATTTCCTTTGTAACTTCGACAAAGTTGTAACCTTTTTCTTCTTTAATAAATTGTTAGATTTAGATGAGACAAAGAAAGTTAGTTTCGCACAAGACAAGTTAGTGTAAACTCTGAAGCCATTGTCCATTTTGAAATAGTCTAAAAGATGTAGACGTACAAGTCAGCATAAAACACATTTGACCGGCGATTAAATAGGGGACGAAATGTATACATCATGTGGGTGTAACACTAACACATGCTTTTATTAAATTATACACATATTTAATTTGGTTAGTTGGAGATCTACACAAAAATAAAAGTCAACAGATCTACTATTTTTTTCCTTTTCATTTCACAAAGCAAAACTTGGCCTACTTACTTAAATAAACACCAAGAGAAAGATTCAACAACACACCTAACAAAGAAAAACTCAACTTTTTTCCCACCACACTCTACAACCATGTTTAGAGCCATGAGCACTAGGAAAATCCACGGCGGCTACGAAAAGCTCGGCGACGAAGAAGCCATATTGAAGAGAGTCACGAGCGTTCCGGTGAGTGTTTATGGTTATTCAAGAAACCCTATTCAAGAGGTCAAGAAGACGCCGACGTTGAGCCCGGCGGCAAAACCAACCGGTGGTTCTGTTCATCCTTTGCTAAGTTTTTTCGACGTTCGTTTTCAGAGGAAGAAGAAGAAGAAGACGACGAAGAAGAGTTCGCCGACTGCGAAACCCGAGTTTGCTAGGTATTTGGAGTATATGAAAGAAGGAGGTGTGTGGGATCCAAATTCTAACGCACCTGTGATTCATTACAGATAGATACGTCGAAGGAAGAGGAACAAAGACTTTGTATATTTTTTTTTCTTATAACCTATGAGAAAAAAGTGATTTGATTTCAAAAGATGGATAAAACCATGAATTTGTCATGTTATACGAATTGATGTATTTGATTATAGTGTTTTGTACACTATCATCGAGTATTCAAGAATAAGATAAATTCAAGATCCATGACCTTATTATGTTCAATAAACTTGGTTTTGAATGTTTATATAAAGATCTTTCTCAAAAAGAATGTTTATATAAAGATATATGTTTATGATAATCGAATCAATTCGTAATTGCTAAGCGGTCCAGAACTGGTAGTTTTGAATCAGGTTCTATATTCTTGATTTCTGACCTTTAGCTTTTGCTTTTAAAAATTCAAAATAAAAGGAAGAAATTTTCAAAAAATTTTTGTTTTCAATAAGAGTTCCAATATTTGGTCTATAATCTCTCCAGTATCTGGAGTCAGATTTTAGATATTCCGATTTAAAGAATAACTCTCCATCCCAATAAAAGTTTGAACCATGACACAAAAGAACCAACCACTTGTATTACCATTAGTCCACCACACATTAAAACTTCAAATTTTCAATGATGTTTACGTATATTTGATTTTTTCTTCTCATCAAAATAGTAAAGTATAAAGAAAATATTATAATAAGGAGAAAAAATAGTCTCATTTTTCTTGAAGACCATTTATATAATAATAACAATAATAATATAAAAACTATATTATTTTGCTAACAAATTTTGAATACTCTTGTAAGCGTGTTCACATGGGTCACGTTTAGGAATTAGCTCTAAGAAAAATATCACAGATTCCAGATTTGAAGAAGACAAAAACAACTTTAAAAAAATTAATTTTTTAAAAATCGTTTTCAAAATGGGCTTTACAGATTCGTGAACAGACAAATTGGGCCATGGGTCTATAAAAAGTTAAAAAACCCAAATCTGCTTTAGGACACGATGTTGCCACGTCACCGCTTTTAATGACGTCATTGAATATTCGAGATAGGGCCAGGTTTTGTTTTGCATATGACCCACTCAACAAGATCCCTTGGACGACGTCGTTTCGTAGTTACCCTCTCACGAAAACCCTACCGTTGAATTATTTACACAAATTGCCCCTTCTTATTATCGCGCCGACCTTTCTGGCAATTCATATATACCGTCTAAGGGTAAATCCGTCTTTTCAAATGCCACCAAAAGACACCTTTGGCTAAATCGTTCGACGACCGGAATAATAATAAAAAAAATAAAAGATTAAAATTATGAGATTTGTTAAGAAATGGGTTGCCAAGAATAGGGGAAGAAGCAAAGAAAAGAGCGTTTCAAATATTTGCGGAGAGACAAAGCAGAGATTATTAAAAAACAAAAACAAAAAAAAGCCTTGGAGAAGAGGTTTTCTTCTTCTTCTTCTTCTTCTTCTTCTTCCTTCCTCTGCGTCTCCTATACGATGTCGTATCACGCTTCTTCTTCTTCTTCTTCGTCTAATCTTCGCCGTCGTTTCGATTCCGTCTGACCAGTAGGATCTCCCGTTGAATCTTCTTCTTCCTTCTTCTTCTTCTTCTCTCCGTTTGGATCTTCGCGCGAGAGGTAATCTTCTCTTACGCCTGGGGATTGGTGTTTTTTGGTGTTTTTTTTTTTCGGTTTTGTTGTTGTTCGGGTGGAATTTCTGGAAAAAATTCGTTATCGTAGGTCTGAATCTTTGAGGTACTTGCGTTGGGAGATTCGAATTTGACTTCTCCTTTTTGTTAGCTTCTAGATTATCGATTTGTGGTTGATTTGTCAGTTTCTTCTCGATTTTAGGTTTTCGTGAGCTGTGATTTTTCCGATTTCTTCTCGAAATTCGGCGAGAATCTATGTTGAATAAAGTTTTGGTTAGGTAGAGATTGTGTGGATAATGTGGATTGAGCACCGTTATCCTAAGGCCTGAATCTTGAAAGTGTTGTTTCTTGTTTGCGATGGGAGATTCGATCCGACCTTTTAGATTTTCGATTTGTGGTTGATTTTCCAGCTTCTTCTCGGTTTTAGAATCAATGTTGAATAATGTTTTGCTTTGTACCTTTCCCAATAGCTGATTCTCAATTACTCTTTTGTTAATTGATTTCAGAAATGTCCCAGTTCTTTGCATTTCGTGCTTGTGGTTTCAACTCTTCTGCTACTGTCGTTAAAGAGAGTTACTAATTTGAAATCTTCAAATGATGCAGAGCCATGCCTACTTTTTCTGCTATTGCTTTGGATAGAATGCTAGAGCCAAGGGCTTCCACATCTGTCGAGACTGTTCCAAGCACAAAATCGTTTTATTCAAAGCCACCAATATCAACACTGGAGAAAGGTAAGGGTAAATTACCTAATGAGAGGACACTCACTCGTCCTCAGATGTCACCGGCTCTCTACGCCACTCCTGATGCTATTCCGCTCCCCAATTCACCATCTTCTTTCCCACCATCGCCCTATATCATCAACCACAAATCACGTGGACCACGTCTTTTAAAAAGCTCTTCTGAGGCTAATGTGGCTTCCCAGCAGAAGACCCTGGAAGATGAAACTGTTACTGGAGATACAGACGTAAAGGCTTCACCTAGGAGGAAGTCCACCTCGTTCTCATTTCCTATAAGTGAGTCTACTGAAGAGGATTATTCCATTGCTGTTCATGCTCGTCCAGTTGGAAACTTTAATTTTGATGGCATTGTTGATGGTCCTGTTGGGAATTGGAGTCCACTTGACGGGAAAATTGGGAATGGAAAGTCAGAGTTGGATAATGCTTCCAATGGTTTAGAACGGGAAACTGATCTGCCGGAGCCTGTCACTGCTAAAGCAGACAAGGAGAGTGAGTCTGAAGATTTCTATGACCCAGGTGAATCAGCAAGCTTCACAAGTAACACAGAGGTAGAAGGTGATGCAGGAGAGGAAGGATCACAAAGACTTGCTACACCTGTGGGAGAATTTTATGATGCTTGGGATGGTACGTATCTAAATTTCACTTTCTTACCAAGTATTTCATCGTGAGATGGCTGTGATTGCTTATGATCTTAACGTTCCCAGGATAGTATGAGTAATCACATTTTAGAGTCTCTTATCTTTTGCTTTTGAGCATTTGGGATATATCAGTACTGTTTCTTTAACCCGCAGTAGGAGCCTTTTCTTGTTTGGGAATTCTGTGTGCTTCTGGATATCTTGAGAGTCAATAAGTCAGATTAGTATGAACGCATGTTTCTTTTTCCACGTATTTGCAAAGCATCCTAGAAATTTCAGATTAACTCGACGGTATGATTGGGAACTGTTTTGTAGTACATCTAATACCCTAACACCGAAGCTTTCATTTCTTGGTCCTCCAGAACTTTCAACCGACAGTGGAATGCAGAGTTCAGGTAACAACATCGAAGTTGAATTAAGGGAGATAAGGCTGAGTCTAGTAATGGAAATCGAGAAGAGAGAACAAACAGAGGAGGCTCTCGAGCAGATGCAACTTCACTGGCAGAGACTCCGTGAGCAGTTGGCCCAGGTGGGCCTGTTCGTTCCTATCGATCCTACGGCCTCCACCTACAACATGAACCTATCAGAAGAATTACGCTGCCAACTCGAGGTTGCTAGGTTTGTCTCTGACTCTCTAGGCAGAGGCATGGCCAAGGCGGAGGTAGAGATGGAGATGGAATCTATGCTCGAAACAAAGAACTTTGAAATCACACGGCTATCTGATCGTCTACACTACTATGAGGCCGTGAACCGAGAAATGTCCCAACGAAACCAAGAGGCCATAGGTAGAAGAAAATCACTCTCATTTGCCAAATTATTATGTCATTTCTGTAGTTTTTTTTGTATGCATCTAAACCAGCCAACTTTGTTGATAACAGAGGTGGCAAGACGAGAGAGGCAGAAGAGAAAGAAGAGGCAGAGATGGATTTGGGGATCAATTGCAGCAACCATTACTCTAGGAAGCGCGGCATTGGCATGGTCTTACATCCCTGCATCCAAACCATCATCCGAAGTATCACAAACTCTTAAGGATGATTAAAAGTAAGTCTCTTGTCTCCGTAATGGGTTTGATACTGTGAGAAAGAGAAATAAGATCCAGGACGTGTAGCACGCCTTGTGAATAGAATATATATACATATTTGGTTATTGTTTTAACCGTTAAAGAGGAGGATGTATAGCTCCGAGTAGCTGCAAAACACTTGTGTTCCTTTTTTCCGCGGCAGCAGCCACAGTCACTAATATTTGGTTCGTGTTACCTATTAACATTCAATGTTAGCTCTATAGCGTTAGATGCTTGGCTTGCTTTTTTCGTCTCTATCCGTTTACTACATTTGACTTGAGATCAGAAAGAGACCTTCACGTGTGTGTTTTGAATTTTAACATTTTCACGAACAGGCTTAGGTTTTAAGATTTGTAAGAAATAGAGGGATACAATTTTAAGCAATGCTAATTAAAGCTTTGTTTGCTCATCTGTCATCTCTGAACCAGTTAAGTACAACATACGCTGCAAAAGATAACGCAAATGCAGCGGCAACCAGAAACACAGATATTTGGACTAATATTGATGACTCGAAGGCTTCAAGGAGAAGCGAGTTCCACGTTGTGTGCCATAAGATGCAGAAAACAGATCCCACGATTGCACCAACCACCACTTGACTGCTTGTGTGTAGTTTCTGAGAAACCCTTAACCGTATCTGCACATATCAAAGTTTGAGATTGTTTTTAATATTGTAATCAATGCGATTGGTTATCAAATCAACTAAATGATTTCATATATGAATTGAAAGCCTGAATCTTAGACTTACAAAGTATGAACCCAATGCGAGGATGAAGCCGCTAAGGAACAAAGAGACTTTATTGGTTCCAAGCCATTCCATAACTGCAGAAAATACGACCCGAGTAAATCCACTGTCTTAACAGTTCCATGATAGTGAAAAAGATGACTAGTTTCAAGTTTTTTTAGCTGCTTACCGGACAAAACAGCAAACACGGATATGAAAGAAATGGATTGGGCGTGAGAAGATGGCATCCCGGGATCTCTTCGCAAGGTTGTAGCTGGCCTCTCTTGGTTAAGTATACGTTTGAGTGCTACGGAGAGACCAGAATTCGAAACGGATCCAATGATAGCCCACAAGGCTACACCATCATGTCGCAGAAGAATGATGGAACCGAATAGAGCAGACACGACCCATTTGCTCTGCCATTATTTGAAAACCGGTAAGAAATATATACACAAGCAAAATTACACTCATGGGGCATTTCATCGAACACATTGCGCACGTCAATGAGATTCCTTTACTAACCAGACGATTAACGATGGCTTCGATCCCACCGCCCGCGACCAACCCATTCCGGAGCCCCGACGAGTCATTGATGAAAGATTCTTGCTCGACCGCCCCGAATTGTTCGTTTCCCTCATTGCTTCCTCCGTCTCTTCTAGCGAATCTTTTGACTAAATTGGTCATAGATCTATCGCCAGAAACAGATAAAAGAAACCCACGAGAGATGATCGAGCTATAGCTCCGAAATCGGATCGATGGTCCAAATCTTCTAAAGCAGTAGGAAGGACCAAAGTAAAAATTGCAGGTGGAATGGTGGAGAAGGAGAGAAGTCTGTCACGGTCTATTTTAGGCCCACGGTCTATTTTAGGCCCAAACAAAATCAATCCATAAATCTAGAATTGGTGAGAATGGGTTGGTGGAAATGGGTTGGTGAAGTTGGTGGAAATGGTTGGTGGAAATGGGTTGGTGAAGTTGGTGGAAATGGTTGGTGGAAATGGGTTGGTGAAGTTGGTGGGGAGAGTTGGTGAACTTGGTGGTCAGAGTTGGTGAGAGTTAATCTCCACCATTAGATTGACTTAATCTCCACCGTCCATTTTGGAGGTGAACTTGTATAAAAGGGGGTGAGATCCTCATTTGTAATCATCAAGCAAAATACAATATAAACATTCCTTTAAAGCTTCTCTCTCTAAGATACGAAAGTCCGAGTTTGAGTAAGACTGACTTAGCAACCGCGAGAGGCGGAAAGGTGCTAAGGCCGCACGTATCGATTCGGGAGGAATCAGTTCGTGACAAGTGGTATCAGAGCGAAGTTCGGCCGGGGCTAGAGAGAAGTCTATCCGAGAGAATGGCTAAGGGAAGCAAAGATGTGAGCGCTTCGTCCGACGCCCATGACGAACGTGGAAGAGAAACCACGTCCGGCCAAGCGGGAAGCAAACGGGAAAAAAGCATTTCCCGTGATGCTTTGGGGGTGGCCGTGGGCAAAATGACAGATAAGCTTGAAAGAATCGAGCACACCGTCTCCGAACTGGAGAATCATGTGTTCGATGGGCTGGAGGAAGTCAAGCAGAACGGCGCCGATCTAGACACTCGGTTCGTTCGATTGGAGGAACTAGTGACCGAATCCATCCGGGCCTTGCAAGACAACATCGAGGGGATGAAGGCAAGGTTTGTCGCGGTGGAGGAGGATATGGCGCTATGCAAACGAGCAAGCGCAAATGGAGGAACCGTTGCTGCGATAGTAGGCGGTCGGGTTGATTTCCCGAGACCGTCGCGGTTCAACGGGGTAAGGGATGCTAAGGAAGTTGAGAATTTCCTTTGGCAGATGGAGCAATACTTCGACAATCTCAATCTTGGGGATGAGACTGCGAAGATTAAAGCCGCGACGTCATACTTGACAGACACGGCGATGCTGTGGTGGCGGAGAAAACATGCAGACATCGAGCGGGGAACTTGCCGGATCGAGACTTGGGAGGAGTTCAAGAAGGAACTCAAACGGCAGTACTACCCAGAGAATGTTGTGTATGAAGCCCACAAGAAGTTAAGAGAACTTCGACAAAAAGGTACAATTTGCGACTATGTTAAAGAGTTTACCACTCTTATGCTGCAAATTCCTAACATGTTCGACGAGGATCTCGTCTTCTACTTCACCGACGGGCTGCAAAACTGGGCAAAGCAAGAGCTGCAGCGAAGGGGAGTTCAGTCCGTCGATGAAGCTATTGCGGTGGCTGAGTCATTGACTGACTTTCGTACCCAAGGTCCCTCCGAGTCCTTCAAGAGAAAGGAGAAGATCGTGACCAAAGGTGGGGGAGAAAGACGAGATAGTAGCCGTCCATCCAACTCAAGGCGTTATGAGAAGGGATCGGGACGAGAGGAGTTTGTGGCAAAGAAGAAGACGTTTGTCCCAAAAGATGGGTGCTTTGTGTGCAAGGGGCCACACCCAATGAGGGAATGTCCGAAGATGGGGTCGTTGTCCGCGATAATGGAGAATCACGAAGGTGAGACCCAAGAGGGGGAGCAGGGCAAGATGGGGTCGTTACAACTCCTTAACGCTCTTAAGGCCGGTCCATCGTCTAAACCAATGAGCAAGGGGCTCATGTACGTGGAGGCCCGTGTTAACGGAAAGTCAACCCGAGTTATGGTGGACACGGGGGCCACTCATAACTTCATGGCTGAAGATGAAGCCGTGAGACTTGGGATAAAGTGGACCAAGAGGGAAGGTTGGATGAAGACGGTGAATGCAAAGGCACAACCCGTCAATGGGGTAGCTCGAGGGATTGAGATGCGGCTGGGCAGTTGGAGCGGACCAGTAAACTTCTAGGTCATACCTATGGACGATTTCAAAGTGGTGCTAGGTATGGATTTCATGAGGCAAGTCATGGCAATTCCTCTGCCCGCACTAAGTTCAGTGTGCATCCTCGAGAAAGGATCGCAGTGCATGATTCCAACCATAGAGTAGAAGTCCGAGGGGATAAGGCAACTCTGGGCAATGCAGTTCACTAAGGGGGTGAAGAAGGGTGAACCGACGTTTCTGGCCGTGATGAAGGTGGAAGACGAGTTTGGGAGAGCTGCGCCAATTCCACCGGCTATTGAAACAATCCTTGAGGAGAACAAGGACGTGATGCCTGCAAAGTTACCGGAAAAGTTACCCCCAAGGAGGGAGGTGGATCATCGGATCGAGTTGGAGTTGGGAGTCAAACCGCCAGCAATGGCGCCTTACCGAATGGCTCCATCCGAGCTTGAGGAGTTACGGAAACAACTCGATGAACTCTTATCCACGGGGAAACTAAGGCCGTCCAAAGCACCTTATGGCGCACCGGTATTGTTCCAAAAGAAGCACGATGGGTCATTGCGAATGTGTGTGGACTACCGGGCACTTAATAAGGTAACGATTAAAAACCGCTATCCTATCCCTTTGATCGCGGATCTTTTTGATCGGCTTGGAGGAGCAAAGGTGTACACAAAGATGGACTTGCAAAAGGGATATTATCAAGTCCGGATCGCAGAGGGAGATGAGCCAAAGACAGCGTGCATTACGCGGTATGGGTCGTTTGAATGGCTAGTTATGCCATTCGGCCTTACAAACGCCCCAGCCACATTTTGTACCCTTATGAACCAGATCTTTCAGCCATATTTGGATCGGTTCGTGGTGGCTTACTTAGACGATATCGTCGTCTATAGCAACTCAATGGAGGAACATGTGGAACACTTGCGGATAGTTTTCCGAGTTCTCCGGGAAAACGAGTTGTTTGTAAAGAAGGAAAAGTGCACCTTTGCCACCGAAGAAGTCCAATTCTTGGGCCACATCATTGGACACGGGAAGCTCAAGATGGATGACGCCAAGGTGAAGGCGATTATGGAGTGGGAAGCTCCGACTAAGGTAACGGAGTTACGCTCTTTCCTTGGACTGGTGAACTATTATCGACGGTTCATCGAGGGATATTCAAAGAAGGCGGCATCGCTAACGGACCTTCTTAAGAAGGGAAAGCCATGGGATTGGTCCGAGCATTGCCGGGAGGCCTTTGAGAAGCTGAAAATCGCGGTGAGTCAAGAACCTGTCCTTGTCTTACCAAATTTCAGTTTGCCATTCGAGATACACACCGATGCATCCGACTTTGCTATCGGGGGAGTCTTGATGCAAGAGGGGCATCCGATCGCGTTCGAGAGCCGCAAGCTCAATGATACCGAGAGGCGGTACACGGTGCAAGAAAAAGAAATGACAGCCGTGGTCCATTGCTTGCGGGTATGGAGACACTATCTTCTGGGATCACACTTCATGATCAAGACGGATAACGTGGCGACAAGCTACTTCCAAACCCAGAAGAAGTTGTCCCCGAAACAAGCGCGATGGCAAGACTTCCTGGCCGAGTTCGATTACACATTGGAGTATAAGCCGGGGAAGGCGAATGTTGTAGCCGATGCGCTAAGCCGGAAGGCGGAGCTAGCTGCCATGAGCCAAGTCGAGGGAAACATTTTGGCTCGGATTCGAGAAGGGCTCGAGCGCGACCCTGTTGCTAAGGAGTTGATGAAGTTAGCAGAAGAGGGTAAGGCACATCGATTTTGGGTCGACAATGGCCTGCTTTATTCAAAGGGTCGACGACTCTATGTTCCGAAGTGGGAGAGTCTCCGCCGAGACATCATAAGAGAATGCCACGATACTCGGTGGGCAGGCCATCCAGGACAGAAGAGGACGTTGGCCCTAGTTGAAGCGGGGTATTTTTGGCCACGGATGCGGGATACCGTAGAGCTTTATGTGAAGACTTGTCTTGTGTGCCAACAAGATAAGACGGAGAACAAGCAGTCTGCGGGTTTATTGGAGCCATTACCAATACCTGAGCGACCATGGGACTCGGTCTCGCTAGATTTTATCAGCGCGCTACCAAAGTCAGAAGGGTTTGGATCCATCATGGTGATTGTGGATCGATTCTCTAAGTATGGGACATTTGTGGCTTGCGATCGGGACTGTACCGCAGAGGAGGCAGCGCGGGCGTTCTTCAAGAACGTGGTGAAGCTTTGGGGATTACCTCGGAACATCGTGAGTGATCGGGATCCTCGCTTCACTGGGCGGTTGTGGACGGAGTTATTTAAGATGCTTGGGACGGACCTGAGTTTCTCAACGAGCTTTCACCCGCAAACAGATGGGCAGACGGAAAGGGTGAATGCCTTGCTTGAGTGTTACCTCCGACACTTCGTAGGTGCAAACCAAAGAGATTGGGCTAAATTGATGGATATTGCTCAGTTCTCGTACAACTTGCAACGAAGCGAATCGACGGGACGGAGTCCGTTCGAACTCGCAACGGGGCAGCAACCTTTGACCCCGCACACATTGGCTACGCCTGCGACAGAGGGAAGAAGTCCAGGGGCGTTCATAATGGCCAAGCAATGGGAGGAACACGCCGACTTTGCCCGGGTATGTTTGGAGAAGTCCCGGAAGCGAATGAAAAAGTGGGCGGATGCGAAGAGACGGCCTTCCGAATACTCGGTGGGTGACTTAGTCTTTGTGTAGCTTCTTTCCCAACAATTCAAAGCATTTCGGAGTCTGCACAAAGGCTTAATCCGAAGATATGAAGGACCGTTTGAGATTGTGGCGAAGGTGAGAAAGGTGTCCTACCGATTGGACTTACCAGATACTCTTAAGATTCATCCGGTCTTCCATGTGAGCATGCTTAAGCCATACCATGGCGACGCAGAGGATCAAGATCGAGGCGTTTCAACCCGGGCACCACCTATCATGACCAAGTCTTACGATAAAGAGATCAAAGAGGTGCTGGCGTCCAAGGAAGTGCGGAAACGAGGCGTTCCACGTCAAAATCACTTCCTCATCAAGTGGAAGGGACAGCCAGAGGCAGAGGCAACGTGGGAACCAGAACAAGACTTGTGGCAATTCCGGGAAGACCTCAAGACGTATACGGCGATGAGGGCGTCACCGAATTAGGTGGGGGAGGGTGTCACGGCCCATTTTAGGCCCAAACAAAATCAACCCATAAATCTAGAGTTGGTGAGAATGGGTTGGTGAAAATGGGTTGGTGAAGTTGGTGGAAATGGTTGGTGGAAATGGGTTGGTGAAGTTGGTGGGGAGAGTTGGTGAACTTGGTGGTGAGAGTTGGTGAGAGTTAATCTCCACCGTTAGATTGACTTAATCTCCACCGTCCATTTTGGAGGTGAACTTGTATAAAAGGGGGTGAGATCCTCATTTGTAATCATCAAGCAAAATACAATATAAACATTCCTTTAAAGCTTCTCTCTCTAAGATACGAAAGTCCGAGTTTGAGTAAGGCTGACTTAGCAACCGCGAGAGGCGGAAAGGTGCTAAGGCCGCACGTATCGATTCGGGAGGAATCAGTTCGTGACAAGTCGCTACCATTTCCAAAGGAAAAATAAAGTCAACGTAGAATCAAATGCATCGCTATAAAAGTACAAAATTCGTCGAAAAAGTGGAAACTTTAAGATGAAATCGGAAGGTGAAGATGGAACAGATGAAAATCGAGAAACCAATGTCTGGTCGAGAAACAAAAACCTGAGAGCTTCTTTCAATCTTCTTCTTTTTTTTTTTTTTGCTCGAAAGCGAATATTTGTAACCTTGGCGGATTTTATAATATCCTTTCCATTCATCTTTATCGGATTATTGTGGAATCAATGGGTAAAAAACCAATATTGAAGCAAATTAATGGGCTTCTTTTTCTCACATGAGGCCCATGTTTTAAAATTACGGGCCCATCATGTTCATCTGTTTCTGGCAACTACGGGGAAGAAGTTTAATGCTTTTATTTCTCGAGTGCTGAAAAAGAGTATACATGAAAAGGTGAAAGTTGATACGTTTAAAATTCGAATATAACCTAAATAATATATCAACGGTGAGAAAGCCCTGCACACGTCGTTTTATTCGGAAGAATATTTTAAATGTTTCAGCGTTTTAGAACAATGTTGCTTTATGTGGATTCATGTAGACATACATATGAATAAAATTTGAATATATATTATATCATATGATAAATTTTAGGTATACAAATTACAAATATGGAGGTCGAATATGCCTTGAAGAAAAAGGCATATATGCGTTTTGAAAATATATGGGATAAAGTAATATAACGACAAAAAGGAGAGTGCTCTTTATATTTTGACCAACTGTTATCAAATTAAACTACTTTGCGTATGCTTACAGAATAAGTTATTGTCCATCTCTTTTTGGCATTGAAATATTATCAAGCTTATGTGTAAATTGATTCCTCACGTTTAAAACTTTGTAATTGTTATTGCATGATCGTCGAATATTTAGCCTAACTTCTCTTGGACATAAACAATTTAGTATTCAAGAGACACACGAACTAATGTTGCTACTGAAAACATTTATTCGGTTAAAATTTATCTTAAACTTTACAGAATCAAGGTTATACCTAAATATATAGTACATGGCGAAATGCCTATAACTAGTAACAGAAAAAACTCGACAATACATCATTTGAATTTAGTCACGGATTTAATGAAATTCTCAATTCGCTGAGGGTATTTTAAAATTATGATATATGAGTTGCTACTTCTAGTTTATAAGAAAAAATGTTTGTCTCCCTTATAATTTTTTTGGCGAAAATAGTTTGTAGCCACATAAATTAGTTAGCAGAAAACATCATCAGTTTATAAATTTGTATGTTTCATATGGATGCGTTTTATATGAAGCCAAAAAGAAAAATATGTAGGTGGTGAAGTTTTTGTTTAGATGTCACTTAATGGGAATTATTTCTAGAAGCGGTCAAATTTGATCAAACAATAACAGCGGATTATTTTATTTTCACTATATAGCTCTAGCCTTTAGCCTTTAGGAATATTGTTCCTTCATGTTTTCTCCTCTTTATAATTCGATCCACTTGGTTTTCTCTTTTGATAATAGAGTCGTATAATATATATTAAATTTATTCATCGGTTTGTGTTAATGATAGAAATATACGGTCGTCGTACTAGTTAGTCTATGGAAATTAAATACCGTGGTCACATCAAATTTGAAATCAATACGAAAGATTTCCATTTATTTCAACCAATTTTCTTCATTTAATTTCATGAAATAAAAATAGTTAGAACCTGAAAAAATGGTATAACTTGGAAGTGTGGTTAAAAGGAGTGATGTTATGGGTAGAAGTGATACAATGGGCGGGGTGACGATTGCCACACGCCATGTCGTCTTATCAATGGAGATGAAAACTGTGTGTCGTTTTTAGAAAAAATATTTATTTAATTAAGAGCAAGATGCGTCCATCACTCTGTCAACCTCAATCTTCAAAGTACAGTTTTGGCAGACATTGACAATGACCCAGTGAAATTAAAAACATAAAAACGATATGAAGTCCGGAAATGTATGGGATAACACGGTGTCGTTTTATGTCAAATCGTTCTTGAATATCATGATGATGTTTTTACTATGTGGGATGTAATCAAATCAATGTGGCCAATGCCAATATAGCTTGAGATACCAGAATGGTAAAAACGGATCAAGCGGATCAGATGGAATAAATGTAGATTTAGTGGATCTAGTGATACAAGTGCGGATCTAGCGATACAAGTGCGGATCAGGCGGAATAAATGTTTGAATGGTAAAAGTGGATAAAAAGCGGTGCAAAATAACTGTACATCTTTATAATAATTTATATGAATTTAAAATTATTATTTTATTTTGTATAATTAAAAACTAGTTAATCTTAGAAAAATTAATATATAAATGCAACAAAAATATATACACAGTTATATTTAAAACATTATACAAAAAGTTTTAATACAACACATTTGTAAAAAAAAAAAAATTAATATTGAATATTTTGATATGTCCATTACATTTCTGTAATATTTTCTTTGATTTTTGCCACATTAATCTAAACATATTTATTTAAGATTACTATCATAATAACAACATAATTTAGTGCATGTTATATAGAAAATCACAACTTAAAATGTAAACAGATGTTTAAGGGGTATTTAGAGTGCCGAAAATTATTATCAGAAGTGTATCTTTAAAAAATAACTTAAGATTATTATTTGAGATCATTCTAAAAATATTCGGTAATTTTGAGTAATTAAAAAAATTATAAATCACTTTTAATAAATTTTAACATAATAATTATCCAAATGAGTATTTTAAATACACCATATAATTATCTGACTTTTACACTTACTCGTTAAAATAAATTTATCATAATCCAAACATGTAAATTTTAATTATTTTTATTCTAATAAAATTTTAGGTAATTTAGATTGGGTACGGATAAGATCGGATTATCCGATGCAAAATATCTATACCTAGTAATATGAATAAAGAGGAGAAAGAAATGTATTGTTAAAGACATGAAAATAAATGAGATTTATAATATTATTTTTAATTAAAAAAATAAAACTTGATAAAATCACATGCATGCGGACGAAACATACCTATTAGAGGGTGATTCCTTTTATTTGAGCGGTTCATTAATTTTTCAAAGGATTTAGAACCACTTGCGGTCCATTCTATTGTTAGTATATTTTATTTACTTTTTGTTGTAAAACACATTTTTGGTTGCATGGAGATTTATAAGTGGTTCGTCCCTCTTTGTGTTTCGCCCACCCTTAATACGTCCTTCCATTCAAAGCATGAGTAGTGGTCAAAGTTTGAATGTAACACAAGTAAATGGTATATGAACGAAGTTGCAAAAAAAAAAGGTACGGTACGAAGTATTGCGCAACCAAATATAATTAGTTTACATGTATGCAATTCTAGTCGTGCATGCATGTGTGTGGTTCGTATTAACAAATAAAAACGAATGTAAGTGGAACTTACGGGCAGAAATTAAAGGATAATAAATCAAAATTAAAAACCATGGGTCGACCAATCTTTATTATCCACTAACTATGTTTCCATTTTTATCAATTTCGCTTCGAATTGTAAATTGAAACGATTCCAAAGCATTCTTTGGATCTTTTAGCCGAATATCTTTTTCATTTGGCCTCACCTAATATATTAATTCATGCCCACCAACGGAAATAGTGTGTCTGTTTCTCTTTGTTAATGATGCGTCTGTTTTATTTGGATATATGCTATGTATTAATATAATAATATGTAATTAGTCATATACATAAACTTTTTAGTTATTTTTTGATGACAATCCAACGTGCTATATATATAATAAGATTGTAAAAGAAAAAACCAAAGTGTTACATTGATGCGAATAAATTCGGACATAAACAATTACGTGTTTCCGTTCTTTTGTTTTCGAATAATTATTCTATCGGCGATGCATATCAACAGTTTGTCCTCGATGATTTCGCCTCTCCTATAATATATTTTAGAACGTGGTATTGGACTAAATATCAGTATGAAGATGCATGGGATTTGATTGGATTCTAATCTATTGCTTTTGTTGGTGGTCATCTTTTTCTTGGTTTATCTTTGTTTTTGTCACTCTTATCAGGCTTAGCTTTACCATCGAACTTTGATGACTTCATCTCGAGTGTGTTTGCAGCTCGCATCTTTTATCCCTGCCGTGAAGTCTCCATGTTGAAGCAAAGGTTCCAAATATTTGGTGTTGCAGAGGAAAGTTGGCGCTTTGTTCCATTTAGAGGTGGAGTTGGTTGGTTGGAGTTTTTTAATTGGTTTAGCAAGCTTTACTAGATATAGTTTTGGTCTTTCGATTGTAAGGTCATCTTGTTTGGGCTTTGTTTCTCCTATTGTAGGTTTTTTAGCTCTGTTGTCGTTTACTTTGATAACCGGTTTATATCTTTCGAGAGATTTTGATTTCTGCCAGTTTTGTGTATTATCAAGTTTTAAAGTTCAATATAATCTACTAGATGAAAAAAATAAAACTAAAAAACAATTACGTATATGACAACTTACAATTTTGGTGTTCCGTGAGCTTGCTTTTGCCGTAGTCTATATTTCAATTCCAAAAATGAATTTACAAATTACAAAGATTGAAAAATGTAAGAGATCCATCTAAAAATACATTTCTTCTCCGATTAACCAAAAAAGAAAAAATTACTTCGTAGACAAATAACATTTTTAAATATTTTGAAGGAAGGGTGTTTCTCTCTTCTCCAATAATGAGGTTTCCTTCGTTGATGATGGATGGTTTTGCCTTCGAATCATCAACGGGTTTTTTCAAATGATTTTCGGTGGTGTTATTCCGACAGTCACCGGCTATTTCTTTCTGTTGGATAAAACTTTCGGTGGATTAACAAAGGTCTTACGATTTGTTGAAATCCAGACGGTTTTACTTTGGAAACTACCATTATGGAAACCACCATGGAGAATGCGAAGGACCAGAGACGCATCGTACGACGGGAAGACAAAGTCAAAGTCAAACTCTGGTAGAAGGTCTTGGATATAGAATCGTTGGTATCTAATTGTAGAAACAAAACTTCAAATGGAAGTATTGGGTTTTATAATGTTGTGTGTAATTACGAGTTTTAGCCAAGAGTTGCTAGCCAAACATGCAATTTGCATTAGAGAAAAATCAAATACGGAGAAAAAAAATAACGGATTTAATCTTCTATTAATGAATAAGTTTTTATTTCGGAGAGCATTGTCAAATTCACTTCTTATGTTATATCGTCTTCAATATATGATACATATATTTATTTATGTAATAATTTGTTTTTCGGAAGTTTTGTATATTGACTTTGTCATTCTGATTTGTTATTAATGAAATTGTTTGTTTGTGAAAAAAAATTATTTGAAGGAAGGTTTTGGGTAAAAATCAATTTAAAATGGAACGTAGAGTAAGAATATGAACAATGGGCTTTATGGCAGTTTAATTATCTGTAGAATCTTTCTCGGAACCATTAAATGCGATATTACGTGTAAACTAATCATATAATCATATTTTAGTTTATAGGGGAGTTCTTATTTCCAAGCACACGTGATAATCATATTTTAGTTTTACTATAGGGGCAATTTGCATGTAGCATAAAATAGGCTCTAAACAACAAATAGTCTTCTAAATTAAATAGTTGTTTATTTAGGATGTCCGGCAGAGTCTTCAAATATATATATATTTTGAAAGAATCACGATTTAATTTGTGTTATGTTATTTTTCAGGTTACAAAAAAAAAAAAAATTATGTCAATCCTCAATTTTAAAATATAATAATAAAAAAAAAATCAAATTTGTTTTATATATATAGTTATGCCGTTCTATTTTAATGTTTTTCTATTTGATATGTACAAAATGTAATCTGATTTTTTGTTTTTAAATGTAGAGCATAGTTTTAAACTTTGAATTAAACGGTGAGATGCACGTGAGAGATAAATAACCAACCAATAATATCAAAATTTTGGGTTTTTTTTAATTAAAAATCTCGCATTCCATTAATCATTAAGAATTATAAATAATCGCTGAAGAAAATTGATGAATATATATTTTTGTATCATCTGAACACCTACAAGTAACTTGATACAATGATATATATCAAATACCAAATTAATCATTGCCATGTCCATTCTTCGATCATATATAATTGTTTCGGAGAATCGGCAGGTGTCTTGATTGTAGCGACGTTGCCGGACAGAAGCTCTATCAGTGAGAGATAATGCGGTTATTCAATGGAACCAACATCCAGCCAGATCAAATGCAGCGAGATCAACGAGCGTATATGTAATGGAATCGCGATGCCGATACCTTTTGGATCATATTCAGACATGATAAACTTTCTAATGTACTATCGTCATCGGTGCACACCCCATCACAACCAACACCATAAGGAAGAACAAAACGACACACTAATAAAACTTTTAGAGGCGCAAATGATAAGAGAAAACGAAGTATAATTTCTTTTAAACCAATGTTCTTCTTATGCTCTTTTTTATCTTCCTCAATCCACACTCTACTGTCCAATCCACTCTTCCTCCTGAACATAAACACATCACAAGGAGGAGAAGACAATGAGGAATAAATGACGAAGACGACGTCATTCTCAACGATGAAGAAATCGAAGAAGACGACGTCTTGTCTTTGAAGAAACCGGTCGTGTAAATCCCACATCATATCGATCATTGTAGAATTGCAGAGCCTTTGAGGGTTTGAAGAGTTGCGTTGAAAATCACCTCTGTCTTTGAGAGAATGATGATGAGAAAACACCACCGTATATAAGCAAAGTCATCACCGAATCGATCACCATAACCATCTTGTGGAAGTTCAAACTCGTCGACACACTACCGAAAACTGGATCAAGTCACGTTCGGAGCCGGAGAAGAACCATAGCAACCGAAAAAACAATCGCCTTTTCAATCTCAGGAACCGTCTTCGGCTTAAATCTGAACCGCAAACGTGTTGTATTTATTATAAAACTAAAAGAAAATTAAAACAGAAAAAGAAATGGAACCACCGGCCTTTAATTTGTGTCGTGTTATTTTGCAGTTTAAAAAAAAAATATTAACCAAGTGGTGGTGGCTTAGTAGTAAAAGGTCTCAGGAGAAAGAGTAAACTCTTCCAACCTGAGTTCGATTTCCCCTGTGAACACTTTCACCTTCATTTGACCAGTCGAAATAGTGCCACGCTTTAAGCTCATTCGAAAAACCGGTGAGTGGGTTACTCAACGGCTACACTTATCCTGGAAGATTAGTCGGGTGGTAAAAATCCGGATCACCCCTTAATTATAAAAAAAAATATATACATTTATGTCAATCCTCAATTTTTAAATTAAATCAAAATTTGTTTTCTAAAAAAAACAATCAAATTTGTTTTATATTTATAGTTATGCCGTTCTATTTCAATGTTTTCTGTTTGATATGTACAAAATGTAATCTGATTTTTTTTTTAAAATGTAGAGCATGGTTTTAATTAAACGGTGAGATGCACGGGAGAGATAAATAATCATCCAATAATATCAAAATTTTGGATTTTTCTCCAAAAAAAAAAAAGAAAACAAGTGGTAAGAGTTAAAAGAGTAAAAGAGCGGTGGTTATACGGATTCCATACGGCTCACGTGAAAACCTGATTCCTTGTTACATCACCTTTCCATTTTGCTCGGTCCATTTTATTTTTACATTTATATATTTTTTGTTAATAACAGCTGTAACTCGTTCAAACATTTTATTTTCTCCCTGTCAACTAGTTCAAACTTCAAACATTTTTAGGTATAACACTCCATATATCTCTTTTTCTCGAATTCATGAGTCTTCTTTTATTTATGTTCCGTGAAGTGTTTCTAGTTTATACTTTATACATATATATATTATTTAATCAAAAATATTTCAGAGAATTCCACAAAAAAGCGTCAACATTTTAGTGTTAAATATTTGTAATTTGGTACCATTTCAAATTATATATACAAAAAAAAAAACTGTGGAAAAAGCGAAATAAAAAAGTGAAAAAGTTCAATTATCCCCTTGACATTATTTATGAAATGATTTTTAAAGAAAATTTCGATTATAAATTTAAATTAATCATAACTAAATCTCCTACGAAATCTTTTATAACTAAATTTATATTTATTTCTTAAAAAATTTAATTTGAAATTAACCATATATTCCATAAATAAACATTTACCAAATTTTGTGACTGAACTATAAATAAAAAGTATTTTTTTAATTACCAAATTTAAAAAAATTTAATTACTACGTTTTCTTACATATTAAAATTTGACTAAAAAAATACTTAAAGTTATGAAATTTGATGAAATTTGATCAACCTGAGCAGTCTTATCATGCCTTAAAATATTTGTTTTATATATTTTTGCATTACTCATCTCAAATATAATTTTTTTTGGTAAAAAGTAATTAATTTGTTTTTAAAATTCAATTAAAAAGTATTAACTAATACAATTAATCCAAAATTTAAAACAAAAAATTATATTTTAAATTTATTTTTACCATTGCTATATCTTTCGTAAAACAAAACTCCAATTAGAAGTATTTGGAAAAAAAAATTCAAATCAGATTATAAAGAAAAATTAAAGTGAAAGAATCTATATCAAATATTTTTTTCGAATTATAAGACACAAATTATGTTATTTTATTTTGAAAACATTATTTACAATTATGTATGATGTGGATAAAGTATTTTAATACTCCATTTGTATCACTTTAGATAATGTTTAAAAAATGTTGTACATACATTAACGATGTTGTACATACATTAAAAAACATCATAAATATGTACTTTCTATATTAAACAATTATTTATTATATAAATAAAATTAATTCAATCAATCAAAAAATAAAAAATATTAAATTTTTATTAAAAAATAAAAATATTAAATAATTTGATATAAAAAGATTTTTTTTTTAAAAGAATTTTTCTAAAACATCAATTAATTTTAATAGAGAGAAAGTATAAGATAATAAATATATATCTAATTCGAAGAGAAAAGAAAAGTCTATAAAAAGAGACGCTTGGGGAGAGACTTGGGTCCACTTCCTTCTTCTTCTCCGATTTTTTCCACATTTTCGAATTTTCCCTGAAAATTAGTATATACTCTCTCAATCTTCACATTCTAATCGGAAAAAAAAAAATGGATCCGATCGATTTCGGAAACGTGAAATCAGAGAAAGCAAAGGCGTTGCATCGTTACCAAAGTTTCCGCAGCATCGGTTTCCTCTTTCGTGTTACAGAGATCTGCGTCGCTCTTCTCTTCGTCTGTTGGATATTCACTTGCCTTCCTTTTGCCGTTCGAATCTCCGGCGAGTTTCTCCGTCGTCTCGCTTGCGTCATTTCCACTCCTCTGTTCATGTTCGTCCTCGGAAACTCCATCGTTGTCGCTCTTCTCACCACCAAATCCACCGTCTTCTCCGGTGGCGGCGACGGCGGAGCAGATACGGATATCTACGACGCGTTCATCAGATCCGGAGAGAATCGCGTCAATTCGTCCGACGGAGATCTGACGGAAGATATCGTCGTCTACGATGACAAACAGATGATCGCCACCGAAACAGATTCAAATTCAATTGCCACGGCGGCGCGTGAAGATCACGCGATAATCGAATCCGAGACGGGCTTAGATTCGGTTACCGATTCAGCGAAGGATCATCCTCCGATGAAGATCTACCGAAGAAGCAAATCAGAGACTTCTGCGAAACAGAGTTTAGAGATTGTGTCAAAACCTTCGCTCCGGCGATCGGAGACGGAAAAGTGCCGGGAAACCGTCGAATCGTGCGAAGAAGTTCCGTTTCCGGAGGATAATCTGACGAACGAAGAGTTTCAGAAAACGATCGAAGCATTCATCGCGAAACAATGGATATTTCGTCGCCGAGAATCTCTCGCCGTCGTTATCCATAACCAGATCTGAAAAAGTATATACATGAATAAATGTATGTATATTCTTCGAATCAACAAACAAAAAGTTTTGGAAGGAAAAAAAAAAATCACGAGAAGGAAGAAGAAACGAAATTTAAAAGCATTAAACGATTTGATCGATCTCGTTTTTGTTTTTTTTCTTAATTTCGTGTTGGACAATCAAATACGTATAGAGTTTCTACGATGATGTTCGAATCAAATTTCTGAAAAGATTCGGATGTATTAGAACATATGAATAGTGCTTCTCTGTTTCTCTATGGAGTATATTAATTTTTTAAAATTAGATATTTTACTTCCTCTTTTTTGAGTTGTTTCAGTGAGTGTCACTTCCTGAAGTGATAATAATACAAAACTTGAAGTAGAAACTATGTTTCGTGTAATTATGGCATTACCAATTTACTTTTGGTTTTAGTGCAATCCAAGAAACAATGTAATAGTCTTTTTGCTTTTGCAATGAAATTTATGATTACTAATTATTTGTTCTTTATATTTTTGGAATTGCCTCGATCTAGAGTACACATTTTTGAAGTTTAGTAAGCCTTTTGATGAAGTCTTTATACAATAAAAACAATGTACGAACGCGATCTTGTTTATCCTCATCATATAACTTTAGCTAAGAAAACAAAATAAATCTAATTACTCAAAAAATTATGGAACATGCTATTCACTATATATTCAAGAAGATAAGTTATTATCATATGAAAAGACTATACAAGTTCGAACAGGTACCCATGTAATCAAAAATATATATTATAAGTTATGAGAAATCCGTATCAAATTTCTAACATGCCCAACTTAGCCCCGATGTTGGATTCGATTTTTTCTACGATCCATCCACTTGGCATCTTAAGTTCTTAAGCTCTGGAGATGTTGTTTCATATATTGATGGACCATAACTTCATGGGTAATATTTAGCTATGCGTCATTCCGCACCAGAAATTCACTAATTGTAAGATATATGGAGGTGTTGAATTTACACATTGAAAATTTTTTTTATTCTTTGATTTCCATATAAACCACATAATCCATAAAACTTTATTTTCAATTACTAATTTAGAATTTTTTTGTTTTTTTTTCATGATCTAATTAATTAATAAAAATAATTATATTATTATATTGATACATGCCACAATTTAAATTAACAATTACACATGTCACGATTTGGTAAGTTATAATTTTGCATACCTATCACGTTCAACATGAACATGTCCAGCTTTATATAATAGGATATGTTTTACTTTAATTTATAAATCCCAATATGATAGAGTCTGATCCATAATTTTTTTCTTTGATAAAGAGTATTTTATTAAATTGTAATGTAACTAATACAATGACATGACCCATTGAATCGTATAGTTTGTAGAGTAGAAAAGATAAGCATACACTTAATATAATCTAGTTTGTAATACTTGTCCACTATAGATCATTTGTTTGTGTTTCCACGCCCGTTTCGGCCTTCACGTTTACTTACAACATTTTTCAATATTGAACCTTGGACATATAAGAATTCCGAATCGAATCTCTTTTGAAAGAAAATCTTTTGTCTCATGGTAGCCTGCTCCAGTCCCCTTACGAAACTTTTGTTATTGGGTTAGCCATACACTTCACATGTTTCTAGCGATTCACATGGCATCATCAAATGATACATTAGGTTCTTTAAATTCTGTAGGGGGCATAGCTACTGAGATCAATGCAGTCAATTATGTCTCTCCAAGAAGTTGGTTATCTACCTCTTTCATTGTATCTCTTGAAATTTTTGAGATGGCTTAACCGGTATATCTCACAAAATTATCTAAGCAGAAGCAGTCATGTCAACATCTTGTGAAAGATGTGTGACAGCCTCTAATCCATAATCTTGTATTGATTAACAGTTGAATGTGATCTAGATACATATGATACAAACTAACATATAATATTGTATTTAGTTCATATCACAAATTAAAAACCGGGGTGTTAATTTGTAGAATGACAACAAAACCGGTGAGAACTACTCGGTGAAAAATCATCATATGTAACGAAAAATCATATATTATACGATGAAAATATTGTGCTAAATTGGGCATGGTATATATGATTTGAAAAGATTGACATATTTAATTGAAAAAAGTTTCATTCTTAATGTTCATATGGGAATGATTGATGGTCTTAGTAAGTCAATCCATAGTCCTCGATTAGTCTATATATTAAATTAATTGCTTAAGCCGCAGAGTGTCCGGTGGGTACGTCTTAGCACTAATCATAGTGCAATAATATTTTTATTTTGATAAAGTCCATAGTGCAATAATATTGAATTGCAAAAGTATTTAAAAATGCACTTTTATGCAGACACTCACGCAGAAAATTGAAGAAGAAAAGTGGCTTTCTTTTTCACCAAGACCCGTAATCTCTGCTGATAAATTTTTTAAAGCAGCTTCTTTTTACCCCCTTTTCTTATTATCTTTTGTGTTTCGTTTTTTCAAATTTTATAGTTTGGTTATCTTTTGGGTGATCTTTAATTGATATCAGCAACGATGATGATTGTTTCCACCACGAACGGCTATTGCTATTGTGGTTGTTGGATTAATTAGTCATTCACTATCAATGCACTTTTAATTCGATTCACTAATGTTTTAAACAAACTTAACAACCTAAAATTACATACTAGAGTTAGATTTGTATACTTGAAGAAAAATTAAAATTACTGTCATGCATTACGTTGATATGGTGAAAAAATAAATAAATTGTATTCACGAGGAAAATTTGCATGCGTAAATGCACTTTTTTCACTGTTTCTTTTTTTTTTAAATCAAATGTTAAATTTATTCAATCCCAAAAAAACGTTTTTACAATAAGTGTGTCATTTATTTGAACTCATTAAAAGCAGAAAACGCAAATCGGTAGCTCAAGATGATAGAGTTGGTTATCGCGAGGCAAACCAAAGCTCCAGTCCGTCGTCGTATCTTCGATCTCCCATTCCTCGAATCGTCACGAATCTGTTTCGAACTTGTTTGTCAATGATTTGGATTAGTTGTTTCGCCGTTAAATGATTTTTCCCATGGCGCCTATTGTTGCGTTCTCTCCATATCGTGTGAAGCGTAGTTTGGAACACGTACCTAATGGTGAATAATTGTAGAAGATCTCTTGACGTGTCCACCAACAAACCAACAATAACAGTCCAATCAGCTGTGTATTGATGGGTTAGGATATTTCGCATAAGGTTGCTCCAAATTTCCCCCGAGAACGTGCAAGCAAAATAGAGGTGGTTTCTCGATTCAATCATACCTCGACAAAGGATGCAAGAGCCGTTGGCACTTACATTCCAAGAAAGCATATGATCACCCGTAGTCAATCTATCTCTAATGGCAAGCCAAGCATGAAAAGAATATTTTGGTGTCCCGTAAGAGAACCAAATTCCCTTCCACCATGGCGTAGGAGGAGTTGACAGGCGGATCAATTCCCATGTACCTTTTGAGTTGAAATGTGGTTGGAATTTGTCTCCTTTCTTTCGCCAAAGAACCACATCGTCACAATGGGATGTTAATTTTTCTTTTTGCTTTTCTATAACTTCTTCTATGACATTATACACCTCCAATCGATGGTTGCATTTCCTATGAGTGCATATAGCCTTGTTCACAACCGTGTGGTATGGGATTTCCAAGTCGATACAGCCTCTCAATCCCGTAATGTCAATCAACCGACCTTTTGATGACCAATCATCTAGCCAAAAAGAAGTCGTCCATCCATTATGAACTTCCACTTTTATAAAATCCCTTGCCAGAACTCTATATTTCAGGACCTTCTTCCACATCCAAGATCCTAAAGAGGTTGTTTCATTGACCGTCCAAAAAGATCCTTTTCGAATTAAATACCGGCGAACCCAATTTACCCACAAGGAGGAGTGAGCCGATCGTATTCTCCATATAAGCTTTAAGCAACACACCTTATTTGCCTCCATTATTGGTTTAAGTCCCAACCCGCCTTCATTCTTTGGCTTACAAACTTCACTCCATGATATCTTAGCCTTCTTAGAGTTTAACTCCGGCCCAGACCAAAGGAACGCTGATGAGAGCTTGTCTATCTCCTTCATACAGGCTTTAGGTAATCTAAATGCTGAAATCCAGAAATTGGTTAAACTATGGATTACAGTCCCAATAAACTGCAAACGGCCTGTAAAAGAGAGAGATCGAATTGTCCAACTACTGATCATCCCTCGAATTTTCTCAAGGAATTTTCACTGTTTCAATGAAGCTCTTTCCCCATTTATGTACTTTCACCTCAGGCTCACAGCTTTGGGAGCCAAATAACGAAAACACATTCCAGAAATTTCCTCTTTCTTTATTGTTTCATTTAAGTAAAAATAAAAAGGAGATACTTTAAAGAAATTTAAGATCATTAGCAGACATGCATTATTATCCGTATCATGGATGCATGAACGAAAACAAGAAAGACAAGGATGTTGACGTAAATTAAGATATTGTATTATATATATAATTCCAAGTCTATAAATTGTAGTATATATAGTTTTATAGATATTTTGGCCCACCTTTATATCAGCCGTCGACAAAAAGATGTAAATTGTCTAAATGGCAATGCCAGCCATATCAAATACTTTTTTTTTTTTTTTTTTCGCTAACCAGCCATATCAAATACTTTAGGGTGTATTTAGCCGGATCCTAATTTCTTACTGTATATCACTATATATATTTGTTAGTTTTATTTTAAATTACTGATTATTTCAATTTTAAGTGATGTTCTTTGGCCTTTGGGCTACATGCATACTTTAATCTTTTTATTATTTTGTTCAATAAAACGCATTCTAGCAAAACATCATTTCTTTTAAAACATAAAAGGTATAAAACATCCATTGGTGTGTTATTAAATGTGTGGGAATATATAACATATAAGCCACGTGTTGATTCATCAATTTGGTGCACATAGCCCCCCCTCCCCCCCCCTCAAACCCCACACAAATGATTTTTCTTTGTAATATTTGACCATGCTATGTAGATGTATATATATCTTTTTATTTTGGTAATTATAGTAGTTCAAGAATATATGAATTAGTAGTTTTATAAACAATCCTTTTTTCGTTCACAATTTACATGAACAAATAGAACAAATTTGACCGTAAATTATCACATATCAACAACAGCTATGACAAACCATTAAAGTACAAGTAATATGAGATCAATAATTTTATCTTACTAGTCGAGATTGATGATTGATTATACAATTATTAGCTACTGCAGAATTCATACAACAATTATAATTTTTTTTTTTTATTATTGGCTTTATACCAGTATGTATTTGGTCAAAATTCACCCAACCAAAATCAACGGTAAAAATGATTAAGTGTCAGTTTTGAGCCTAGCCGACACTGTTCGGAATCAACAGTTCTTGGTCCTAGCCGACACTGTGTGAAGCTGATAATTCTTGGTTCTACCCAACACTGTACGGAGCCGAAACTAGTCAATACAATACGGAGCCGAAACTAGCCAACAATGTACAGAGCCGAAAGTTCTTGGTCCTAGCCAACACTTTGCGGAGCCAACAATTTTTGGTCATAGCCGACACTTGATGAGCTGAACTGACATCCTTTGGGAAGAGGCAAACATCCTTTCGACCTAGCTGGTGTTTCAAGAGTCAAGGCGACGCTGGCGTAAGAAAATACATCGCAAAAAAACCGGAAAAGCAAATCTCAAATCAGAATATTCTCGGTGGAGGCTGCCGAACCTCATCTATAAAAGGGGAGCTGAACACAAGAGGAAGGAGACACACAAAAAAGGATCATAACAAGAAAAAATACTTATCTCTCTACAAAACGTTGATCTCTCTACAAAAACAGTTCTCTCTACAAATTTTTGTACGAAAAGTTTGTCAAAACAGCAGTAATAAAAAATCACCATCTTTGGATCACTGTTCATGTGATTCTCGTCCAGAAATTTCGGTTCCCATAAAAATCATTATCAAATTTAGTTGTGCGGATTTTGGCTCCAACAATTTGGCGCCGTCTGTGGGGAGAGAAAATTTTCTTACTCTAAAAAACCACCGTATACGTGATCTCTCTGGAAAGTCTTCTCAGCTTGCCGTGTTTCGTTGCTCACCTCATTTGGGTTGCTGTCACCTTGTTTGGCTCGCTGTCATCGCGTTCTGGTCACTATCGCCTCATTCGGCTCGTTGCTCACCTTATTTGGCTCTTTGTCACCGCGTTCGAGTCGTTGTCGCCTTATTTGGCTCATTGCTCACCTCATTTGGCTCGCTCTTACCGCGTTCGAGTCGCCGCCTCATTCGGCTCCCTGTTGCATCATTCGGCTCGCTGTCGCCTCGTTTGACTCGCCAACACCGCGCTCGGCTCGCTGTCACGTCGTTGGCTCAAGCTCATAGCCGCCATCGTGGGCTCTTGTTCCTAGCCGCCATCATGGGCTCTCGTTCCTAGCCGCCGCCGTTGTTGGCTCTCGTTCCTAGCCATCGCCGTCGATTCTCCGTGCCATAACTTGCCGAACTGCACAGAACCATCCGAACCATTTTCGAGCCATCTGAACCATTCGAGCCGTTTTCGAGCCATTTGAACCATTCGAGCCGTTTTCGAGCCATTTGAACCATTCGAGCCGTTTTCGAGCCATTTGAACCATTCGAGCCCTTTTCGAGCCATCCGAACTATCCGAGCCATTTTCGAGCTATCTGAACCATCCGAGCCATTTTCGAGCCGTTTGAGCCATCTAAACCATTTTTGAGCCGTCTGAACTATCCGAGCCATTTTTGAGCCATCTGAAACCATCCGAGCCATTTTCGAGCCGTCTGAGCCATCTGAACCATTTTCGAGCTGTTTTCGAGCCGTTTGAGTAATCTGAACCATTCGAGCAATTTTTCAGCCATCTGAGTAATTTGAACCATTTTCGAGCCATTTGAACCATTTTCGAGCTGCTAGCCACCGTCGTTGGCTCTCGCTTCTTGCCACAATTGTTGGCTATCGCTCCTTGCCACCATTGTTGGCTCTCGCTCCTCGCTACCATTATTGGCTATCGCTAATTACCACCATTGTTGGTTCTTGCTCCTTGCCACCGTTGTTGGCTCTTGCTCTTAGCCACCATCGTTGGTTCTCGCTCCTCGCCAACATTGTTGGTTCTCGCTCCTAGCCACCATCGTTGATTCTCGCTCCTCTCTCCTCGCCACCAATGTTGGTTTCGCTCCTCGCCACCATCGTTGGCTCTCGCTCTTCGCTCCTCGCCACCGTTGGTGGCTCTCGCTCCTTGCTTTTCGCCACCATCGTTGGCTCTTGCTCCTCGCTCCTCGCCACCGTTGTTGGCTCTCGCTCATAGCCACCATCGTTGGGTCTCCCTCCTCGCCACTATCGTTGGCTCTCGCTCCTCGCCACCGTCGTTGGCTATCGCTCCTCGCCACCGTCGTTGGCTATCGCTCCTCGCCACCGTCGTTGGCTATCGCTCCTAGCCACCGTCGTTGGCTATCGCTCCTAGCCACCGTCGTTGGCTATCGCTCCTAGCCACCGTCGTTGGCTCTCGTTTCTAGCCACCGTCGTTGGCTCTTGCTCCTTGTCACCCTCGTTGGCTCTCACTCCTTACCACCGTTTGCCTTATTTGGCTTGCTGCTAGCATTGTTATCTCGACGCTGTCGTCTCAGCATCGCTTCATTTAGTTCGCCTCGCTGCCGTTCACCTTGTTCGGCTCGACGGTCACCATAGTTCACCGCGTTTGGCTCACCGTTTGACTTATTTGGCTCGCTGTTCGTTATATTTTTCTCATCGCCGTTGGCTAGGCATCGCTTCATTCGGTTCGCCTTACCATCGCCTCGTCGCCGTAGCTTCGACATCGTCAATGTCAACTTGGTGTTGTCTTGTCTCCAAACCATCTCGGTGTTGCCTCGTCTCAGAACCATCTCACGCGAGCCGCCTTTTGTTTGATGGTCCTTTGTGTTTACCGAGCCATTTTTTCCAAGCGAACACCGAGATTGTCGATCCGAACCATTGTTAAATCGTGTTCCTTACTGTCTTTGTCGGTTCGTCATTCCTTGTCCTCTCAGCATGAGCCGACGTCTTGCCGAATCATTGCCTTACTGAATTGATGCCTTGTTTGCCATTTGGCTCTTCGCTAACCCGATTAACTCGGTGAGCCATCTCCTCGTTGCTGACCCATTTAAATCACCGAGCCATCCTCATCTTATGATATTGCCCGAGCTGGGAAACTCGGCCTTGGCATTCTTTACCTTGGAGATTTTGTTACAAAATGGTTCTCACTTGAAGAGAGCGAGCTCTGCAACTTCTTCAAACTCCTTCTTCGGCTCCTTATCATTTCTATGATCCATTGCCATCCGAGACCGGCAGCGCTAAAACTTATCCTAGCATCTCCAAGCTGTTTTCAAGTAATGCCAGCGATCCGTCTGATTTCACCGATCTTTATCCGAAACTCGGCAATCCTTGTCACCAACTTCTCCTTCGGCTCATTGTCACGTCTCCGAGCCATCTCTGAGATGTCTTCACTTTGCCTTTGAATTCTAATGACATCACCGCCCGAGCTGCATGATTTCTATGCCTTATAACACTTTTCTCAGTAGAACGCCGCTTCGGCGCTCAACCTTCTCCTCCATCTCTTGGAGTCCGTCGTCTCTCAAAGTCCAGACAATGCGTCTCTCTACTTATTTAACTTTACAACTTTTGAGTCGTGTAATGTCGCATTGTCAGTCTTCAGCAAATCAATAACCTGAAGGCTACCATCGATTTGGCAATCCACCCTTGGAACTTATCAGCCATCTCTCTTCTTGCCGCCTTCCGAGCCATATCCAAGTTGGCCTCGTGCAAGGTAATTGCAGTGACACCACCAAGGGAAATTTCTTTGCCCTCGCCTCCTCAAGCTGTGTACGAGATCAGAGGATTTATTAAATCGGAGCCGAAGCAGACATCTCCTCGGCATGTCATTCTTAATGTTACTATCTTTTCGCTCATCGGTTTGGCGTGCCATTACGATCTTTCAGTTTGTTGGTTCGGTGAATTTCTGCTATCTTTCATCTCGTCGCCTCATCATGCTTTCATCACCAGAATGGCGCGCCAGCAGAATGCAGTGTTGATGGAAAGCCTCTTCGGCGGAACACCTCCTAGGCAGAACTCCGCATCGGCGGAAAGCCTTCTCGGCAGAACACCGCGCCGGCATTACGCCGCACCGGTATTATGCCGCACTGGCAGAATGCCGCACCGGAAGAACACATCATCATGTTGTGTCGGCAGAATGCCTCGTAGGCGGTAAGCACCCCCGACATAACGCTGTGCCGGCAGAACGGCGCCTTTCGATCAAAAAAAAAGAAGCAAAAACAAAAATGCGATCTTTCGAAAACGTCAAGTCTTATTAATACAGACACTTTCACATACTCATCATCTCGTTTGTTGCTGGCCACAATAACAAACTACAATATCCTCTACGGATATTAATTACTACATCCTCTAACGGATTTAAGCGCGCTATATAAATTACGGTCGAGTATACCTTGTCTAATGTTTACTATCAAAACGGGCATGTAAGTCGAGACTACATCGCAGGCCCCAAAACCGATGTAAACATTCGAAACCCAGCAATCACGCTCCATAGCATGCTGGTCTTTAACATCTCAAAACATAATACTAAACGTATACCGTTTAGTATGAGATATTTAAACATGTTTTATCGAAACGGGCATGTAAGTCGAGACTACATCGCATGCCTTAAACCGAAGTAAATAATCAAAACCCAGCAATCACTCGTTCCTTAGCACGCATCTTTAACATCTTAAAACCCAGTATACATCGCTTCATAGCACACTGGTACTTAGACATTTTGCGCCAAGTTACGATTTCTCTAACACGCTTTGGCTAACTAATATGCAGCTCGCTACGACTATGAGTTTTAAACAAAGACATCAAAGTACAACATCCAGGCCAAAACGACGTAGATCCTCTTTTCAATTTTTTATTGGCAGGTACCCTTGGAACTTGGCGGCAAAATGTCTCAGCAGCAAAACACCTTCCTTGGCAAAAGACCTCGTCAGCAAAATGCCTTCCTCGGCTTAAATTCCTACCTCGGCTAAATGCCTCGTCGGCAAAATACTTTCCTTGGGAAAACGCCTTCTTCGGCTAAACGCCTTCATCGGAAAACACTTTTCTTGGCAAAATGCCTTCTTTGGCTAAACGCCTCATCAGCAAAATGCCTTCGTCGGCTAAACGCCTCATTGATAAAACTACTCGGCAAAATGCCTGGTCGGCAAAATGCTATCCTTGGCAAAATGCTTTCCTTGGCAAAACGCCTTCTTCGGCTAAACGCCTCGTCAGCAAAATACCTTCGTCGACTAGACACCTCATCGACAAAACAACTCGGCAATACGCCTCATCGCCAAAATGCCTCGTCAGCAAAATGCCTTCGTCGACTAAATGCCTCATCGACAAAACAACTCGGCAAAATGCCTGGTCGGCAAAATTCTTTCCTTGACACAATGCCTTCTTCCGCTAAATGCCTCGTCAGCAAAACGCTTTCATCGGCTAAACACCACATCGACAAAACAACTCGGTAATACGCCTCGTCGGCAAAACGTCTTCGTCGGCTAAACACCTCATCGACAAAACAAGTCAAAACTACCCCTCGTCGGTAAAATGCCTCTTTGGCAAAATGCCTCGTCAGCAAAATACTTCCTCGACAACACGCTTCCTCGGCATAACGCCTTCTCGACTGAATGCCTCCTCTGCGAAATGTCTCCTCGGCAGAATGCCTCCCCGGAAGAGTACTTCGTCAGCAAACTGCCTTGTCGGCTGAATACCTTGTCTGCAGAATGCCTCTTCGGTAGAACACCTCCTTGGTAGAACGCCTCATCTGCAGAACGTCTATTCGGCAGAACGCCTCCTCGGCAGAACGCCCCCTCAGCAGAATGGTCTTCGGCAAAAATGCCTCGTTGCACCTTTCTTGGAAAAAATGCCTTGCCATGATCTTCATAACTCATTGCCTCGACATTTCTCCTGCCGCCATTGCGCATGAGTTTAGAGGGCCCAAGATGGCATCGTCGTTCACCGTCGTTCACCGTCATTCGCCACTGTTGGCGAGCCGACGTCGTTGCATCTAAGTTCGCATTGTTTTGGCTCGTCGTTGCCACATTCGGCTTGCCGTTGCCGCGTTTGACTTGATGCTGCCATGTTTGACTTGCTGCTGCCACGTTTGGCTCGCCGTAAAATCCCCCGAACTAAATCCATCGAAACCAAGTTTGCCGAACCAACTCCGCCGAGCCATCTGTTCTCCAATCCGTCACCAAATCTCCTTCTAAATTTCATCAACGCTCGAGCTGCAAGATTCTGCCGTCTCGGCTACTTAATTCATCGCCTCGTCATAAAAATGTTATGGACCCGTCGAGTTATGACCTGTCACCTCATCCCAGTTTCGGCTCGGCATGTTGATCTTGGTAGCAACTATCTGTCAGCTCGTCACAATTTCTCTACAAGTCTAACGAGTTGGGGGGCTAACTGTTGGGGTCAAAATTCACCCAACCGAAATCAACGGTAAAAATGACTAAGTGTCAGTTTTGAGCTTAGCCGACACTGTTCGGAATCAACAGTTCTTGGTCCTAGCCGACATTGTGCGGAGCCTATAATTCTTGGTCCTAGCCAACACTGTACGGAGCCGAAACTGGTCAATAAAATACGGAGCCGAAACTAGCCAAAACTGTACGGAGCCGAAATTTTTTGGTCCTAGCCAACACTGTGCGGAGCCAACAGTTTTTGGTCCTAGCCGACACTTAATGAGCCGAAGCGGCGTCCTTTGAGAAGAGGAAAAAACGTCCTTTCTACCTAGCTGGCGTTTCAAGAGCCAAGAGGCGACGCTGACGTAAGAAAACACATCGCGGAAAAACCGGAAAAGCAAATATCAAATTGGAATATTCTCGGTGGAGGCTGCCGAACCTCATCTATAAAAGGGGAGCTGAACACAAGAGGAAAGAGACACACAAAAAAGGGATCATAACACGAAAAAACACTTATCTCTCTACAAAATGTTTCTCTCTCTACAAAAACAGTTCTCTTTACAAATTCTTGTACGAAAAGCTTGTCAAAACAGCAGTAATAAAAAACCACCATCTTTGACATTATCATAAAAATCATTATCAAATAGTAATAAAACTGTTCGTGTGATTCTCGTCCAGAAATTTCAGTTCCCATAAAAATCATTATCAAATTTAGTTATGCGGATTTTGGCTCCAACAGTATGTCTGGTCCAGAGCACATGTAAGTGAAACCATCACTTATGACATCATATTTTTAAACGTCAAATTTTTTGTTGTTGAAAAAAACTTAAAAAATTTTGGTTAACAAAAAGATATATGAAAATAGAACAATTTTTTTAATTTTGCGTGGAACATCCGAAAATATTATATCGGTAATAGGTACTAACCAATAAAATCGTATTTTATATTCCATTTTTTTTTTACTTAAAAGCAAAAATACTCAAAATCGTCGATGCTCAATATATAGCTCATTATGTGAAAAGTAGCAGCATGTTTGGTTTTGTAAGAAATTGATCCAAATTAGCTGATCACTTGGGCTCTTCTTCCTGAGAAAACACATTCTTGGCCATCTCTAGGTCGTCAAAACAGTGAGATCAATCATACCAACAAAATGGTAGAATTAACCCACCACAAATTGATTGTTGATTGGTGTAAATAATAATAATTAATTGTTGATTAAATGATTTCTTAGATAACGACTTCAACACAACCTTCGTCTCGAGGCTATTGGAATTACAAGGTTCCATGATGGGCTTTTGACGATAACAAGAAAAACTTTTTTTATCTTAGAAGTCCACGATGGCCTTTCAAATGTGTGCAAGCATGCATGCCCGTCCCAAAGTTTTTGACTCGTAAAGCAGAGACGAAAACGTGGCCCAAATTTTTTTAAAAAACTACTATCGATTTTAAAATTGAGAAATTGGCAAAATAGCCATTAATTTTTTTATATTTAGTAGTATAACCATATGGCTGAACTGGTCATGATATAAAAAATGTAATGTGTATAATTGACACTTTTGTCCTTAAAATCTCATATGTTTCTTTTTCGCTGTTTTTGTTTCCGGCGTGATTTTGGGAAGAAATGAAGGAGAGAGATCTTGAGAATATCTATTGCTGTTTATCTATAAGTAGAACAACTTTGATTTTTTCTCTTTTTCGTTTGTTTATATGTTTCTTAGAGTTTCGTAGGCAGAAAGGTTTCCGATCCTTTATCGAAAGATACTTTCCAAGTTTGGTCGCTATTATCCGATTGCCTCCTCGATCTAGTCTCCGAGGAACATACTCAATATTAGGGCCGGGCACGGAGCGAATATCCGGAAAATGCAGTATTTGTGATCCGCTTTGTTTTTGTCGGATATCTAATTTTCCGATTTGCTTTGTTCCGAAAAATTTCGAACCATTGCTCGCTGCACATTTTGGAGATGCCATTATTGAGTTAGTGTTCGATAAGTACGCACACTATATGGCCATATATTTAAGTGTTTCAAACCATCGTCCTAATATGTCACTCATCATCGTAGTTTCGTTGATTAAGAAATAAAGGTTCACGTTATGCTGCTGCCAATAGTATGTTGGTCCATGTCTTTTGTATGTGTGAACAAAGAGTTGCAGTTTTGAAATTTTTGGATAGTTTATTCACAAGAGATTGATTTACAATATATAGAAGCAAATCCTAAAATGTTTTCTAAATTGATTTTGATCAAAGAACGATGTTGTTTCACACTCAATCAACGCTGTTTCCACATAAAATATGTTTTGTTGAGTGTAAAGTTTTAATGATGAAATTAGATCTCTATAAATAGGTACCTAACATAATAAAAGAAGGAAAAACCATCTTTGATGATTGGTTACACACCTTACTTAATAAATAACAGAGTGTTACTAGCAATTTTAACCAAATGGCAAGTGGGCCGGCGGTTTTCATTTGGGAGAAATTGCCTTATTAGTTAGGCCAGTCAAAATGATATCTTGCTTTAGATCTATCTGAAAATTCGGTGAGTGGACTATTCGACGGCTACACTCACTCCGGAGAAATTAGTCGAGTAGTAAAAAATCTGGATCATTTCTGGTTATAATTTATTTATAACTATTATGTACTAAAAGTTGTGTAGTTGTAGCCACGGGTCTGTATCTAAATAATTTTCAGAATTTTGTTATTCATAAACTAAAGTCAATTTATTGAATATTTTACTTTTTGTTAAAATTCGTTTTTTTTGTTGAAATTTCAAATCATCATAATTTGAAATTTCTTTGTATTTTCCCATTTTCTTAGAATTGGAACTGGATATTTGTTGCCACATGCAGGACAATAATAATAAAAAAATTACGTGGATATGGAGTACTCTGAAAAGGACAGAAACCGTGGATTATTCACAATCACTCTTTATAAAATTCGAATATTAATTTAAGAAAATAATGAATATATATCAAGACCCATCATAATCTGAAAGATTTGTGGATGCGAGTTTTGAGGTACATTGAATGATAGTAACGATACGGGAAAATGAGTTTCACGTTAGATGAAATAATATGTTTAATAATTGAACATTGTTATAAAAAATGTTTGAAATTTTATCATAAAGATAAATTTAATAAAAAACGAAAATTTTATATCCGATAAAAATAATATGAGAATAAAAGACAGAAATTTTTTTTTTTATTATGATATGAGATTGATGATTACAATCAAACGAAAAATGTTCGTATTTATAGAATTAAATAGATGAAGTTACTGTGTATACATAGTGACATGGACTCCACACAAAATAATATTTTGCCTACATATGTTGACATACGTGTGTATGCATTCTAGAAGGCATCCTTTTATTGACATTTTGTAACACTCCCCCTTGGAGACCAGTGTCACTATTGCGTTACGTCTTTGTTGCCTCGTTAAAAACTTTTCTAGGAAAACCCAATGGGAAAAACCATAGTAAGGTAAAAAGAGTACAACCACGCAAGCTCCCCCTCGAATGATCAAGTGTCATCTTTTAAGTTTCGTTGATGATGCATTCCAATGTTATGGACATGTTTCCTGAACATAGTGGTAGGTAATGACTTTGTGAAAAGATCTGCAGCATTGTCACATGATCGGACATATCTCACTTCAATGTCTTTATTATTCTCAAGTTCTTGGGTGTACGAGAAGAACTTTGGAGGGATATGTTTGGTTCTATCACTTTTGATATATCATTCCTTCGTTTGAGCGACACATGCAGCATTGTCTTCATATAAGATAGTTGGCTCCGTATTTACGTGGATCCCACTGCTCGATTGGATGTGTCGGCTTATTGATCTCAACCATACACATTCTCTACTTGGTTCATGGAGGGCAATGATTTCAGCATGATTTGAAGAAATTGCCACGAGCGTCTGCTTCTGAGAACGCCAAGATATAGCAGTGCCTCCGATCGTAAAAACGTATCCAGTTTGTGATCGGGCTTTATGTGGATCTGACAAATATCCTGCATCTGCAAAACCAATCATTTGACCGTTTGAATTTTTAGGATAAAATAAACCTAATTCAGTAGTCCCTTGAAGGTAGCGGAAGATATGTTTAATTCCATTCCGATGCCTTCGCGTAGGGTGAACTGAATCTTGCCAAAATATTAACGGCAAATGATATATCAGGTCTTGTACAATTCGCAAGGTACATAAGGGCTCCAATAGCACTTAGATATGGTACTTCGGGACCAAGTATCTCTTCATTTTCCTCATGTGGTTGAAATTGATCGCTTTCAACATTAAGTGATCTAACGACCATAGGGGTACTAAGAGCAGTTGTCTTATCCATGTTGAATCATTTTAGCACTCTTTTGGTATATGTGGATTGGTGCACAAATATACCCTTTTGAGAATGCTCAATTTGTAGGCCAAGACAATACTTTGTCTGCCCGAGATCTTTCATCTCAAATTCTCCTTTTAAATAATCTGAGGCCTTTTGTATTTCCCCTTGAGTTCCTATTATATTTAGATCATCAATATACACCGCGATAATCACAAATCCGGGTGTTGTTTTCTTGGTGAAAACACATGGGCATATAGGATCGTTTATATATCCTTCTTTTGTTAAATGCTCACTAAGACAATTGTACCACATACGTCCAGATTGTTTCAACCCATATAATGATCTTTGCAATTTTATTGCACATAACTCTTTGGGTTTAGAACTTAATGCTTCTGGCATCTTAACCCCATCTGGGACTCTCATATAGATATCAGTATCTAATGATCCATATAGATATGCTGTAACAACATCCATGAGACGCATCTCTAAATTTTTATGAGCTGCTAGACTCATCAGGAATCTAAACGTGATTGCATCCATGACGGGAGAATATGTTTCCTCATAATCAATCCCTGGTCTTTGAGAAAATCCTTGAGCCACAAGACGAGCTTTATATCTTATAATCTCGTTTTTCTCATTTCGTTTTCGAACAAAAACCCATTTGTGTCCAACCGGTCTTACATCTTCAGGTGTAAGCACAATAGGTCCAAATACATTTTGTTTGTTTAGTGAATCAAGTTTGACTTGGATGGCGTCTTTCCATTTTATCCAATCATGTCTCTTTTGACATTCATATATAGATTGTGGTTCTGGATCTTCGTTTTCTTCACTTATTTCTTTTGATACGAGGTATGAAAAAACGTCATCGACTACATTCATTTCACTTCGATTCCATATCTTTCCATTATGAATGTAGTTTATAGAAATCTCATGATTTCCTTCAGGTTCATGATGTTCTACATCATAATTATTCTCATGATTTCTCTCCTCCAAAATATTTTCTGCTATTTTGGGAGTATTGAGCTTTTCAGCTTCCTTTCGTTTTCTAGGATTTTTATCCTTAGAACCAACGGGTCTACCATGCTTCAAGCGTGTTCTAGACTTATGTGTATCATCTGCTCTTTCATGTTCTTGTGGAATTTCAATCCGAGCAGGAACATTTGCAGCTGGAATATGTGATTTGCTTACCGTTTTGGTATCGGAAAAAACATCAGGTAACTGATTTGCTATGCTTTGCAAATGCATAATTCGTCGAACTTCCAGTCCGACTGTTTTGTAGGAGGATCAATGTGTAATAGCGATAGTACACTCCATTCTATATCCTTTCCTACTGTTTTATTTTCTCCCTCTAGAATCGAGAATACTTTCTCATTGAAATGACAATCGGCAAATCGTGCCGTAAAGACATCACCAGTCTGTGGTTCTAGGTATCGTATAATTGATGGAGAATCACAACCAATATATATCCCAACCGTCTTTGTGGTCCCATCTTTGTGCGTTGTGGTGGTGCTACAGGCACATATACCGCACAACCGAAAATTCTTAGATGAGAAATATTTGGTTCTCGACCAAAAGCTAATTGTAATGGGGAATAATTATGATATGCACTTGGTCTTATCTGAATGAGTGCTTCTGCATGCAAAATGGCATGTCCCCATACAGAGGTTGGAAGTTTTGATCTCATGATCAATGGTCTTGCAATCAATTGCAGACGTTTAATTAATGATTCAGCCAAACCATTTTGTGTATGAACATGAGTTACAGAATGTTCAACTTCAATCCCAGTTACCATACAGTAATCATTGAAAGCCTGGGACGTGAATTCACCAGCATTGTCTAGTCTAACTCTCTTAATTGGGTAATAAGAAAACTGAGCCCTCAGTTTGATTATCTGAGTTAGAAATCTCGCAAATGTGATAATAGAGAAACATGTGACCATATGCTGGATACGTCAATTAATACCATGAAATAGTGAAATGGTCCACATGGTGGATGTAATAGTCCACAAATATCTCCTTGGATCCGTTCAAGGAACTTTGGTGATTCTTTATCAATTTTGGTTGGCGATGGCCTTATGATCAATTTTCCAAGAGAACATGCAGCACATGTCATTTTATTCCCCTGATATATCCCCTGGATTTTCAGTGAATGACCATGTGATTTCTCAATGATTTTTCGCATCATTGTGGTGCCTGGCTGACCAAGGCGATCATGCCACAATGAGAAATCTTCTAGATTTTTTTTAATCACTAGATGCGACTCGATTGCACTTATATGAGTATAATGCAATCCTGAAGGGAGTTTTGGAAATCTTTCCAATATAAGCCTTTTTCCGGACTTATCAGAAGTAATATACATATACTTTTTTCCATCCTCAGTTGCCGACTGAGTGTCATATCCTTGAATGTATATGTCTTTGAAACTCAACAAATTCCTTTTAGAATTTGGAGAATACAAGGCATTATTTATGGAAAATCTTGTTCCATTAGGCAACATAAAGTTGGCTTTACCGGTTCCTTTAATCACGTCTGCAGGACCTGATATTGTATTAACAATAATGTTTGCCAGTTTTAGATTAGAGAAATAACTATTTTGTCTCAGAATAGTGTGTATTGTTCCACTATCTGGTATGCAAATTTCTCTAACATTTTCTTTGGGTCTTGTTCCGTTCGTATTATGATCCATATCTATAATTAACATAAACATCAATAAAGGTAAATTTTATTCATAGTAAAACATTCAATAATTGTACATTATATTGTTATCAAAATAACATTATTCTTCAAACAACGGAAAAAGCATAATATTATACATGGCATAACCGGAGACTATTCAGCAGTCTCGCTACAAATATTTCAATTATCCGCAAAAGCGGTATCGTCGAAATTGTTTGTAAAATCGGAAGAATCGAGGTACGATGTACCCTCAAAGTGTTCCGTGAGGTTCACTTCTTTCCCTTTGTCTTTGGTGAAATCCATGTATAACTTACAAAGATGTGGAGGGGTTCGACATGTATGGGCCCAATGTCCTTTAGACCCACATCTGTAACACACATACTCACGCTTCTGGGTAGAATGTTCTTGGTGTTCTTTTCCTTTGGAATTACGCTCAGAACGAACCCATTTGAACGACCCTCTCCCTCGTGGGTTGTAAGTTCTTCCACGTCCACGATTAAATCGACCGCCACGGCCACGGCCACAACCATGATAGGTTTGACTCTCCCTTTCAGGATTTCTCACATCTGTTGCATTCACTTCTGGGAATGCTTGGGTTCCTGTGGGTCGGGAATTGTGATTTTGAATGAGAAGTTCACTATTCTTCTCCGCCAATATGAGCGTCACTATCAACTCAGAGAACTTTTGGTATCCTCGACTCCGGTAGAGTTCTTGCAGGAGACGATGCTCTTTATGAAAAGTCATGTACGTCTTTTCGAGCATTTCTGCTTCGGTGACTGGTTTGCCACAATATTTGAGTTGTGATACTATTCTCAAAATAGCGGAGTTATACTCATTCACCTTTTTAAAATCCCGGAACCTCAGGTTTCTCCACTCTTCTAGAGCATGAGGGAATGTTATATTTTTTTGGTTGTCAAACCTTTCTTTCAGAGCTTTCCAAAGCTCTGCTGGATCTTTTATGTGCGCATAGTCATGCGTCACATTTTCATTGAGATGTTTCTTCAGGAAAATTATCGCTTTAGCCTTATCGTTGGAAAGCGATTTATTTCTGACTTTTATTGTGTCGGATATTTCTTGCATCTCTAGATAGAGCTCCACGTCGGTGGTCCATAAAATATAATTTGCTCCAGTTATTTTGAGAGCCGGGAATTTAAGCTTCTCAATATTTGCCATTTAATTTCTAAAAATAATATCACAAAAATATTATTAGAAACAGAACATGATATTATTTTAGAACAAACCGTTTACATAAATGATAACATCGATTACAGTAAACATTATTGCATAAAAAAATAAACCAATATTTATGATGAATTCTTCGGGAGTAAATTCTCCAACGAAGAGACCATAAATACAAGTAAAAATTACACCGATAATAAAAGTTAAAAACAAGTGAAACATTTTTTTCTTACAAGATGAAAATTAAAAAAAATGTTTGGGAGAAGATTAAATGTTTGAGTGATTTGAAAGTGTGAAATATAAGTCTATTTAAGATTGAAAATACTATTCATAGCCGTTGGAAAAGTATAAAAATTTGAAAAAAAATTTCTTTGTGACCGTTGTGACTAACGGTATAAAAGAAAAATTAATATGAAAATATTCAATAATCAATCAGATAAAATTTACGAAATCAGATAAAATATTTATATACAGTTCATTAAACATCCTTGTATAATAATCATAATATAAACAAATATTTAACGGCGATATTATGGTGATGGAGTCATCCACATATGAGCAGTAAATAAAATATGTGGCGGCTAAGCCGTCCATGAACAAAAATAAATAATTAAAACAATAAATAAATTATCAGACGGCAAGCCGACCATCAACAGAAATAAATAATTATAACAGTATATAATTTATCAGGCGGCAAGCCGACCATAAACAGAAATAAATAATTATGGTGCATGAAGCAACCATTGTAATATAATATATTATTAAAGTGGCGATAATCCATGCACTATAGGGTATTATACGTATACATATAAAAGTTGGAATTTTAGAGTGATCGTGCTGATAACGTGTTATAAAAAGTGTTTGAGATTTTATCATAAAGATAAATATAATAAAAGACGAAAATTTTATACCCGGTGGAAATAGTATGAGAATGAGTGACATAGAGAAATTCTTTTTTATTATGATATGAGATTGATGATTACAATCGAACGAAAAATTTATAGAGTTAAATAAATGAAGTTACTGTGCATTGCATAGTGACATGGACTCCACACAAAATAATATTTTGCCTACATATGTTAACATACGTGTGTATACATTCTAGAAGGCATTTTTACTGACCTTTTGTAACAAACATGTTATTTTTCCTAGGGGGATTAGCAAAAGTGACCAAAAAAAATTATAATTAAGGATATAACCAAAAAAAATCTGGTTACGATATTTTGTATATTATATATATTAATTGCAATTCTATCCTCCCTATAACACACACGCGATCAAGTGGTTGAGATGGCATTGCATGTTGTATGTCATGTACTTCTCTCTTTCATTTTCTTTATAAAATTTTTCCCCCATTGATTCTTATTTGCTTTTTATCTTTTTAAAAAGAATGATCCAAGTTTGTAAACGTATTAAAAAAACATTGATTTTTTCTGCACATGCTATGATTTGAATTTTTAAAAACAAACACAAATTACTGAGAAACGGCTATATAACAAAATGAAAAAACTTAGAGTCTATAGTATTTTACATATTTTGCGATACTATTATATTTCGCAATACTATTCTATTTGATAAGTTAGTCATTAAATCGTTTGCGATATGGTGTAAAAACACTTAAATTTAGTGTCGAAATGTTGAATATATGTGTGTTTTCATTGAATTTGTAGAAAATAGGTTATTAGGACGGATTATCCAAACCGGTTTTGAATCGGTTGGTCAGAAATGGATAAAGTCACTTTGAGATGTTGGTTAAGTCACCGTTTGGACAACTGATGCATATGGGTAACCACACTATTTATGTAATGTTTGTACATTATCTATTATCTCTGAAATGTTTGTACAGTATCTTAAATTACTACCCAACTGTTTTCATCCTCTGTAAAAGTTCATGTATGCACCATCCAGAAATTAAAAAATGGTATAAGCAATTTTAATCATACATTACTTCCATTTCCAGCCACATAACGAAATGGGAAAGAATTAAAAAATTCAAATAAAAAAGAAAAGTTTATGTTATGATAATGGGGTGATGGATTTGATAAAAAAAAATCATGGTATAGACTATAGAGTGGCGTGGCATCAATGCGTAGGCTTCCACTCGTTGATGACGTCAGCGGCCGCTCTCTCTCTTCAAAGTCGTCTGTGAATTCGGCCAAGGATAAAATCGGCAGTTCAACACTAAGATAGTTACTTGTTTAATTACTCCAATACCATGGCTATTTTGTTTATTAATCACCCCAATATGGTTATTACACAAATTGACCATTTTTCCTATGGTTGGAGTAAATTTTGATTTTGTTTGGCGTTAGTTTCCTGCAAAAAATCTTGATACATATCAGTTTATGACTAATTTTCAATTCTACTTTGATTTGGATAAATTCATTTCGTATTCAGTTCCTCTTTTCCTGTTACCAAAAAGTGATGTGAATTAGTAAGCGATTTCATATTCACATAACAAAGAAGATGAGCTCCTCTGACTTTCTCACATGTCATAACCAAACATAGTTTCATTTATTTTAATTTTTTCTATTCGAAAAATGGTACGTCGTTTTAATTATTAACCAAAGAAACAATGATATTGTTTAATGGTAATATATTTTCTGCCACTTGTATTTCTCTGTTAAATACTGATACTTTTTACTAGTTATCAAAACCAAAATGCCTATATATATAGCTTATCCCAGCAATTCCAAGGCCAGGTCTCCATAACCATTACACTTCTGATTTAGAAATTGATTCAAACATTTTATGCATATATCATGTCTCCCTCAAGGTAAGAAAATCATTTCTTCAATCGTCAAGTACACTTGTGTAGTTTATCAGGTCTCACTTTGTAATTAATCCCATCAGCGATTATGAGCTTGTAATTCTAATTTCGAATTTTATCTGATTGAATAGAGTTACGTTTATATTAATTAGGGACTCTTTGGTGGATGCTCTTAGTATGAAAGGAGGAAATGGAGAGCACAGTTACGATACTAATTCTCATTATCAGGTACTTTATGACGAATTATGATTATTACAAGAACTATATACTTATCCCAATTGAATTTGATAATTATATATGTTCTGTTTCTGGTATGTTTGAGTTTACAGAGAAGTGTTTTCGCTACAATACGACATGTGGTGATACAGAGCATTAGAGAAATGGTAATGAATTTGGATTTTCCCGGTTGCATCAAAGTGGCTGACTTGGGTTGTTCTTCTGGACAAAACACGTTGTTGGCCATGTCCGAGATCGTCAACACGGTCATGGAATCGTACCAAAAAAAGGGCCGAATCAACCCACCAGAGATCGATTGTTGTCTGAACGATCTTCTAGAAAACGACTTCAACACAGCCTTTAAATTGGTCCCTGCCTTTCACAAGAATCTGAAGAATGACGTTAAAGGAAAGTGCTTCGTCTCGGGAGTCCCAGGTTCTTTTTATTCAAGGCTGTTCCCAAGCAAGTCTCTTCATTTTGTTCATTCATCTTTTAGTCTTCATTGGCTTTCTAAGGTTCCCGATGGGCTTGAGAACAACAATAAAAGCATTCATATCAAAGATCCATCCCCTCCAAATGTCTACATGAGTTATTTGAATCAGTTCAAGAGTGATTTTTCGTTGTTCCTACGAATGCGTTCAGAAGAAATGGTGTATAATGGACATATGGTTCTCACGTTCGTGGGGAGAAAGGTTTCCGATAGTTTATCGAAAGATTGTTTCCAGGTTTGGTCGTTGTTATCCGATTGCCTCCTCGATCTAGTCTCCGAGGTACCCAATTTCACTAACTTGTTTTCGTTTTTTTGTTTTAGCTAAGGACATAACTGGTTACTTAAGATTGACTTGCTGATTCTTTTTCCCTAAACGAGTTTTTTTGTTATTTACTGTTAAACTTGTTAAGAATCATGAATTTTTAATTCAAAAGCGATTGGTAATAATGCAGATGCTTGTATGTGTTTTTTGTGTGTGGTCCAAATGCTTATATACTCTAAATACTAGTATTAGTATATTTTGTTTCATATGTACGTGTGCCCTATCGAAATCATGGTTCTTTGGCTAGTTCATCTCGGATTCTAGTTCCATATTAGAAATCGATTAGGAATAAATGGAGATGATTACCCACTGTAGTATCATGTAAAAAATCATAACTTTATAACTCAAAGCTAATTGACATTAACAAAACTTTTTAGCGTTTTGTCTTTTCTTTAAAGGTTTTTTTTTGTTGACGTTGTCCTTTCTTTCAAGTTTATTTTTCAGCCAAACGACATTTAATTTTATTATCATTTTTCAAAAAAAATAATAATACATAAACTAGAAGAAAAGGATCAATAACTTTTTTCCATAAAACACCGACTCGTTAATGTTTTTCAGCTAGTACCATTTTCCGTCGATCAGCTATAAATGTTTTTCAGCTACAGTACTAATTAAGTAATATCTAAATACTAAGACTTTGGAGAAATGTGAATGTGTAGGGGGTTATTAGGGAAAATGAGATGGAATCTTTCAACATGCCATTTTACAATCCAAACGAAGAAGAGGTGAGAGAAGTTGTCCTAAACGAGGGATCCTTCGAGATCAACAAGATCGAGACACATGACCATATTGTTCCATACAAAATTGAGAAAAATGAAGACCAAATTTCCCTTCCATTCATTGAAGCCGGTAAAGAGCGAGCGACCGGCATAAGATGCATCACTGAACCGTTGCTAGTTGCTCACTTTGGAGAAGTCGTGATCGACCCGGTGTTTGACAAGTATGCACAATATATGGCTAAGTATCTCAGTGTTTCAAGCCATCGCCCCAATATGACCCTCAACATCGTCGTTTCGTTGACTAGGAGGAAGTAAAGATCCTCTATGTTGGTTCATGTCTTTTGTATCTCATCTTGTAATCTACATATTTTGGGCTGAACATTTTTAAGTCCATTATGAATAAATAGCAGCCCGTTATCTAAGTTTTGGTCCTCCTTCATTGATCTTTAATTAGACCTCTATATGCAAATTCATTTGAAGGGGTACATTTTCAATAGGTAAAAAAATGGCCAAAAAAATCATATTGGAAATATATTCTTCTCTGTCAAGTCCGAAGAAAATACAAGGATAAAACCACTTTCTTTTATTGCATTTCATGTGTGGAAATGACACGGTTTCTGGTAGACTATTATTTTCTCTAAGATTGCTTTTAAGAGAAGAGTGACCCACACGTTAAGTCAGTCATTGTTTACTAATTCTTTTTTTGTCGTTTTTGTTTGACGCACGTTATTTTCACTGCACGTTATTTTCACTCCTCGATAAATAAAAAAACCCTCACGACCAAGTCACTAGACCCCACTAAAACACAACTTTTCTTCTTCTTTTTGTTTATTCTATCACATGAAACTTCGAGGTTGTTGCAACGGAAGGATCCTCGCTGATTCCTTGCGTCCATTAGTCTCCGGTTCCCACCAATAATATAAATTGGGAGTTTTACGCTCAACACAACTCAGAACAAAGACACCACAAAGAAAAATGAGCTCCTCTGACTCTTCTTCCGCGGAATCCCGTCTAGCCACGGCTAAGACGGTTCTCACAACCGCGGCTTCGGTGGCTGCAACCGCAATGCTGGCTAAATCGTTAGTCCAAGATTATTTACCTGACGAGGTGCACCACTACATCTCTTATGGCTTTCGCTTCTTCTTTGGTTACTTCTCCTCCCAAATGACAATAATTATCGAAGAATTTGAAGGGTTTGTTCACAACGAAGTCTTTGAGGCCGCGGAGGCCTATCTAGCCACCAAGATCTCTCCTTCTAACAAAAGAATCAAAGTGAGTAAACACGAGAAAGAAAACAACTACAATGTCACTGTGGAACGTGACGAGGAAGTTGTGGACATCTTCAATGGCGTCAAATTCCAATGGGTCCTCCATTGCCGCCATGTCGAGTCCAAAAACTTCCACAACCCGCGGGATCTTAACTCCACACTCAGAGCCGAGGTTCGATCATTTGAGCTCAACTTCCACAAGAAATTCAAGGACATGGCTATTGAATCTTACTTGCCATTCATGGTGAAAAGAGCCACGGTTGTGAAGCAAGAGAAGAAAACGCTCAAGATCTTCACTCTCGACCCAGATAACATGTATGGGACTTACTCAGATGCTTGGACCTCTGTTATTCTTGACCATCCTTCCACCTTCAAGACGCTAGCAATGGATCCAGATGTCAAGAGAAATGTGATGGAAGATCTTGACCAATTCGTGAAGCGGAGAGACTACTATAAGAGGGTTGGTAAAGCTTGGAAGAGAGGTTACTTGTTGTACGGTCCACCGGGGACAGGGAAATCAAGCTTGATCGCAGCCATGGCCAATCATCTCAACTTTGATATTTATGACCTAGAATTGACTGCTGTTAACAGTAACTCTGAGCTCCGGCGATTGCTTATTGCCACTGCTAATCGTTCGATTCTTGTAGTGGAAGATATCGATTGTTCGATAGAACTGAAAGATAGGACAACTGATGAACCTCCTCAAGAATCAGAAGAAACTTATAACCCACGTTACAAAAAAGTGACACTCTCTGGACTGCTAAATTTCATAGACGGTCTATGGTCAAGTTGCGGCGACGAACGGATCATAATATTCACAACCAATTACAAAGAGAAGCTCGACCCGGCGTTGTTGAGGCCAGGACGCATGGATATGCACATCCACATGTCGTACTGCACGCCGAGCACTTTCAAAGCTCTTGCTTCAAACTATCTAGAGATCAAAGAACATGAGCTTTTCAGTAAGATCGAAGAAGCTGTCGAGGCGACAGAGGTTAGTCCAGCAGAGGTCGCTGAACAGCTCATGAGGAATGACACTGTTGATAAGATTCTTGAAGGTTTGATTGAGTTCTTGAAAGTCAAGAAGATCGAGAACGAACAAGATAAGGCCAAAAAGGAAAAACAAGAACTGGAGGACAAGGAAAAGACCATCAAGGGCAAAAAAGATTCGGGGGTCAAGAAAACCGAAGAGGAGGATGAACAGATTATGAGGAATGACCGTGTCGATAAGGTTCTTGAGGGTTTGGTCGAGTTATTAAAAGCCAAGAAGATCGAGAACGACCAAGATAAGGCCAAACATGAGGAGACGAGTTAACATTAACTTGTGAGATTTGGAAGAGGATTAACGAGAGATAAATAATTTATTACATTGCTTTGTTGGTTGTGTATTTTGAAAATGATCTAACATTAATAAATAATAAGCAAGATATGGATCCAGAGAGACTATTTAAAGGAGCTACACATGAAGTCAAATAATATGGATCAGACCATCAAAACAGAAAAAAAACTAGGATTAAGTCATATAAAGATCTTCATTTGATTATCAATTTCAAGATTAGTTTATAATCCAGTACTAAGATTTCGAGATTCGATCAGATTATCTAAAACTCAGAAAGTAAATAAAACTCAGGGCATAAACCCCTAGAAAGGTAGCAATTACGCAAGAAAAACACAAAGACGAGAACCGATCTGATATATATAATCAAAAGACAAAGCAAAAAGAAAGAAACTTTGAGCAGATCAGATAGAATACCTCGGAGTCCGAGTGTGGTCGCTGTAAAGAATGGAGAGGACTGGGAGGGGAAGGAAAAGCACAAAACGACGCGTTTCGCATATTTTTTTCTCCCCTTTTTTGGATAAAAAATTATAACAAAAAAAAATTAAAAGAAAATTGGCTAAGATAAGACAATTTTTTTTTTATAATTTGCTAATTAACCAAACTCATTCCATGTGGCACAATTCTAACCCCTAATTTTAGGAATTTTTGCTAGTTTAAATTCTTTTTTTTTTCTATCCCACAAATTCACCAAAAATTTAACTAAATTTAATAATGTTGTAGATTTTTAATATATTTAAATATAATTTCTAGGAAAATTGCACTCTATATTAGTCTTTCTACTTATAATTCAATATCTAACACTATATAAAACACTAGATAAAGGACCCGCATATATGCGGATTTGTAATCTAATATTTTATAACCTGTAAAAAAATTAATCAAGTAAAAGTAGAAATCAAAATTAAATCACCCGTAAAAATAAATAAAATAAAATTGAGAACGCTGATGCAAAACCACTAGTTCAGAGGTCTAACATTTATTTATTTATTTTGATTATTTTATTATTTGATTTTCAATTAAATTTTATCACATACTTTCAAATTATTAGTTTTTATATTCTATTTGAATTAATATTACTTTTAATCTATTTTTAAAATTTTGATGAATTTATTCGTATGTTTTAGTTGAATTATTTTGACTCCTTTAATATTTTATAAACTGCACAAAAATGGAAAACTAAATCATATTATCCGTAAAACTAAATAAAATAAGATTGAAAACGTCGATGTGAAATCACTCATAGAAAAGCCTACAAATTATTTATTGATTTTGATTCTCCTACTTTTTTTTTATATTAACTGAATTTTCAATTATTTTTTTTCACATAGTTCTAAATTATTAGTTTTTCTTATTCCTATTTAAATTATGTTTATTTTTTATTATATAACTACTCATATATCTTTTTTTTTTTAACTCTTGACAAATCAATTTACGTATTTTTATTTGAATTAGACTTACTCACATTTTTAATCATATTTAATTTTTTTTTTCACTTATGAATCAAGTATTATCTTTCTTCCAATGAAAAACGAATTATATGTATTTCATCACTTGGTTTCTTACTTTTTATAATTTTCACAACATGAAAAACTTTCAAAATAATTTTCTTCTCATACATCAATTTTACAATATTTAGTATGTTTACGTAGTGGTAAGTCTTTAAGAAAACCACAATACAATGTACATTTTTAGTCCGATTTCAAAATATAATGATATTAGATTTTTTTAAAATGGAAAAAAATATTTTGATATGTGGCTAAAGCTAATTGGAAACAAAATTTTAGAAGAGGTTATTGAAATTTTAAATTGCTTGGTGGGAAGATCGAGAGAGTACAAAATTGTTTAAATAAATGTGAAATATTATAATTCTTAAAGATTTGAGTATGTAAACCTAATTCTATTCAAAAGATTTTTACACGTGTATTTAATATTCTAATAAGAAAACGTGTTTGATTTTTTTTGTCATATCTATTTCTATTTGAAATCAAAATATATGAAAGCGTGTATATATGTAGTTTATTTACTTTGTTTTATGAATTATTAAAATAAGTTAATTAAAAAATGTTGAGATATGTTGTTTTTATTGATAAGAGAGTGATCGATGGTTTTTTATAATAAAAAAGGTGAAATAAAATTTGTGGAAGAGATTATTGAAGTTTGAAATTTTGTGGTGAGAAGATTGAGAGAACACAAAAACTTGTTATATAAAGGCAAAATATTATAATCTTTGAAGATTTGGGAGTCGAAACTCGCACAACTAAATTTGGTAAAGGAAATTTAGGGATTCGACAAATTTCTATGAAAAGAAACCAAGAAACAGAGATCCAAAGATGATTTTTATTATCTCAGCTGTTTTGAAAGCTGTTGCAAAGAATAACAAGTGTTTTTCTAGGTCAATTTTTGGATCCCCTTTTCAAAGAGGTACATTGTCTATTTATACACGAATAAGTCGGCTAGGCCTTTTACTAAACGAGAAAGGAAAACTTTCTTCTTCTTCGGGATTTTCCTTTCCTCTCTGACTTGTCTAAGTCTGTTTAGGTGTGGGCTTCTTACTTCGACATGCTAACTCAGCCCACCAGCCTTTTGTGGCTTGTCTCCTCGGCCAAACAAGATATTGGGCTTGCTGTTTTGCTGGGTCGCTGAGGATCCAGCTCGTCATCTCTTTGCCTCGTCTGGATCCGTGTTTAGCCCATCACCTGTTTGGATTGTTGATGATATTTTGGCGCGCCACCAAACACGTCGGCATGTCACCGTTAGTTGGTTCGCCAACATGTTGGCTCGTCACTATTTGTTGGTTTGCCAACATGTTGGCTCATTGGTTGATGCCGAGCCAGAGAGTTTGGCTCGTCGCCACTCCTCTTTGATGCCTAGCCAAACGTTGGCTCGTCGCTTACTCCTTCATGCTTAGCCAAACGTTGGCTCGTCACCTAGCCAAACGTTGGCTCGTCGCTTACTCCTTCATGCTTAGCCAAACGTTGGCTCGTCACCTAGCCAAACGTTGGCTCGTCGCTTACTTCTCCATGCCTAGCGAAACGTTGGCTCGTCACTGCTTCCTGTCGCTGAGCCAAGGACGTGGTTCGTCACTGCTTTCTGTCGCCGAGCCAAGGACGTGGTTTGTCACTGCTTCCTGTCGCCGAGCCATGTTTGGCTCGTCACCACTTTTCTCTGTCACCGAGCCAAGTGTTTGGCTCGTCGCCTTCTCGCCTCTGTCACCGAGCCGTGTTTGGCTCTTCACTTCTTCCTGATGTCTAGTCAAATGTTGGCTCGTCACTCTTTCTTGATGCCTAGCCAAACGTTGGCTCGTCACTCTTTCTTGATGTCTAGCCAAACGTTGGCTCATCGTTTCTTCCTGTTGCCGAGCCAAGTGTTTGGCTCGTCGCTTTCTTGCCTCTGTCGCTGAGCCGTGTTTGGCTCGTCACTCCGTCCTGATGCTTAGCCAAACGTTGGCTCGTCACTCCTTCCTGATGCCTAGCCAAACGTTGGCTCGTCACTCTTTCCCGATGCCTAGCCAAACGTTGGCTCGTCACTGCTTCTTCATACCTAGCCAAACGTTGGCTCGTCACTGCTTCCTGTCGCCGAGCCAAGGACGTGGTTCGTCACTGCTTCCTGTCGCCGAGCCATGTTTGGCTCGTCACCACTTTTCTCTGTCACCGAGCCAAGTGTTTGGCTCGTCGCCTTCTTGCCTTTGTCGCCGAGCCGTGTTTGGCTCGTCACTTCTTCCCGATGCCTAGCCAAACGTTGGCTCGTCACTACTTGCCTCTGTCGCTGAGCCAAGTGTTTGTGTTTGCTTGGCTAGGCTTTACACTCATTTGGCTAGGCTTTTTCTCCAATACTTAGTATTTTCAGCAGTTTATCTCGATGAGGTGAAAACCGACCCCAACAGTTAGCCCCCCAGCTCGGTATTATTATTAATAATAGTGACGAGGTGAAAAGTGGAGATTGAGATCAACTATCTTTGGGCTACCGAGCCAAATTTGCTGTAAAGTTGTCATTCGGAGATTGATATATGCCGAGCCAGGCTGATAGTGTTGCCGAAGCCGTATCTTCAAACTGGATGTCGTTTCACCGAGCCATCCTTGGCGATCATGTTGCCGAGGCATGCTTTCTTGGCTCGGCATTTTGCTTGATCATTTTTGTTGCCGAGCTACGCTAGCGCATCATGTTGCCGAGCTGTTTGGCTTGTGATGTTACTTTAAGTGGTCGTATTGCCGAACCATCTTTTCTTTGACACGATGCCGAGCCAAGCTACTCCTTTATCTGTACTGTCGATCTATTTTGGCTCGGATTCTTGTTGAGATGCTGGCTCCTTCACTTGCCGAGCCATTGTGACATGCTGCCAAACCATTATGCTGAGTTTGGTTTGTCTTTGGCTCGGCAGTAATGCCGGTTTGGAGTTTCTCTTATCATGACCACAACTTTATTGGGAACTGTAAACGTTTTCCCATGTTCCCGAGGTCATGTGTCGTCACGCGCTGTGCCTTTATGCGTCTTTATATTCAGAGTCTTGCCTTCACTTCTCATAACTCATTTCTCCACATTTCCAAAAAATTAGGTATCTCTCTTCTCTCTCTTCTTTTCTCTCTTTTTTGTTTAAGCTGTTGGCTAGGTTTCGATTGGTTTCTTCTCTTCCGTCGCCAACTCTTTGAGTTTTCCGACCCATCTCCAAACTTATCCGGTGAGCCCTTGCATTTTCCGATCCGTCTTCATACATCTGCGGTGAGTGTTTGAATTTTCCGATCCACCATCATCCGGATCGCTGTTGCCTTGATCTTTTCTGTCTCTGAGCCGAAATTCTTCAATTTCTGCCAAGTATCAGTGTATTCCCGAGCCAAAATTTCTGATGTCTCATACCGCCGAGCTGGAAGATTCAGTTGGTTCAGCAAATTCTGCTTCGCTGGTCGGTCGTAAGATTGTTTTATCTCCTCAGATTTTCGAGCCAGTTGAGCCTACCTCCCCACTGGGTCGGTTGCAGAGAGCTCTTGAAGAAATCAAAGCCGAACCAACAAAATATGTCATTAATGAGGCAGAACGGAAGCGTCTGGAGAGGCTTTTTGCGAGCCACCAAGCTAGCACTTAAACGAGGTGAAAGCCTAAGAAGAAACCAACTAAGAGACAACCTGACCCACCTGGTTCGTCTTTGTGCACCGCTGAATCTTTGGAAGCGTTGAGGTATCGATTTAATATCTCAGAAGATGTTGATCTGGTTGTTCCTGCTTCAACAGACCGAGCTGAATCTCTGCCGCCTGGTTATTTCACTCTCTATGAGAGTTTCTTTTACCAATGTCTGCTCTGGTCTCCAATTCCTGGCTTGATCATCCATTTTCTGTCCAAACATGGGTTAGCACCGAGCCAAATTACGCCTCGTGGGATGCATCACTTCGTTGGGATTTTGGTTCGGAGCTATGAGTGTGATGTGACTGTTCACATCTCCCATCTTCGGTAGTTCCTCGAGTTTCGAAAGATAAAAAACTCCAAAGCTTATATATCTCTAACAAGAAGCAGAGAAAGATCATCGAAGGCTTCCGAAGCAAAGACAGTGACTGGGGGAACTATTTCTTCTTTGTTCATATCAATGATGCTACGGTGGAAGCCGAAAGTGTTCATTACGTCAAGGCAGAGTGGGGGAACTATTGGTGGGTGAGCCGTAAACTTTTCAGGAGATTTGCTAAGGTTTTATTTTGTAGCGAGCTGACCACTACTTTCTCTTCTTTGTTTTTGCAGTTTGGCAGATCCTCCCACGTTACCCGGAAGATACGCTTACGCTTCGGAACACCCTTGCTGCCAGAAAGTGTCATTGGGAAAATCACTTTTCCCTAAGGAGAGTTAAAAAAGCCCGAGCCTTTTTCGCCGGTGTTGAAGTATCTGATAGCTCGGAGTCTGAATTCCCACCTCAAAACGTCCAAGGAAAAGCTATGGGAAAGAGGCTGACGATCCGTGACAAGCAAGCTTTAAAGTAGAAGAAAGACAAGGAAACTGCCAGCCGAGCTGCTGATGGGGCTGAACCAGTTGCCGAGCCAACTTTTGAAATGGTTGGTGAGATCGAAGCAGGAACAGAGCGTCAAACTCTTCCCGAGCCTCCAACTCTTGAAGCCGAAGCCAGGGAAGTGGTTTCGGCTATTGTTCCAGTTGCCAGGCCTTCCAGCTCGGCAATATCCCAACACAATAATGGCAGGAAGAAACGTGCTGCCGCCGAGCCTGACAAGGAGAAAACCAAGGAGAAACAAGAGAAAAGGAAACGCCAAAAGCCTACCGATCCAACTCCTGCCGAGCCAAAGCTAGCGTCATTTAGACACGAAGGATCCGAGCTGATCTGTAATGACGGGGAAGCTTCGGCGACTCTCTTCTCGCAGGTTCGCTGCTCAGGAGATAGACTGCCGCCTCTCGATATTTTATCTCATGGCGACTTGTATACTGACATGTCGCTCCGAGGCACCAAGATATGTTCGTAGACCGAGTGTTTTACTAAGTAAAAAGACTTAAGTACTGATTATTTCTTCCTATGGCCAGTTCGTTGCGTCTATCAACAAGATTGTCGCTGCTTTCGAGCAAGATGTGCCAAAGGACAGGTGCCGGATTGAAGATGCTCGCAAGGATGCGTCCTTTTTCAAGGATAAGGTCGCCGAGCTGGAGAGCAGACACGCGGACGAGCTGGCAACTGCTTCGGCTCGGATCAAAGCCCTCGAGAAGGAGAAAGCTTTCCTTAAGGACAAGTGGAACAAAGCCGGTGATTTGGCTATGAGGTTGGACCATTCTAAGCAGAAGAAAGCTACCGAAATCGAATCCCTGAAGAGACAAATCAACGCTGTCACTACTTTGCACGAAACAAATGTTAAGAAGGCCCAGAAAGCAGCGAGGCAAGAGCTGTCGGGGAAGTTTCAGGAACGGCTCGCCAAGATCGAGAAGGGCATCGACGAGCTGAAGGCCGCAAAAGAGAAGGAGCTCGATTTATCCCAAGTCGATAGTAATCTGCAGCTACTCGAGATTCTGCAGAAAGAGGACGCTCCTGCTCTGGACTCCGAGGAAACGAAGTTAGCGGGATGGAGAGTTGAACTAGCCGATGCGACTGATGAGTTTGAGAGGATTGAGGCCGAGCTGAAGAAAGATTTGATGCTTTCACCGGTTTCCTCTGACTCTGTAGACACTCTCTTTGGGAACGAGCCAGTGGAGAATGCAGCAGCGCAAGTCGGGATTGCAGATTTCGCAGGCTCCAATGTCGGTACGCCTGGAGTTGCTGCTCTTGTCGAAGCGAAGGCTGCCGAGCTGGATCCTCCCAACTGATCAATGCTCCTTTAATTCGAACCTTTTCTTTTGTATTTCGAACATAAGTGCCTGGATGGTTTTATCCACTAACTTATTTTGTATTTCGTAATGGTTGCCGTTTGTTGGCATGACATGTTTCATCCTTGTTAGATTTATCTGCTCGCGTTCTTGTTTTTATTTTTTGCTGTATTGTGATATGTTGCGAACGACCGTGTATAGAAAATGTATGGTTATCTTTTTATCGAGTGCTCTGTTTGTCAGTTTAGGGTTTGCGGTGTTCCGACTTACATTCCCGTTCTTTTGACAATGAAACATATTTAAAAGCTCATACTAACTGGTAGGTTTAGTATCATGTTTCGGAGATGTTTACGACCAGTGTACCGAGAGGTGTTTACTGGGTTCTAAGAGTTCACTTCGAGTTTTAAGACTTGCGAGCTTTCGTCTTACGGGTCCTTCTCGAAGATGAACTTGTAAGAATACCATTCAGGATATACCTTTCGGATATTAGACCAGGATATACCTAATCAAAATTTGTATAGCGCGCTTTTATACTCGTGAGAGGGTGTTTGAGAACCCTATCCTGTATAGAGATAGTGGTTAAAAATCCGTAAAGGATGTGGTAGTTCATCTGTTGTGGCCATTAACAGACGAGGTGATAGGATATCCATGAAGGATGTATAGCTTGTTGATTTACGTAGGTCGAGTGACACAATTTTGTGTTTAAAATATTTGAAGTTATTCTCTTTGAGAAGTGTAATGCGAGATATGGGAGTATACATGTATACATACCCACTCTCCCTCTTTTTTAAGGAGGGAGACAACTAAACACATCTGAAGATGAGCTGCCTACGTACCCTTTTCAGGGATCAAGTCGTCCCGTAGTTCATCCAAGGTGACTTAGTGATAGTACCTCTTTAGGTTCATTGCATTCCAAGATCTTGGTATCGGAATGTCAGACACGTTTGCGAGCTCGTACACTCCTGGTCGGACTGTTTTGGTGACTTTGTAGGGTCCTTCCCAGTTTGCTCATAGTTTGCCAGCGTTTGTTTCGGCTGTGTTCTGAAAAACTTTGCGGAGAACCATATCACCTTCTTTGAACTTGCGACTTCTGACGTTGGTGTTGTAATACTTAGCCGTTGCTTGTTGGTAGTTTTGAATCCGAACTAGCGCTTGGTCTCGTCATTCATTGACCAAGTCAATTCGTCGAGTAACATGAGGTGATTCAGTCCCTCCTGCCCTGACAGAAGTCTGCGACGGACTCCAGGAAATTGGACTTCAGCTGGGATGACACACTCTGTCCCGTAGATAAGGGTAAAAGGTGTTTCACCGGTTGCTCGTCGCGGAGTTGTCCTGTGTGACCATAGCACTCCTTCAAGTTCATCTGCCCAGCGTCCCTTCTTGGCATCCAGGCGCTTTTTTAGACCATTAAGGATGGTCTTGTTTGCCGCTTCGGCTTGTCCGTTCCCTTGTGGATAGCGTGGCGTAGACTTGCTGAGTCGTATCTTCCATTTTTCACAGAAAGCTACAAACCTTGTAGAGATAAACTGTGAGCCGTAGTCGGTGATAATTTTGTATGAAACTCCATGCCGGCATAAGATATTTTTCCAGACAAAGTTTTCGACTTGGGCATCCTTTATGTTGGCGTAAGAGTCTGTCTCGACCCATTTGGAGAAGTAATCTGTTAAAACTAGCAGAAACCTCTTCTGCTTGGATCTATGTAGGGGCCCGACAATATCCATTGACAAGCGCATGAATGGGTAGGGCGCTGAGATTGACGACAGCAACTCCGTGGGTTGGTAAATCATTGGGGTATGTCGTTGGCATTTTTCGCACCTGGCGGAGAACTTCTCGCAGTCCTTCACCATAGTCGGCCAATAGTAACCATGACGCTTGATCTTGATTGCCAAAGCTCTTCCTCCGGAGTGGTTGCCACACGAGCCGCCGTGGACCTCTGTCCTGATTTTTCTAGCTTCGATGCCTTCGACACATGCCATCAGTGGTCCAGAGAATCTCCACTTGAAGACATTTCCGTCTAATATAACGTATCGGGCGGCTTGAGCTCTGAGTTTTTGGGCAGCCTATTTGTCTGATGGTACCTCGCCGTCCATGATGTATATGCGAATTGCTCCCATCCATTCTTTATCGCATCTGTAATATGCTTTCGTTGGTTGTGGATCTTCCTCCATCTCCAATGCTTCACCTTCGACCGGAGGATCTGTGTTAGGCTCTTCCTCTATCTCAATTGTCTCATCTTCCGCCGATGGCGTCATGTTTTGGTCTTCCTCCATAGTGGTGATGCCAGCGCTCCCGGATGCACCTTCGGCCTGGGTTACAGTTTGGGAGCGGGTGACTGCGTTCACGGTGTCAGAGAGATTGATACTTGGGTTTTTGATGAATTCCACTAGGATTATCCTTTCCAATCCGGATCGGAGGTTGATGCGAGTGCTGCTAGTGCGTCTATCGAAGTATTTTCCCCGCGTGGTATCCGTGTTAATGTGAACTCCTCGAACTGTGCAGCCATCTCCTTGACGATCTTCAGATAAGCTTCCATTCGGTCGTCTCTGGCCATGTACTCGCCGCTGACTTGGTTGACCACCAGCTGTGAATCACAGTAGGCCTGGATATGCGAAATTTTAAGTCTGTGAGCATGTCTCATTCCTGCGATCAAGGCCTCATACTCTGCTTCATTATTGGACGCGCGGAAACCCAAACGGAATGACTGTTCGAGGATCTCGCCTGTCGGAGAGGTTAAGCATATTCCTACTCCAGATCCTTGTTTTGATGATGATCCATGCGTGAAGCCTCCATATTGGGCTCGGAGCCAGCTCTTCTATCACTTCTGGGAGTTCTATTAGAAAATCTGCAAGGACTTGAGATTTTTCGCAGGTTCTGCTTCGATATTCGATGTCGTATTCGTTCAGCTCTATTGCTCACTTTGCCAATCTCCCAGACTGACTAGGGCTATGCAAGATGGATCACAGTGGGAAGGTAGTCAAAACCACAATTGAATGTGACTGGAAGTATGGTCTCAGTTTTCGAGCGGACATTATCACAGACAATGCTAGTTTCTCCATCTGTGGATACCGGGTTTCAGCGTCGGTGAGAGTTTGGCTGACATAGAAAATAGGCTTTTGCTCGCTGCGCTCTTCCCTCATGAGTACTCCACTTACTACTGTTGCCGAAATGGCTGGGTAAAGGAATAACGGTTCGCCTTCCACTGGTTTCGTAAGTATTGGAAGGCTAGCTAGGTATTCTTTTAACTATTGAAACGCCTGTTTGCATTTTTTTGTCCATTCAAACTTCTTGTTCCCACGCAGTGTGTCGTAGAAAGGCAAACACTTATCAGTTGACCGAGAGATAAAACGATTCAGCACGGCGACCCATCCTGTTAGCCTCTGGACTTCACGTCCTACTATCTTTTTGGTGACACCATTTGAATGAGCGCATTAATCTGCTTTGGGTTGGCTTCAATTCCACGGTGGGTGACCAGATATCTGAGGAACTCCCCAGACGTGACCGCAAATCTGCATTTGGTCGGGTTCAGTTTCATGTTATGCAGATTCAGTTGCTTGAAACATTCTTCTAGGTGAGCTACGTGGTCCTTCTCCTCTAAAGACTTCACCAGCATGTCATCTATGTGAACTTCCATCGTCTTCCCCAGTTGGTCAGCGAACATTCGGTTCACTAATCGCTGGTAAGTTGCTCCGGTCTTTTTAGGACCAAACGGCATTACTTTGTAGCAATATATCCCGCGGTCTGTGATGAATGCTATCTTCTCTTGATCGTCTGGGTTCATTAGGATCTGGTTGTATCCGTAGAAAGCATCCATAAACGAAAGGAGTTTGTTGCCTGCTGTTGCTTCCACCAGTCGATCAATATGTGGGAGCGGAAAGCTATCTTTTGGGCAAGCTTTGTTCAGGTTGGTGAAGTCCATGCATACACGCCACTTCCCATTCTTCTTCTTGACCACTACTGGATTGACGAGCCAGTCAGGATACTTTACTTTGACTATTGATCCCACGCGTAGTAACCTTTCCACCTCGTCATTCACTGCTTGTGCCCTTTCTGGTCTAAGTTTTTGCCTTTTCTGTTTGACTGGTTTGAAGGTCGGGTCCATGTTTAGCTCGTGGCATGTCACATTGATGCTGATACCGGGAATGTCTTCTGCTTCCCAAGCGAAGCTGTTTACGTTCTTCCGAAGGAAAGAAATCAGCTCTCCCTTTATTGGATCTTTCAACTCGGCCCCTATTTCAACGCAGTGCTCTGGGTGATTGCCATCGATGTTCACCGAGATGATGGGGTCGCAAGTTGGTTTGCTTTTCCTCTCACGATCCTCCGTGATCTGTAATTGCTATAAGAGTTTCGCCAACTCCTTTTCGGGTTCTCTGTCAGTCTTCATCTTCTTTCGCTTAGTTGTGGTATCTGTGACGGGGTTCTTAAGTTTGTGCTCGGCTAGGAAACAAATGCGAGACTCCTTTTGGTTTCCCCAAATTGTTTTGACTCCTCCGGGGGTCGGGAATTTGATGCAGAGATGATAGGTGGATGGTACGGCTCGCATAGAGTTTATCCAGGGAGTGTCCATAATCACATTATAGATCGCAGGGTGATCTGCAACCGAAAATTCCACGATCTTGGTTACTTTTCAGCTCGGACGGGGAGCTTTATTGTTTTGAGGGTCATGGTTGTTTCTCCAGAGAATCCAGTTAAAGGTTTCGGCGCGGCTGTGATTCTGGATAGGTCACATCTACAGAGCTTCCCGTATCTATCAGAACTCGGGCGACATCACAATCATCTACGATCAATTCTATCACGAGGGGGTCATTATGTGGTCGGTCGATGCCGGTGGTTTCCCTCTCTTCGAACGAGATTACATCGTTGGAAAGTTTGGAAGGTGCTGACTAGTTGACACTCGCATCGGCTCGCCGCTGGAAGGCTTTGATTGAAGACACCGTGTCCGAACAGTATTGTGATCCTCTCATTATCATATTTGTTCTTCTTCGAGAACCTGACTACGTAGCCTTGTCATCTCGCCTTCCTCACTTGGGGGTATCACCATTTTGATTTGTTTGGTTCGGCTGATTTTTCTCATCTTCTCGCTCGAAGTCCTTCAGGCTGACAGCGTTACCGAGTTCTCCGGCTACTAGCTTCGCCGCAAGCTTTATTCCCAGGGTTCGGCAGTTGGCAGTTGAGTGACCTTGCATGTGATGATACTCGCAGTACGCTTTTTCGTCGTATGAACTCTGACTTCGTGTCCACGTGTTCCAAGGTGTTTTGCCTTGGCCTGCTCCCACCTGGTAGTTGTGGGCTCCTCCGAAATTGGTTTTCTCGTGACGTACGTACCCGCTTCCTTGATTACTCCTCTTGGGAGGAGGTGGGTTCGGAGTTTAGAAGGGACGGCTCGTCGTTCTGGCTGCTCTATTTCTGAGACAAGACCTTCATCTCTTCTTCGTTGACTATGAAGTCAGAGGCTCGGTGTAGCGCGTCTTGGATTGACAGTGGTGTGTTCAGAGCGATCTCTTTTCGGAACTCCGCCTTGTACCACAGCGATCTATTCAATGCGAGCACGGCAGCCTTGTCACTTACGCCCTCAACCTTTGACATGATCGCTTTGAATCTTCCCATGAAGCTTCGTAATGTCTCCATAGGGCCTTGAGTTAATGTCCAGAGGTCAGCATCAGAGGCTCCTCAATCCATAAACATGGAGTAATGCTTCAGAAAGGCAGCAGACAGTTGCTGGAAATCGTCAATGGAGTTCCGCTCAAGTCTGGAAAACCATTGGAGTGCTGCGCCTTTTAGATGCTCCACAAACAGCAGACAGAAACCGACATCTCTCTCTTTTTCCCTGAAATTGGCTCGGCCCATTGCTATGATGAACGCCGTTATATGCTCCTTAGGATCGGTGTTTCCTTCGTAAACTGGAACCTTGATCTTTCCTGGGTCGAAAATTCTCGCTTTGGTAATCCGAGCTGTAAACGGCATGTTGTGTGCTTTTTCTAGTACGCGATCAATCTCTGGCACTTTACTGGTTGCTTTGTACACCTGGGATCGGACGGCTTTCATCTCAGAAGTGGCACGATCCAATGAGGCTCGGATTTCGTCCAACTCTTCTCTCTGGGGTCAGCTCCTTGTCCTCGCCTCGTCAGCGTATTATGCCTATCGTACCCATAAGAGATTTTCCTCCTCTTCTGCTGAGCTCCTGGCTCGGTTCAGGTTAATGTCACCTTCGCTGGCTCGGGCTCCCGTCAGTGTTGGTGCAAACCCTTCGTCAGCGGTATTCTCTATGTTGTTATCTCCTTCCACATGTCCTTCTTCGTCGAGAATGATTGCTGCAGCAGACCCAACGTCGGTGCGTAGGTCATGTCCACCGCTTGCTCCTCGGATTAGTTGAGGCGGCTCGGTGATATTTGATCTTGTTACAGCGGGTGTTTGTTCGTTGATGGGATATGGTGGTGGCAATCCTCCCAAAGTCCTTGGTGCGTCACGTGGTGTTGAAAAATCCAGGGATGTTGAGTTTAAACCGAGCCGTCTGGTTATTCCGCTGACAGGTGGATTCATAGTCGAACCAATTCCTCTGGATCGTATATTTCTGGCTCGGCTCTCCGTTGCTAGCATCTCAATTCTCTTCGATGCTCCCCACAGACGGTGCCAAATTGTGGGAGTCGAAACTCGCACAACTAAATTTGGTAAAGAAAATTTAGGGATTCGACAAACTTCTATGAAAAGAAACCAAGAAACAGAGATCCAAAGATGGTTTTTATTATCTCAGCTGTTTTGAAAGCTGTTGCAAAGAATAACAAGTGTTTTGCTAGGTCAATTTTCGGATCCCCTTTTCAAAGAGGTACATTGTCTATTTATACACGAATAAGTCAGCTAGGCCTTTTACTAAACGAGAAAGGAAAACTTCCTTCTTCTTCTGGATTTTCCTTTCCTCTCTGACTTGTCTAAGTCTGTTTAGGTGTGGGCTTCTTACTTCGACATGCTAACTCAACCCATCAGCCTTTTGTGGCTTGTCTCCTCGGCCAAACAAGATATTGGGCTTGCTGTTTTGCTGGGTCGCTGAGGATCCAGCTCGTCATCTCTTTGCCTCGTCTGGATCCGTGTTTAGCCCATCACCTGTTAGGATTGTTGATGACATTTTGGCATGCCACCAAACACGTCGGCATGTCACCGTTAGTTGGTTCGCCAACATGTTGGCTCGTCACCGTTTGTTGGTTTGCCAACATGTTGGCTCATTGGTTGATGCCAAGCAAGAGAGTTTGTTGGTTTGCCAACATGTTGGCTCCATGCCTAGCCAAATGTTGGCTCGTCACTGCTTCCTGTCGCTGAGCCAAGGATGTGGTTCGTCACTACTTCCTGTCGCTGAGCCAAGGACGTGGTTCGTCACTGCTTCCTGTCGCCGAGCCAAGGATGTGGTTCGTCACTGCTTCCTGTCGCCGAGCCATGTTTGGCTCGTCACCACTTTTTTCTGTCACCGAGCCAAGTGTTTGGCTCGTCGCCTTCTCGCCTCTGTCACCGAGCCATGTTTGGCTCGTCACTTCTTCCCGATGCCTAGCCAAACGTTGGTTCGTCACTCTTTCTTGATGCCTAGCCAAACGTTGGCTCGTCGTTTCTTCCTGTTGCCGAGCCAAGTGTTTGGCTCGTCGCTTCCTTGCCTCTGTCGCCGAGCCATGTTTGGCTCGTCACTCCTTCCTGATGCCTAGCCAAATGTTGGCTCGTCACTCCTTCCTAATGCCTAGCCAAACGTTGGCTCGTCACTGCTTGCCTCTGTCACCGAGCCAAGTGTTTGTGCTTGCTTGGCTAGGCTTTACACTCTTTGGCTAGGATTTTTCTCCATACTTAGTATTTTCAGCTGTTGATCTCGATGAGGTGAAAACCAACCCCAACAATAGGTATTGGTGTTGTACTTATGCAAGGAGGAAGTCCCGTGGCTTACTTCAGTGAAAAGCTCAATGGTTCAACTCTGAACTATTCAACCTATGACTAAGGAGTTTGTGATCCATTATGATCATGAAACTTTGAAATACATCAAAAGACAAACAAAGCTGAACCGAATGCATGCAAAATGGATAGAATTCATTGAATCTTTCTATACACAATTCATTACAAGAAAGGTAAAGAAAACGTAGTGGCTGATGCACTTTCTCGAAGGTACGTTCTCTTAACTACAATGGAAGCAAAAATTCTTGGTTTTGAGCATCTTAGGGAACTGTACTCTCTTGATCCGGATTTTCGTGATACATTTGCTGCTTGCTCTGTGGCTGGTTTTGGAAAGTTCTATTTGCTTAATGGGTTCTTGTTCAAAGAAAATAGTTTGTGCATTCCAAATGGATATGTGAGAGAACTCTTAGTTAGAGAAGCACATTCTGGTGGTCTCATGGGTCATTTTGGGCAAGATAAAACACTAGCTGTTTTGCATGAACGTGTGTGTGATCAATGCATTAGTTTCAAGAAATCAAAGACTAAATTTCATCCACATGGTTTATCCACTCCTTTACCAATTCCTCATGCTCGTTGGACTTATTTATCTATGGATTTTGTTTTAGGTTTGCCTAGAACTAAAGGAGGAAATTATTTTGTTTTGTTGTTGTTGATCGGTTCTCTAAAATGGCACATTTAATACCATGTGCTAAGACTAACGATGCATCTCACATTGCTCATTTATTTTTCAAAAAAGTTGTTAGATTTCATGGTGTGCCTAAAACAATCGTTTCAGATCGAGACAACAAATTTGCTAGCCACTTTTGGAGGACATTGTGGAAATAACTTGGCACTAAGCTTTGCTTCTCCACCACTTGTCATCCTCAAACCGACGGTCAAACAGAAGTGATGAATAGAACTTTGGGAGTCATGCTAAGGGCCATAGTTGGAAAGAATATGAAAACTTGGGAAGAATGCTTGTCTCATGTTGAATTCGCTTATAATCGTTCTAAGCATTACGCTACAAAGTTTTCTACAAAGGCTTCTAGATTTGTCTCCATTGCCTACTGCAGAAAATTTAAGCATGGATGGAAAGGATAAGGCAGATTTCGTGAAGAAATTTCATGAGAAGGCTCGAGCAAACATAGAATGGCGAACTGAACAATATGTGACGAAAGTTAACAAAGGAAAACATAAGGTTGTATTTCAGCCTGGAGATTGGGTTTGGCTTCATTTGAGGTCTGAGCATTTCCCTCAACTTCGCAAACACAAGATGAATCCTACAGGAGATGGACCATTCCAAGTGATTGAATGCATAGGAGACAACGCATATAAGTTGGATTTGCGCGGTAAGTTCTCTGTTTCAAACACTTTCAATGTCACTGATTTGTCTTCTTTTAATGTAGGAGATCAAGATTTGAGGGAAAATCATTCTCAAGGGGGAGGGAATGATGCAGTTATCCATGAGAAGAATACAAGTCTGCTGGATACAAGTCTATCGGATACAAGTCTGCCGAATACAAGTCTGCCAACTACAAGTCTGCCGAATACAACTCTGCCATCTGCACTTGTTGAAGAGCATATCAAAGTAACGGAGCCGGAGATGTGCGGCCAAGTGGAGCCTCCAGTTTTACCTCTTGGACCGGTGACAAGAGTTCGAGGACAAAATTTTAAACGACTTATCAACTTGTTCTTCAAAGGGAACGTTTAACTAGGTCTTCTCAGCTGCAACGCAAGTCAAGGACGAGTCAAAGATTGTTATTTTGGTCCAGCAAGAATTAAAGGCGACATGAAGAAGACAAAGAGGATTTTAAGAAGCCTAAAAGTATTTCCACAAGTCAAACTCTTATTAAGTGCTCCATTTATTTCTAGATGAGTTATTTTCTATTTATAAGCAGTGGTAGACATTTGAGAAGGGAGTTTTTGGATTAGTAAAGTTTCTGAGATTGTTCATCTCGTTTGGTTCACTTTGAACTGCCTTTGGCTATGTGAGAATCAGATTCTCAAAAGCTTCTTGGATAGTATCGGCGAGTTTTCGCTCTCATCGTAGTGTATGTCGTTTCACCCCCAACGTTTTCAACCCCTAGTTCGATTCTGGAATGATTATTACCTCTTCCTCTTACGCATATTTGAAGGTACCGTAGAGGCGTATATCATTAGATTCTGTTGAGTTTCGCTGCATCAAGTTCTGATTTCAGGTATAATAAATAATCATTGTATATATGCCTGTCTATTTCCTTGATAAAACATCTTTATAAAACGCAAGTTTTGGTTTTAAAAGGAGGAGAGCATTCTCATTCTTGTTCAGAAAAGGCTAAACCGAGGAACTTAATGGTTCAAAAGCGGTTGAATCACACCATTTTCCGCAGCATTTTGTCGAATCAAAAGACAAGTTTGGGCTAGCATCAGCTGCAGTTGTTGTTTCTAGAAGAGATCCTTATGATCCTTCCTTAGGCTTGAGATCACTCGATTACAATCGTCAAACACCTGGTTAGTAGCACTTTCAGCTTTTCGGTTATAGGTAGATAAATCGTCACTTATCTACTGCTGTAGTGAATTATATTTATTTTGCAGCTAGGAAGATGAGACTTGGTGCAACCAAAGAGAATGAAACTCTTTTTTTTTCTCAGAGTCGTGATATTCCCATCGTCCACTCCTTGGCAACTTTGATAAAGCCACTCATCTTTTGAATGAAGTAGTCTACGTCAAACACATCTGCAGACCCACCGCAGAAGGAATATATCGTTGTTTATATCAAATGTAAACTAAAAAAACTTTACCATTACAGAGTTTACTACTACCTTGACTCATTCCATTATGCAGCTACCTCAAACTTTGGCAGAACAAATATGACATCTATAAAAGGGCGATTCCAACACCATCACACAACTGCAAGGATCATATGATCAATGATTATTTACCGAGGCACTTAACACTAACATTCTCACTAAGAAACTGTTGGATAAGCTTCGAATAGCTTGAAGCCCAAGATATCTTTACCAAGGTGGGTTAGGATAAGATAGGCTTAATGTTTTCCTAATAGAATTAGGAGTTATCTAATTCTAATAAGAAAAGGATTAGCAAAGGAGTGCTAGCTCTATATATATCATTGTTGAGTTGTGACAAAGATATCAAGAACATTAAGAGCTTTTGAGTGTTTAGTTTTGAGAGTGTTTCTAAACATTAATAAAGAGAGTTATTCTTTATCATAAGCTAAGTGTGTTTTAGATACTATAATTGGTATCAGAGCTTCAAGGAGAAAGATCTTGAAGGTTTGAAAAAGACAACGTGAAGATCTTACGGACGTATAGTCATCGTAACCGAGCCATGGCCGACGACAACGAAACTCGCCCGAAGGGATTCACACCACCGTCAATCCAATGTCCCATGCTCAACGCATCTAACTACACGGTATGGGCCATGAGGATGAAAATCTTGTTGAAGATATACAAAGTATGGGATACGATCGAACCGGGAACGGAAGATATTGACAAAAACAATGTCGCGATAGGACTATTGTTTCAAAGCATGCCGGAGGCTCTTATTTTGCAAGTTGGCGAACAAGAATCTTCTAAAGGGATATGGGATGCTATCAAATCTCGACATCTCGGCGCCGATCGTGTCAAGGAAGCAAGACTTCAAACCTTAATGTCCGAATTTGAAAGAATTAGGATGAAGGATGAAGATACAATTGATAGCTTCTCGGGGAAGTTATCGGAGATAGCATCTAAATCGGCTTCTCTTGGAAAAACGATTGAGGAATCCAAACTTGTGAAGAAGTTCCTCAATAGCTTACCAAGGAGCAAGTTTATTCAAATCATAGCCTCCCTTGAACAAGTTCTAGATTTGAACAAAACGGGTTTTGAAGATATTGTTGGAAGATTAAAAGCATACGAGGAAAGAATTCTCGATGAGGAGACTAGTGGAGAAACGCAAGGTAAGCTTTTATACACCAATACATATCAACAAAACTTCACCACATCAAGAGGGAGAGGCCGAGGAAGAGGATATAGAGGACGAGGGAGAGGTAGGTTTAACTCACAAGATAGGTCATCAAATCAAAACGATCAAAGCCAAACCAAAGAAAAGAAGGAAAAAGCAAAAGTGATTTGTTACCGGTGTGACAAACCTGGTCATTTTGCCTCCACATGTCCAGAAAGAACTCAAAGAACACAAGAAGCAAACAAGACAGAGACGGAAGAAGCCGATGTAGCTCTTTACATGCATGTAGTGGTATTTTTGAATGAAGAAAAAGTAATTCCAAGGAACTACGAGATTAAAGAAGGGGAAGGAAAAGTATGGTATCTTGACAACGGGGCAAGTAATCACATGACCGAAAACAAAGCTTTATTTTCCGAGCTCAATGAGAAGATAAAGGGAAAAGTGAAATTTGGAGATGGATCATGTATCGACAACGGAGGAAAAGGATTAATTCTTTTCCAAAGTAAAACCGAAGAACAAAGGCTTGTGATGGATATCTACTATATTCCCGATCTAAAAAGCAACATCCTTAGTCTCGGGCAAGCAACCGAAGCCGGATGTGATGTAAGGATGAAGCATGACTACCTAACTCTCCATGACCCAAGCGGAAGACTTCTAGTGAAGGTTACACGATCACCAAACAGACTCTACAAGGTAAGTCTAAGAATTGGAAAGCCTATGTGTTTAAACACAACGCTAGAAGACGAGACATGGAGATGGCATGCACGTTTGGGACATGTAAGCTTCAAGACAATGAAAAGTATGTCTCAACAAGAGATGGTTCAAGGATTACCAAAGGTAAAAGACGAAACCAGAATCTGTGAATCATGCCTTGTCGGGAAACAAACTCGCCATTCTTTTCCAAAAGCAGCAACATTCCGAGCGTCTAAACCATTGAAGCTTCTACACGCTGACCTATGTGGTCCCATAACACCCTCGACAATTGCTAACAACAAGTACATCTTTGTTATTATTGATGATTCTACGAGGTATATGTGGACAATTCTAATGAAGGAGAAGGGAGAAGCGTTCGAAAAATTTAAGGTCTTTAGACAGCTGGTGGAGAAGGAACTCGCAAAAGAAATTTTAACTCTAAGGACTGATAGAGGTGGCGAATTCACGTCAAGGGAGTTCAATAATTTCTGTGAAGAGAAAGGAATAAAGAGGCACCTCACGGCACCGTATACACCGCAACAAAACGGTGTGGTGGAGAGAAGGAATAGAACATTGATGGAGATTACAAGGAGCACTCTCAAGGCAATGAAGGTACCTAATTACTTATGGGGAGAGGCAGTTCGTCACTCCACCTATATTATTAATAGGATACCGACAAGAGCTCTTGAGAATATGACCCCCTACGAAAGCTTTCGAGAGAAGAAACCAAGCCTAGATCACTTAAGGGTTTTCGGGTGCTTAGCATACACGAAGGTTGAAGCTACTCACCTTAGAAAGCTTGATGACAGATCGCAAACTCTTGTACACCTTGGGATCGAGCCGGGAACCAAGGCGTATAGACTCTATAATCCAACGACACGAAAGATAGTGGTAAGTAGAGATGTAGTGTTTGATGAAAAAACAAGTTGGAGCTGGGATAAGACTATAAACGGACCAAGGAGGGATCCGGGTATGTTTCATATGAGATGGGGTGAAGTAATCGACGCGGGAGAAGGACCCGTAGTTGTGAATAACAATCAACACGAAGATCATGATCATGTCGAAACCGGGAGCACTAACAATGATTCCGATGATGATCATGATCACGACGATGAAAATAACTCGGATGAAAACTCTCACACCAGTCATGATGATGTGCCACAGCAACAAGAAGAACAACAACCACAAGTGGAACCTCCTAGAAGATCCGGCCGTCAAATCATTCAACCTAGGCATCTTAAAGATTACTTACTCCAAGCTGAAATAGAAGTTGAGAGACTTCTACTCTCAATAAACGATGAACCGAGAAGCTACAAAGAAGCAAAGGGTTTATTGGAATGGAGAAAAGCTAGCAAAGAAGAAATCGATTCAATCAACAAAAACAAGACATGGGCATTAGTTGAAAAACCGATTGAGACAAAGGTGATTGGTCTCAAGTGGATCTTTAAAATCAAGAAGAATGCGGATGGTACTATCAATAAACACAAGGCACGTCTTGTAGCTAAGGGATACGTACAAGAATCCGGTATAGACTTTGATGAAGTATTCGCACCGGTTGCTCGACTTGAAACCATACGGTTATTGATTGCATTGGCGGCGTCACATGGAGGGGAAATTCATCACCTAGATGTGAAAACCGCATTCTTACATGGAGAATTAAAAGAAAATGTCTATGTTGAACAACCGGAAGAATTTGAAGTAAGAGGTGAGGAACACAAAGTCTACAAACTTTCAAAGGCCTTATACGGGTTAAAACAAGCCCCTCGAGCTTGGAATACAAAGCTGGATCAAATCTTGAAAGAGTTGAAGTTCAAGAAAGTCTCTAAGGAGAATTCCGTGTACCGCAAGGAAGTAGAAGGTACTCTACTAATTATTGCGATCTATGTTGACGATCTATTCGTAACGGGAAATACTTTCAAGGTTATAAGTGAATTCAAGAAAGATATGTCATCTAAGTTTGAGATGTCGGACCTCGGGAAGCTCACCTATTACCTTGGGATTGAAGTTCATCAAGGAGAAGACAATATTGAGATCAAACAAGAAGCTTATGCGAGAAGGATCTTGAAAGAAGCCAGTATGGATACTTGTAATCCGACCAAAATTCTCATGGCATTCGGACTGAAAGTTTCAAAAGCTGAAGAAGAACCGGAGATAGATGCTACGTGTTATAGAAGAAACATTGGATGCTTGAGGTACTTGCTTCATACAAGACCGGACCTAGCTTTTGCGGTTGGAGTTGCTAGCCGATATATGCAAAGTCCTCGCAAGTCACACGGCGATATAATGAAGCAAGTCCTACGGTATCTAAAGGGAACAATGGCTTATGGCTTGAAATTTGGTCGGGAAGGATCAAAGAGAATAGTTGGATTCAGTGACAGTAGCCACAACATCGATCAAGACGACGGAAGGAGTACTACGGGACACATCTTCTATTTCGGATCATCACCGATTAGTTAGTGTTCGCAAAAACAGAGCACGGTTGCTCTTTCATCGTGTGAGGCTGAGTTTATGGCAGCAACGGAGGCGGCACGTCAAGCGATTTGGCTACAAGACATCTTGAGCGAGATCACGGGATGGAAGACCGAGAAGGTACTCATCAAGATTGACAACAAATCTGCAATTGCACTAACCAAGAACCCCGTGTTTCATGGTAAAAGCAAACACATACACAAGCGTTACCATTTTATACGAGAGTGTATTGAGAATGAGATTGTCGACGTAGAGCACGTACCGGAAGATGAGCAAAAGGGGGACATACTAACTAAAGCATTGGCAAGGATCAAGTTTGGCGAAATGAGAAGCTTGATAGGTGTGCAAGACATGTCCAAGATCAAGTCGAAGCTTACGAGGGAGAATGTTGGATAAGCTTCGAATAGCTTGAAGCCCAAGATATCTTTACCAAGGTGGGTTAGGATAAGAGAGGCTTAATGTTTTCCTAATAGAATTAGGAGTTATCTAATTCTAATAAGAAAAGGATTAGCAAAGGAGTGCTAGCTCTATATATATCATTGTTGAGTTGTGACAAAGATATCAAGAACATTAAGAGCTTTTGAGTGTTTAGTTTTGAGAGAGTTTCTAAACATTAATAAAGAGAGTTATTCTTTATCATAAGCTAAGTGTGTTTTAGATACTATAGAAACTAGGATACGACAAGGGCGTAAATGCCGGCCCTTATCGCCATTTCTTCAACAGAAGCATAGAGCACACGAGCCTTGGCTAATTTCTTCAACCTGCAACCAATCACACAAAGTGGAATCGCCCTTTTATTAGATGCCACACTTGTTCTGAGATACAGTGTTATGGAAGAGGGGAAAATGGTCATTTTAAGAAAGCATTGGTGGAGCTGAGATACGGTCTGAGCAATTTCTCTTGCAACTTCAATCTTTCTTAGAGTGATGAAGGCAATAGCTTGGCCTAAGTGTTGATCATTCTCTGTTGTGAAAATAAACACCTGTCTAGGGACATATACCTGTTTCGAAAGAATCATCGGGGATCTTTCCAGGCATCCTGATCATACTCCAGAGAGTAAGTAACATGTTTGGTTTTGATTTTGAACTAGTTTACTTGTTTGCATTAGCTTTTGTTGTTCTTGTCTTATTGATATGCCTTGCTCCTGCTATATATCAAAGAATGAGTCACTTATCAATTTGAGGTCAATGTGACAAGGGGATATATTGTTCTTGCACATGACCAAGGAGCCCATTCGAGCAAGCGAGATTGTTGTTTTCAATGTTCATGTAAGTGCCGCTTTGTGTGTGTCTCTTGCTCTGTTCCATCAAACCACTATCTTCCTTCCAATTTCTTTTATCCTAACTGGTTTAATTGTCTTCGTGCTTCTTTTTTTCAGGGTCGTGATATTCCCATCGTCCATCGTGCCATCAAAGTAATGTTTCTCATTATTATCTCTGGACATTAATCACTGGGTTGTTCAGGATACTTAGTATAAAAAAAACTTGATGTCTTACTCGTTTTATGTCATTTTAACACATCATAGGTTCATGAGAGGGGAGATACTGGAGAAGTTGATGTTCTAACAAAAGGTGCTAGTTTTGTTGGTACTTTATAGTAATTGTGTGTGTTCATGGATTACTTGACAAATCTTTGCATTTTCCAGATGACAACAATGACATTGATGACATAGGTCTCTATGCCGATGGACAGATTTGGCTTCATCAGCACCATATAATGGGCAGAGCTGTTGGGTAAATACTCTATTTCAACAACCTTTCGATGCCCGACATACAAAACAAACCCGTGTGATCTCATTGAAAATGCTACGAAAAGATCAATAGTCAGAAAATGATTCCCTTTTCATCCTTTTTTCAGGTTCTTGCCTTATGTTGGATGGGTAACTATTATCATGACAGAAAAGCCTATCATCAAGGTACAATCTTCTAATACGGCCTGCGATATATGTCATGGTTTTTTACTTGAGACATATATAATATATATACTCACTATAAGATCTTGTTTATATTCTCTTCTTTCAGTATATACTCATTGGTGCATTGGGTTTGCTCGTTATAACATCCAAAGACTTAGACAACATACACAAAAAGCCAGTCGTTGGTGGGGAAGTGGCTTCTTAAACCCTCAGGTTCATCATCTTTTTTAGCCATGTCCTTAAACGGAAGAACAAGTCAACAGTTTATAATTAATAATTTACAGTTTTGTCTTACAATCAATCAGCACAAGTTTTGGTGACAATTTGTCTTATTTTTAATTCTAAAATAGCGGGGTAATTCTAAAAAATGATTGAAGTATGAGGACCTTAGTACAAATAAGTGGAATTTTGTCTGAAGATTACCGCTTAAATTCACAGAAACAGTCATGCAATGCAGATCCTCTACCAATTTCAGAATCATTCTTATGAACCTCCCAAAGAGCTTTCTTCAGCTCTTCCTCTTCAAGTCCCTGAGAAGTTAGCTCTGCAAATGCTTTTTTGCTCAAGAACAGAGTTTTATGCATTCCTTTATAAGCTCGCATCGCTGCAACCATCTTATCCATGTTTCCAAAGTAAGTAGTCACATACGCGTCCCTGTTGATGGAAACATAATAATCCAATGCAGCTTTTGTGTCTCCATGCATTCTTGTGAAATCTTCGTGGTTCAGCGGAGCAGATTTTGTGAACACTTTTGTATAAACCGATGTGAAACCTTCCATCTCCATCAGACAGTCTCCCGCTGCCAAGTATATGTTTGTGCTTGTTGGGATTCTCAGTGATTGAAGTATCAAAACTGTTTCGTTAGGAGTCAAAGGGCATTTGCCTCAGCTTTCTCCAGCTCTGAGCTAGCTCTCCTGTCCACGGCTTTCTGTCTACTCGAGCAGCTTCAATGGCAGCAATTGAGGAAGGAGATCGGTATGGGTATACACATTGGCTGTACGCTACCTGTCAGGTTCAAATCTGAGGTGAAGTGACAAAAATGGTTTGGGTATGGCATCTAAAAACTCGACGGCTTTCTTCTCCAAGGAGCTAGTGAGGCGTAGAGCAGAGTAACAAGCTTGACAGAGCGTGGCTTTTTCGTATTGGGAATACCTGAAATGTAACCACACAAATGCTGAAAAATATGAAAGTACAAGATTCCGAGTAACCAAAAATTCCACAATCTGATAAAGACAGGTACATGTCCCTGCGCTGGCTCATTGCGGGTCTAAAAGAAATGTATTGATGTTCCGATAATGGTGGAAGAAGGCTTTCTCTGTAATCGAATTGACCCTTTCTTTTGCTACAGTCTACTCTAAATGGCTCTTTGGATGCTACATCTGTTGGTAGCTCCTTGACAACTTTGATAAAGCCACTCATCTTTTGAATGAAGTAGTCTACATCAAACACATCTGCAAACCCACTGCAGAAAGAATATATCGTTGTTTATATCAAATGTAAACTAAAGAAACTTTACCATTTCAGAGTTTACTACTACCTTGACTCATTCCATTATGCAGCTACCTCAAACATTGGCAGAACAAGTATGGCATCTGATAAAAGGGTGATTCCAACACCATCACACAACTGCAAGGATCATATGATCAGTGATTATTTACCAAGGCACTTAACATTCTCACAACGAAACTAGGATACGACAAGGGCGTAAAAGCCGGCCTTCATCGCCAATTTCTTCAACAGGAGCATAGAGCACAATAGCCTTGGCTAATTTCTTCAACCTGCAACCAATCACAAAAAGTCGAACAAATTAGTTAAAATTAAAAAGAAGCACCAATCTGCATTGCCATCTTGTGAAACAAAGTTTCTCACCATCTCCAGAAAAAAAAGTGCTCATGTTTATTCATCCCCAGAGGTCATCAACTTCCGAGAAGACACATCCTCTTTGCATCTCCTGTCAAAAGCCATATCCATTAGTCCACACGAGGAGTACATTTGAATAAGAGCATTCTGCGCATACAGGTAAGAACCTGATCTGATATTTCACAAGATGGCAATGCAGCTCCTTACCGGAAGCCAACGCTTCACCCTGCTCGAGACTCTTCAACAAGAGTGGAAACGTGAGGATGACCCCGTCCTTCAACATACATTTACATATCAAAAGATATATCTAAAATTTCTCCTTCAAAATGTTCTTACACGAGAGGAGGTGGCGTGAGTCTGGGATCTGATTAGGAACAAGATTGGTAGACTTGCGAAGATGAGAGAAACCGGCTCGAGTGCGGATGTGTAATTGAACAAAAGTACAGAAAAAAGCAGGGGAGTTGGTTTAAAAACAAGAACTGATAATAGTTTATTACGTTTCAAATTGCATACATGAAAATTGGAAGAGATGAGAAATAAATTATTAATTGGCTAATCTTGTTCAAAGAGCATGATAAAAGAAATCAATAGGCCATGGTTCTCATGCAAGTTGGTTGATTTGCACTGAACTTGGAACATAGGAGCACGCAAGCGGGAAACCCTCTCTGTCTCTTATTCTTTTTCCGAGATCCACTTCTGTGTAGTATCCATTTTGTCCAACGATGTAAGCTATGTGGCCAGTGGGGAATGCTCTATCTTTATCTTCATCAAAAACAACCACGGCTCTCCTCTCCTCGTCAATGAGGAAACTCCCGCCAATATAAAACCGAAACCCGGTGAGTGGTCCCATATCAACCGCTAAGAACTTGCTCCAGGACACCGCATTGGGCTCAATCTTTGTGGTAACCCAAACCTCCATCTCATATGTATCCCAGCGCTGAAATAACACCGCAAGCTGCTCATCTCTAACACTAGCCAGAGTAACAACATCGTCGTAATAAGACTCGAATGGCAGACGAAGACGCGGCCCAAATCGCTCTGTTGTAAAATTAAAACAGAGTAAGAAATCAGGGACGTCTCCTCGTGATTCGAGATCGTGAGCAAACCAGTACGTATTTCCCTTTAAAGACAGGCCATAGTTATTATAATCGATGTTCCAGTCTAGAGAGATATCAAGAACCCTCCATGAACATGAATTAGAGCTTAACTCGTAGATTTCGTGCACAGATTGGCGATGAACAAATCTCAAGACTTTAAAGGTGCGACACGAATTGTTCTTGTCGTATCCGAGAGCATGACCATACCAGACTACTCTGCGGTGAACAGATTTGGATTCGACGCAGATCCACCGAGTTTGCCCAGTATACGGGTTCCAAAACGAGCCTAGTGTAGTCTAATGTGGTGCATAGCAATAAACCATCGCAGTGACATAATCGAGACAAATCGAGTTGATCTGAATCCTTGAGGCTAATAAGTTTACCTGTAGACTTTACAGATGGATCAGAGTTGTTGTGGAGATTGATGCTCATCAAATAAAGACTACAATTCATCAACGCGATCGCCAGAAACTCCCCTTCCCTTGCTGCTGCTGCTTGAGCAAGGTGCTTCTTTGTAAAGGTCCCATCTTTGGATAAAGTGTTCCACTTTTTGCAAGTAGATCGCACTGCTCTCGTAGATGTCACCGGAATTCTAGATAGAATCTCCTCCGCCAAATCCATTGGAAGATTGGACATCTTCGCCATTGATCTTCAACTTTCAACAAGGATCGATGTCGCGCAAATAAATTAGGTTAACCTGTAAAAAGTCTCTGGTTAGAGAATTTCTGCCGGCTGTGAAAATATGGGATCAAAATCTTATTAGCCCTTCCTTCTCCCAATTTAATCAGATATGCCCTCCTTCTAATAAATCATTTCTTTTTGATTTTGTTTTAAACAAAAATGTGAGTAAAGACTAAAAAACCCTAATGGATCAGAAAATTTACACAGATCCAACCATAGATCCAAACCCGAACCTGAACCCAATGGAAAAATCCTGAAATATGGATCCAAAAAAAAAAACCTAACTTCTTTTTTGGATTCTTTTTTCTTCTTCCTCGACAATCATCTTCTTCTTCATACTCTCGCTTCTTCTTCGCAGCCATTATCCACATCACACTCTCGGTTTCTACAAGTCTTTACTCATGTTGCAATTCTCGTAATCAGATGCGTAATTTCTTCATCGATTGATTCGATTCTAGATTGCGAATTTATGTTTTCTTGATTCGATTGTTCTGGATGATTTCGAGAGATCACCATCATCATCAGGATCCTCTGGGTACAACCAAATCATCATACCACATGAAAACCTCCGGCGTAGCACCACCGCCAGTCGTCGGCATCAATTCTGTTGTCGCAATTGGCAGCTGGAGGTTCGTTTGTTCTACGTACGCATCTCGCCTTGCGTCGTTGAGAATGTCCCTGAGAATGTTCCCTCGAGGTTAACGGCGTTCGCGTTCCGTCATCGCAGACGGTTTCTCTTAAACTCCGACGTGACAGAGCTGATTTCAAGATTTAAGATAACAACGATATGGTTTTGTGCGGGAATCTAGATAGAATCGAAGGTTGGAATAACGGAACTATGTTCTTCTTCTTCCTCTGCGTTTTTCCAATCGAAGCTAGGCATTTCGTCTCCGTCCGTGGAGGTTTATTGATTGGCCCGACAAAGGAAAGTATGATTCGGTTTTAGCACTTCTCTTATTGATGATTGTCTAAGATTCTGAAATATAGATTCGGATTTAGAACTCTCTGATTGATGATTTTCTATAGCGTTTGATTGGTTTCATAGACGGGTTTTTGTTATTTATTAAACAGATTACTCACAAGTTTCTGATGAATTTAGCTTCTTTTTTAGTGTCTTATGTTGATTCTACGGCTGAATTTGAAACTTTGAGATTGTTGGTGGTACAATGCATGATCAGAAATTTAGCTTCTTCTCATCTCTTTCCATATAATGAATTGTGTAAAAAACTCCCGCTTTTTGGTTCTTATCTTGTTTGTCGTTTGGTTTATGCAGATCATGGAATCAGAAGTTGATGACTACGATGAGTCTAAAATTAAAATGGGACAGAAAACAAAGAAGTGACGTGGTTTAGAATGACATAGGTAGTAAAAGTTTAGGAATGGATGAACTCTTGTTATGTTGAACTGTTGTTTTATTGTAACCATATGTTTTTGGGTACTTCTGTATACCTAGGATAATCTTTGTAATGTTAGAACTCATATTCTATGGTAAACTGATTTTGGTACTACTGATGTAAGTAGGTACTACTTGGACGGACTTGTTCTACTTGTGTTGTTATTAGGACTACTTGTGTTGTTAGGTACTACTGGTGTTATTAGGTACTACTGACTAAAATGTGTATTTAACATAAAACATATGTCTAAAATATTAAAAATTAAAAATGAATAAAAAAATAAAACATGTTAAACACATGCGCCGTAAAATGAATTAAAAATATTAAAATTTTACTAATAGTTATACTTAGTTTTCTAGTAGTACCATTTTACACAGTTGTATATTGACAGTTTTCATATATAATTAGTTATACCGTGTTAAAATTCTAATTTTTGTAGTAGTATTGATGAAATTGTTCCATTAAAATATATTTACTATAGTTTCGTATATTAACATATCTGAAAATACCATGTTTGTTTGTTTGACATAACAATGAGTGATTCTACTCATACATTAACATATGTATAATGTATAGTTTTAGGTTAAAAATATGTTTTACTATAAGATCAATATTTATAATCATATGTACCCAGTGGTACCTAAGTATCAAGTAGACACAAATGTCCCAATAAGTAAAAGGTACATAAATTAACTAATAAGTAAAGAAAATATAGAAAGAAAGAACACACAAAATAAGCAACACAGTCATACTTAGTTATACGTAGTTATACCACACATAGAGAACATACAACATAAGGCTCACAGTTATACCAAGTAGTACACAGTAATACTAGACAGAAAGAATTACCAAAATAAGAAGCACACAGTCATAAGTAGTTATATGTAGTTATACCAGACAGAGAGAATTACCAAAATAAGAATCACACAGTCATACGTAGTTATACCAGACAGAGATTATTACCAAAATAAGAAGCACACAGTCTTTATGTAGTGGTTTGACATAATAATGAGGTTTGTATTCACACATTAACCATATGTATAAGGTATTTTTAGTAAAAAAATATGTTTTACTATAAGATCAGTATTTATAAACATGTGTACCCAGTGGTACCTAAGTAGCAAGTCGAAACAAAATATACCAATAAGTAATATGTACAAAAATTAGCTAATAAGTAAACAAACCATAAACAGAAAGAACACACAAAATAAGCAACACAGTCATGCTTAGTTATACGTAGTTATACCAGACAGAGAGAAAACACAAATAGGTCTCACAATTATACATAGTTATACCTAATAATACCTGCCAGAGAACACACAAAACAAGAATTACACAGTTATACTTAGTTACACCTAGTAATACCTGACAGAGAGAACTCACAAAATTGAAGTACACCATTTGTACATAGTTGGGATCGTGCACATTGGGGTCGTTGTATATAAAATCAAAAAATGTCCAATCGAATGTCGTATAGGGTTAGGTGCGTTGTAGTTTCATCTATCATGATCATTCAATTGGCGGAGGCAAGCCAATCGAATATCATATACGTTTGGTCCGAACCGAACTGAATTTATTTTTGGTTAATTTCAGTAGCTTCCAAAAGTATTTTGGTTGACCAATACCCAAAAAACCCAGCTTGGTTCAGTTCGATTAAACCGAAGTCATATATTTAGTAATAACAATTGTCTCAGTAATACCATATTTCCTAGTTATACTAGTTGATCTTAGTAAAACCCAGAATATTTTGGTCCACGTTTTTGGTTTAGAGAGGAGAAAAAGTGGGTCCATGTAGAATAGATTTTTTTTTTTAATGTTTTAATTAATTGGTGAGAGAATTTAATTTATTATGATATTTTATTGTGTTGGCAAAATAATGTTAAAATAATGAAAGGGTAAAGTAGAGAAAGAAGGGGTTTTGAAATAAAAGGGGGTAGTTAGATTTGAGAGGGGTAGTTAGATTAATTTTGTATGGGGGAGGGTGTATGAGATTTTGATCCGAAAATATGTGGAGAAGAAGATAGAAGGCACGCATACCCTGAATGTAACTGGGCCAATTGTGGGCCAAGACAGTTATGCTATTAAGTATCCTAGAGGTTAAGAAACTCTGGGCCAAAATGCGTAGATTAAGAAGAATGTTTGGGTTCGGCCATTCTCTGAAGGTTCGAAACTGTAGACTAAGAAAGATATCAGAACAATAAGACTCGGCAAAAAAAATGTGTCCGATCCGCTTCGATTCGGTATTCGTTCTGATCCGATTAAAAAATATTAAAATGAGATATCCGTAAAAAATGGAGCAAATCGCAAATATCATTTTAGAATAGACCGAATATCCACTCCAATCTGTATTATTATTTATAGATATATGTCATATATCATAAGTATATGTAGTTATGTATATTAGGCCTAATGTATATGATTAGTTATGGGAAAATTCCTGAAAAATACCCAAACTTAATTTAATTTGCTTAAAAAATACACGAACTATTTTGGTTGTCCGATTAATACACCAACTATTTAATATTGCCTTTTATATACCCCAACTTTCAAAATTCGTTGGTTTTACTACATCGACGTTAGAGACGTTAACCCGGCTAACTGAAGTTGTAAACGCTGTTAACTTTTAATTAACACGTGTTTGCTACAGTAATACAAGTCGGTTTTGCCCTTTATTTATTCTTCCCCAAATCGATTTCAGATCTAAGAACCCTAAAATCCCAAATCACGATTTTCTTTCTCTTCTCTATTAAACCTCGATCAATTCAAGCTCTCTGAAGATGGAACGAAGTCAAATTTTAGGCTCATATGCGAATTCAATCATCCGGAGTTTCAGACAGAACAGTATGGGTCCTCATTGTCACTGTAACCGACCGACAAAGATGTCGAAGTCATGGATAGATGAAAATCCGGGAAAAAGATTTTTCAAATGTGATGTACATGGTTTCTTCACATGGGCGGATGCCGAAAAACAAAATGGGTGGCAGAAAGTGAGCTTACTAGAGGCGCGAGATCAAATTCGTCAACAAAAAGAAGAAATCAAGGTACTTAAAGACTCCATTAGAGAATTGAGGCAAATCAATAGTGGAACATCAGTTGAGGCGAACATGGTGAACTCGGAATTGTTGAAGAATTGGACTGAAGAGAAGATGAAGGTTGAAAATGAAGTAATGACATCGAAAGAGAGGGAAAAATTGTTGCGGTAATTTATTGTTATATCGTAGGGAGGTTTCATTGTTGTGACAGTCATGATTCTTACAATGGGGAAGAACTAGTTAGTTATGTTGTAGGAAGTAGTAGTTTATGATGTTTCTAATGTACTAGTAGGTTTAATTGTTGTGTTTGGTTTGTATCCGTTTAGTTAATGGTAAGTTTGTGTTGAATGTTTGGAACAAAAAGCATAGGATCATGAAAGAAGAAATCCAAAATATCATTATGCATAACTTCATAAGATCCTACATTAGTTCTGCAACCCAATTAGTATCATACGCTACTTCAACCAATAATTTTAATACCAAAATACAACCAAAACACTAAACTAAATAAACTGATTTTAAGGTGCTTCTGAAGGAGGTGCTTCTGGATTAGATCCCCACTGCTCAAAAACTTGACCACTCCAAGGTGAAATAAGACAGCCATATGGTCTAGGAATTGGAGGTGCTGTCTCACGGCCACGACCACGACCACGAGGATGGCCACGACCACGGCCACAACCACGGCCACGGCCACGGCCACGACCCATAGAACCTGTAGCTGATGCAGGTGGAGCACTTGAAGGATGCAGTTCCTCTGGAGTTTGTGTAGCATTTGCATTAGTAGTCGGTGTGAATTGGCTTAGAGCATTCCTTCTCCTTTTAGGTGCATTTTGAATGCTCCATGGATCATTCTATGAAGATAGTACATTATAAATTAATATACTAGGCAGTAAATTGGAAAGAAGATAGTACATTAGAAACTCATTACTCACAGATGTCTTCTGAGGTCTTATCCTCTTCCTTTTAGGGCCTGTTTGAACCACAAGTGCTCTGTTACAAGTGCCTATATTGTGACCAGTTTGCTTACAATTGCTACAAGTCATGGTCCTTCCTTCTCTCGTAGCTTTTGTTGGATTTGAAGATGACTCATGTGGCTCCTTAATCCTATCATGTTTTTTTGGACACCCTCTCCTTTTCCTTTTTTTCAGGCACTAGAATAGGACATTTTCCCATCTTTGGCCAAGATCTATGTCCATTGACAGGCCTAATGTTGTCTTCGTAATTAGCTTGCCACTTTGATGTCAAATAATAAGGACCAACATAGCTGAAAAATATGAAGAGAGTAACATTAGACAAGTCCCACTAAACAAATGATAAATGTACTGATAATTGTACTTACTCTGCTGGATCACGATTATACTCAGTGATGACGTGAATGGCATGGCGACAGGGGATTCCTGTGATATCCCACTGGTTACAAGTACAATGCCTATATGGAAGGCACACCTCAAAGCTACCATCATGCTCAATCACTTCATATAAGCTTTCACTGCTTTTTATGACTGAGTAAAATTTGTTGTCCTTGCGATTTTGCTCAAAGATCTCCATTACATTTGGTGGAAACTGAGTGTCACACTTCTTTGTCTTATCATGCCTCCGAGTTATACGCCCATGGCTAGCCTCCGTATCTCTTCTAGCATGCTAATTACTGGTAACTTACGGGCTTCTTTGATTGTTCTGTTGAAACTCTCTAACAGATTGTTGCTAACATCCTCACATCTTGCATCATGGCTGAAAAAAGCTCGACACCAACTCTTTGGTTGTGTTTTCAACAAGTCTTCATAAGCTATTGGATCAAATCCTTTCAATGCATCCATGTTAAAGTTATAATCACAGACACAAGAGCTATATGCAACTGACCAGAAGTAGTCTTCATACTCTTTTTGTCCATACACCTTCTTCCAATTGGCAAATATGTGTCTAGCACAATGTCTGTGTTCTGCATTTGGAAGGAGATATGCAACAGCATTTATCAAACCCTTTTATTTGTCAGAAATTACAGTGAAACCATTTCCTAAACCCAACTCCAAATCAGCATTTAGCTTATCAACAAACCAAGCCTCTAACTATAGCCCATGCTATAGGATAAATTCTATTATCCGCATCTCTGCCAACAGCTTCTAAGACTTCACCTTTTAATTCCCATTTCAGGAATGCACCATCAAGTCTTATAATAGGCCTACAACATGTTTTCCATGACCTTCGTAGCACTTCAAAGCATATGTAAAACTTATCAAATACTTGTGTACCATCATCCCGAGAGATAGTAACAATCTCTGTTGTTGTTCTGGGATTAGACCTCAAAAGCTCAGCCTCATAATCATATAGCTTGTTAAACTGTTCCTGTTGAGTTTCTATCACCAAGTCCAAAGCAACCCGCCTTGCTTTAGTGCATATCCACTTAGAGACTGATATATTATACCTCATCATTATCTCATCTTTGATGCCAGTCCACTTGATGTCAGGCCTTCATCTTTGTTATAATTCTCAAACGGCAATTAACCGCAGCCTATACGCCCTAACAAAACGGAGTGGCTGAAAAGAGAAACCAGACCATCATGAATTTGGTTCGTAGCATGTTGACAGAGAGAAAGATGCCTAAAGAATTTTGGGCAGAATGAGCTAAGTGGATAACTCATGTCCTCAATCGCAGTCCTACAAGTACTCTGAAAAATCAAACACCAGAAGAAGTTTGGAGCGGTACCAAACCAAATGTACAACATTTTAAAGTGTTTGGTTGCATTGGGCATGTACATATACCAGAAGCAAAGCGAGTGAAGTTAGACAACAAGAGCTGCAAGTGTGTCTTTCTTGGAATAAGTGAAGAATCAAAGGCATATCGAATGTACAATCCCATTTCAAAGAAAATCACAGTGAGCAGAGATGTGGTTTTTGAAGAAGAAGAGAACTGGGATTGGGGAAAGAAAAATGCAGAGAGAACTTGCTATGATTTTGATGTCGTATTGACATGGGAAAATGATGGAGAGAACATAGTTGGAGAGGAAAAATATCTGCAAGAAGAAGAAAATGATCATGAAGAAGAAGAAGACGCTGCAGAAAATGAAAACAATGGTGCAGTAGCAGAACCAGAAGAAACTACAGGAGTAAAACCGGCACGAGTGAGTAGACCTCCATCTTACTTACTCGACTATGAATGTGGTCATGTGATGCTGCTGCAAGAGGAGGTAACATCAGTTTTATGTGATGATTATTTGACTAGTGATCATGTACTTCAAGTTATCACTGCCCTTGGAGATCCCACAAACTATGGTGAAGCTGTAAGACATCAAGAATGGAGAGAAGCCATGCAAGCAGAGATCGAATCTATAGAGAGGAATCAGACGTGGGAGCTGTCTACACTACCCAAAGGTGCAAAAACTATTGGTGTTAAATGGGTATTCAAGACAAAATATGACGAAGATGGTGCAATAGACAAGTTTAAGGCAAGACTAGTTGCTAAAGGCTATGCACAGAAATATGGAGTAGACTACGATGAGGTATACTCACCAGTGGCAAGGTGGGACACCATTCGAATCATTCTTGCTACTGCAACAAGCAAAAATTGGATCATCTATCAGTTAGACGTGAAGAGCGCTTTCCTACACGGGGAACTTAATGAAGTGGTTTACATCGATCAGCCAGAAGGTTTCATTAAGAAGGGAGACGAAGAGAAGGTTTACCGACTGAGAAAGGCTCTTTACGGTTTGAAGCAGGCACTGAGAGCCTGGTTCAGCAAGATAGAAAGCTACTTCATTGGGGAAGGATTCAAGAAATGCGACTTCGAACATACTCTGTTTGTTAAAATAGAAAACAAAGTCAGATTCTCATCGTAAGCTTGTATGTTGATGATCTTATCTTTACTGGAAATTGTGAGAAGTTGATTGCTGAGTTCAAAGAATCGATGAAAAAAGATTTGACATGACCGATCTCGGGAAGATGAGATATTTTCTAGGAGTAGAAATTCTGCAGAGGGAAGAAGGAATTTATATGTGTCAAAGGAAGTTTGCTAGAGAAGTTCTTGAAAGGTTTGAGATGGACTCAAGCAATGGTGTTAGTAATCCGATTGTTCCAGGCACAAAGGTCTCAAAGAAAGGAGGAGGAGTTGTCCTAGATACTACACTTTACAAACAGATAATCGGCAGCTTGATGTATCTTACAGTCACCAAGCCCGATTTGACGTTTACTGTGGATCTTGCTAGTCGTTTCATGGAGAATCCGACTGAAGCACATTTTCAAGTGGTGAAGAGGATACTCAGATACGTGAAGAACACAATGGAGCTTGAAATCATGTATAAGCGTGGTGGTAACAATGAACTTCAAGTGTACCCTGACAGTGACTATGCAGGAGACTTAGATGATCGAAGAAGTACATCTGGGTTTGTGTTTCTCATAGCCAGAGGAGCTGTTTCATGGAGTTCGAAGAAAGAACCCATTGTTGCCTTGTCTACAACAGAAGCGGAATACATTGTTGTGGTTTCATGTGCAACACAAGGGATATGGATAATAAGAGTACTTGGGAAGATTGAGAACATCAAGAGAGTTGTACCACAGTCAAGTGTGACAACAGCTCAACCATTCAATTATAAAAAAATCCAGTACTTCATGGGCGTAGCAAATACATTGAGGTACGATTCCATTACTTAAGGGATTTGACTAAGGAAGGCAAAGTGAAGCTCATACATTATGGTACCCAAGATCAGCTAGCTAATATCATGACGAAACCATTGAAGTTGGACACATTTAAGAAGCTAAAGGAGCTGCTGGGAATGGTTGAGATGCCAAAGTAAACCGATACACTCACGAGTATCAGTTTAGGGAAGGATTTGTTAGTGGTTTAGTTGTGTTAGTGGTCGTAATAAGCTCATATTCTGTAGGAGTTGTTGCAATTGAATTGGTCAAGTATTTGTTTCTTCAGATCGTTAAAGTCCTCCTACAATGTAGGAGGCAGTTACTTTGTAATTGGCTATTTAAAGCTTTCTAAAGAATAAGATTAAAGCAGTGTTTTTGTTCTCATCATTCTGGTTTCTTATCTAGTTCCAACAAGGGGAAGGAAAAACTCAAAACGACGCGTTTCGCATGATTTTTTCTCCCCTTTTTTGGATAAAAAATTATAACAAAAAAGAAAATTGGCTAAGATAAGACAATTTTTTTTATAATTTGCTAATTAACCAAACTCATTCCATGAAAAAATTTAGCTAAATTTAATAATGTTGTAGATTTTAAATATATTTAAATATAATTTCTAGGAAAATTGCACTATATATTAGTCTTTCCACTTATAATTCAATATCTAACACTATATAAAACATAATATAGTAATTAGCATTTAACCCACCTAAAATCTCAATTTTACCATTTTGTAATTATACAGTTTTTTACATTAAAAAAATAATTAAAACCCTAATTTTTAAATCCTTCCTCCTCTCATCTTCTTCTTTTTATTTCCTCCTCTCACCGCCGACTACTTCTTTAATTGACGATGCGTTCCGTCATCAGCAAGCGGTAGCCGACAAGGCCCTTCTTCTTCTTCTCCTCCTTCTTCTTTATATTCAATTTCGCAATTCGTTTCTTCTTCTTCTTCTCTCTCTTAACTCATTGCCATGGATCGAAAACTCCAATCGTGGATTAAGATGGTGTTTCTTCTCCTCCGTTAAACTCCTCACTGTCATCCATCTCTTGGCCAAACTGAGTCACCGCTGGAGATCGACATAGTCAACTATGTTTGAAAATCAGTATAATAGGTAACTATGTCTCTGATAATAGTTTACTATGTATGTTGTTTTTTTTATTATAATAGGTAATTATGTTTCTGATAGTAGTTAATTATGTATGTTATTTTTTCCATTATGCAAACTATAATAGGTAACTACATTCTAAACGTAGTTAACTATGTTTATTTAAATAAGTAACTATTACAACAACATTTTCATGTAGTCAACTATGTCATGAAATCAGTAGAGTAGATAACTATGCTCTGAAAAATAGTAAACTGTGTTTTTAAATTAGTAACTATTTTCTGAAAATAGCAATAAAACATGGTTGTAGATTTGGATAAACCTTTTTGTTTAGTTAACTGTGTTTTTAAATTGGTAACTATTTTCTGAAAATAGTTAACTATGTTTTTAGATAGTTACAAATAATGTGATGTAGTTAACTATGTTCTAAGATCAATTGAATATGTAGTTTCGATGAAAATAGTTAACTATATTTTTATATAGTTACAAATAATGTGATGTAGTTAACTATATTATGAGATCAATTGAATAAGTGGTTTCGAAAATAGTTAGCTATAATATTAAATAGTTAACTCTTACAACATATATATATTTTTTGTCATCTTCTGACCCAATTTTTTTTTTAGAGCAGTTGTGCAAAACACATATCTACTTTTTGTAGAGATGCAACTGTAGGAACAATTTTTTTAGAGGTGAGATCAAAAGAAGGTTTTTAGAGATTTTTTCTTTTTTATATTTACCTTAATTACAGTTGTAAGGGCAATTTCGTCAAAAAAAATTATCTTTGCTAGTTACCTAAATTAATTTTTTCACATGTTACTTTCTAAATTTTCTCTCACAAATGTATTATTCTACTAATTAACCCTAATTTCTATATATTTAATTAAAAATATAAACATTTTAAATGAAATTTGGTCAGTTCGATGGATTCAGTTCGGTTTTATAATACTCGGTTTCGGTTCGGGTAGTTTGGTAAATTTTATTCCATTCAATTCAGATTTAGATATTTCGATTTGGTTCATAACGGTTCGGTTCGATTTGATAATTTTGCTCAGCCCTAGACCAGACTCTAGAAAACTGTGAGGCTATCGAGTTTCCACTTTTTTACTATGCTTATAAAATGGGCCGTAATCTTGGCCCACTATACACAATTCGTTTTTTTGTTTTGGGGTCAAGCAATTCGTTTAAATAGTCTGTAAATGTTTTAATATCTTCTTCCTTTTCTTTGATTTCTATTTTGCTTTCACTTTCACTTTCTTTTACCGTTTAGAATCGGACTTTAGGCCTTTAGGGTGTTATTTCCTTTTTGTGTTTATTTCCCTTTTTTAGTCGACTCCTAGATGATTTTTTGGAATTATGTATACATAAATAGAGAGCTCTTTGCTTGTAAAGAGACTCACAACTTCTTTGATTTAAAATAAAAGTTCCTAATCTACCTTGATAATCGGCACGAGAGATACAGAGACAGAGAACAAGTTCTCGTTCACAGGTGTGGAGAAAGAAACTATTCTTCTCACCCAAGTAACTTAACAAACCTGAGAGAGAGACACAACAAACTCCTTCGTCAAGTTTTTTGAGATCTTATCCCAATGGCACCACTAACATCCCGTTCTTATCCGGTTCGTTTGCCTATGAATACCGGTAAATACACTACACTTGGAACGCTAAACCAACCTCGGTTCGTTTCGTTTCACCGTTCTGCTGCAAACTATCCAGATATATTTGCACAAATCCTAGAAAAAAAGGAATCGGTACAAATTCAAACAGTTCTCACCGCCGCGGCTTCGGTGGCTGAAACCGCAATGCTGGCTAAATCGTTAGTCCAAGATTATCTGCCTCACGAGGTGCGCCACTACATCTCACATGAATTACACCGCTTGGTTCGCCCCCGCGTCGTTCGTTACTTTTCTTCTCAGATGACAATAACCATCGAAGAATTTGAAGGGTTTGATCACAACGAAGTCTTTGAAGCCGCAAAGGCCTATCTAGCCACCAGGATCTCTCCTTCAAACAAGAAACTCAAAGTGAGTAAACACGACAAAGAAAACAACTACAACGTCACCGTGGAACGTGACGAAGAAGTTGTGGACACTTTCAATGGCGTCAAATTCCGGTGGATCCTCCATTGCCGCCACGTTGAATCCAAGAACTCGCGTAACGCGCCATCCGAAGTCCGATCATTCGAGCTCAACTTCCACAAGAGATTCAAGGACATGGCTCTTGAATCTTACTTGCCATTCATGTTGAAAAGAGCAACGTTGGTGAAGCAAGAGAAGAAAACGCTCAAGATCTTCACTCTTGACCCAGATAAGATGTATTGGAGTTACTCTGACGCTTGGACCTCTGTTACACTTGACCATCCTTCGACCTTCAAGACGCTAGCAATGGATCCAGATATCAAGAAAAGTGTGATGGACGATCTTGACCAATTTGTGCAGAGGAGAGACTTTTATAGGAGAGTTGGTAAAGCTTGGAAGAGAGGTTACTTGTTGTACGGTCCACCGGGTACCGGGAAATCAAGTTTAATCGCAGCCATGGCGAATCATCTCAACTTTGATATTTATGACTTAGAGTTGACTGCCGTTAGCAACAATTCTCAGCTCCGACGATTGCTGATTGCCACTGCTAATCGTTCGATACTTGTTGTGGAAGATATCGATTGTTCGATCAAATTGAAAAACAGGACAACTGATGAAGAAGAAAGTAAAAACCCACGGAACCAAAAAGTGACACTCTCTGGACTGCTAAATTTCATAGATGGTCTATGGTCGAGCTGCGGTGACGAAAGGATCATTGTATTCACAACCAATTACAAAGAGAAACTCGACGCGGCGTTGTTGAGGCCAGGACGTATGGATATGCACATCCACATGTCGTACTGCACACCGGGTGCTTTTAAGGTTCTTGCTTCAAATTATCTAAAGATCGACGAACATGAGCATTTCGACGAGATCGAGGAAGGTATTAAGGCTATAGAGGTTAGTCCAGCAGATGTGGCTGAACAGCTTATGAAGAATGGCACTGTTGATGATATTCTTGAGGGTTTGATTGAGTTTTTGAGAGTCAAGAAGATCAAGAACGAACAAGAGAAGGCCAACAAGGAAAAGCAAGAACTGGAGAACAAGAAAAAGACCACCAAGGGCAAAGATTCGGAGGTCAAGAAAAAACGAAAAGGTTGATTATGAGGAAAGCTCGTTTCGCATGTTTTTCTCTCTGTTTTTTTTTTTTCTTATATTTTTAATTGAACAAGATTTTTCTTCTAGCATAATATGTTAAACTCAGCCTTCTTATATCCCTCCGGTTCATGAAAAAAATAATTTCTAATTTCATAAAGATTGGTAGTTTATATTTTGCATTCTATATCAATTAACTAGATAAAGTACCCGCATATATGCGGGTTTGTAATCTAATATTTTATAACCTGTAAAAAAAGTTAATCGATTAAAAGTATAAATCAAAATTAAATAAAATTGAGAACGCTGATGCAAAACCACTAATTCAGAAGTCTAACATTTATTTATTTACTTTGATTATTTTATTATTTGATTTTCAATTAAATTTTATCAGATACTTTCAAATTATTAGTTTTCCTATTCTATTTGAATTAATATTACTTTTTAATTCATTTTTAAAATCTTGATGAATTTATTATCATGTTTTAGTTGAATTATTTTAACTCCTTTAATATTTTATAAACCGCACAAAAATGGAAAACAAAATCATATCATACGTAAAAATAAATAAAATAAGATTGAAGACGTCGATGTGAAATTACTCATAAAAAAGCCTACAAATTATTTATTGATTTTGATTCTCCTAGTTTTTTTTATATTAACTGAATTTTCAAAAAAAAATTTCCACATATTTCTAAATTATTAGTTTTTCTTATTCCTATTTAAATTATGTTTACTTTTTATTACGTAACTACTCATATATCTTTTTTTAACTCTTGACAAATCGATTTACGTATTTTTATTTGAATTAGACTTACTTACATTTTTTAATCATATTTGAATTTTATTTTTTTCACTTATGAATCAAGTATTATCTTTTTTCCAATGAAAAACTAATTATATGTGTTTCATCACTTGGTTTCTTACTTTTTATAATTTTCACAACATGAAAAACTTCAAAATAAATTTCTTCTTACAAATCAATTTTAAAATATTTAGGATGTCTACGTAGTGGTAAGTCTTTAAAAAAACCACAATACAATGTACATTTTTTTAGTCTGATTTCAAAATATAATGATATTAGATATTTTTTAAATGGAAAAATTTATTTTGACATGTGGTTAAAGCTAATTGGAAACAAAAAAATTTAGAAGAGGTTATTGAAAATTTAAATTGTTTGGTGGGAAGATCGAGAGAGTACAAAATTATTTAAATAAAGGTGAAATATTATAATCTTTAAAGATTTGGGTATGTAAATCTAATTCTATTCAAAAGATTTTTACACATGTATTTAATATTCTAATGAGAAAACGTGTTTGATTTTTTTTGTCATAACTATTTCTATTTAAAATCAAAATATATGTAACTGTGTATATATGTAGCTTTTTTTTTTTTATGAATTACTAAAATAAGCTAATTGGAAAATGTTGAGATATGTTGTTTTTATCGAATAAGATAATCGATAGTTTTTTATAATAAAAAAAGCTGAAATAAAATTTGTGGAAGAGATTATTGAAGTTTGAAATTTTTTTGGTGAGAAAATTGAAAAAGCACAAAATCTTGTTATATAAAGGCAAAATATTATAATTTTTGAAGATTTGGGTATGTAAACCTAAGTCTATCTGAACTCAAAATATTTTTACACGTATATTAATTAATATTCTAATGAGAAAATTTTGAAACCTAATTCATCTTAATAAACGTAAAGGGTATGTAAACCTAATTCTATTCAAACTCAAAAGATTTTTACATGTGTATTTAATATTCTAATGAGAAAAAGTGTTTGATTTTTTGCCTTATCTGTTTCTATTCAAAATCAAAATATATGTAAACGTGTATGTATGTAACTTATCTACTAATTTTTTTTATGAATTATTAATTAGAAACTAATTAGAAAACGTTGTTCTTTATAATTTAATTGATAAATACAAATATATAAGAATTTTTTTAAATAAACTTTGTTTGACACGTGACAAAATCTAATTGAAATTTTTTAACACATCAAAATCTGATTGACCGGCTGACATGTGTCACAATCGTGGTAATTACGAAGTTTGATGCATCAAGCTTTATATAATAAGATACAGGTTAAATGAGAGATATTTGACTTAAATCAAATAAATTAAACTAAAACAAGAAAAATTAAATCAAATAATGAATTTTGAAAACAAAATACTTTTAAAAAATCAATTATTAAATATTTCTTAAAATCTTCATGAAATCGACGAAGTATCATCCAAGAAAGAAAGAAAGAAAAAAATTTCCCTAACATGTCGTTCTAATAAAAATCACTATTTGTTTTCAAGTCTACCTACAAACCAAAATTAAATTTGTCTTTGCATCGACCACACTCTAGAAAACTGTGGAGCTATGGAGTTTTCACTTTTAACTATATACTTATTAAATGGGCCGTAATTTTTGGCCCAATACACACAATTCGTTTAGTAATCAATCCCCAATCAAATAAATCACCTTCATCCCAAATTCTCTTCATCCCTAAGTTTTAGTGAGGTATCGTGAAAGTTTAGTGATCACAGAAGCCCTTCATCTTTCCAGGTTCGACCACCAAATTAAGAGAAGAAACTGGTATCAAACCATCTCCTTAAGCCTCACAATTTCCTTTTATTTATATATTGTTAGAATCTTAAATTTTATGCTCATCGTAGAAATCGTATAGCATAATTTGATTAATCTAATCAGATTTATCCCCACGTAACCTAGTACTATTCTTTCTTGTTTGTGTTCTCTGGTTTAGGTGAACTGACTTTAGTAGTGTTTATTTTTTATTACTAGATTGAAGGAGATGAGTTCCTCTACTTCATCCTCTTCTGAGTCTCATCTAGCCACCGCCAAAACAGCTCTCACGGCGGTTGCATCGGTGGCTGCAGCCGCAATGTTAGCTCGATTAGTGGTCCAAGATTACATGCCACACGAGGTGCATGAGTTTATCTCTTGTGGCATTCGCAGATGCTTCGGCTACTTCTCTTTTCAGATGACAGCTGTAATCGAAGAATTTGTAGGTTTTGAACACAACGAAGTGTTTGAAGCTGCGGAGTCCTATCTCGCCACCAAGATATCTCATTCCACTAGAAGAATCAATGTGAACAAACTCGAGAAACAGAGCAATTTTAGTGTCACCGTCGAGCGGGACGAGGAAGTTTTGGATACTTTCGATGGAGTCAAGCTCAGTTGGATCCTTGTATGCCGCTCTGTTAAGAAAAAGGATTTTCGTAACCCTCGGGATTTGAATTCCACTTTGAAATCGGAAGTTCGATCTTACGAGCTCAGGTTCAACAAGAGATTCAAGAACGTGGTTCTTGAATCTTACTTACCCTTTGTGGTGGAACAAGCGGTTTCGCTGAAACAAAAGACTAAGACATTGAAGATCTTCACTCTTGATTCTTACTCCGCGTGGACCTCTGTGACTCTCGACCATCCTTCCACATTTCGCACTCTCGCCATGGATCCCGAGGTGAAGGAAAACTTGGTAGAGGATCTTGATTGTTTCGTGCAGCGTAAAAGCTTTTACGGGAGAGTTGGAAAAGCTTGGAAGAGAGGGTATTTGTTGTATGGTCCGCCCGGTACAGGAAAATCGAGTTTGATCGCAGCTATAGCTAATCATCTTAACTTTGATATCTATGATTTAGACTTGACATCAGTTAAGAGCAATGCTGAGCTTCGGATGTTACTGATGTCTACTGCAAACCGTTCGATTTTGGTTGTAGAAGATATTGATTGTTCGATCGAGTTCAAGGATCGGACTACTGATGAGCCTTCACGAGTATCTCATGAATATAACGATCCACTGGATAAACCGGTAATGCATTTTGATTCACTATCACATATGTTTGTTGATTAATATGTTTGAAATGTTTATGTCTTGCTTATTTCTTTTGGTTGGTCATTTTTCAGGTCACACTCTCTGGTCTATTGAATTTTGTAGATGGACTCTGGTCAAGTTGTGGTAACGAGCGGATTATAGTGTTCACGACTAACTACAGAGAAAAACTTGATCCGGCATTGTTGAGGCCAGGACGTATGGACATGCACATTCACATGTCTTATTGCACACCAGCTTCTTTTAAGGTTTTGGCTTCGAATTATCTCGAGATCGAAGACCATATACTTTTCGAGCAGATTGAAGAATTTATCCGGGAAATAGAAGTTACACCAGCAGAAATAGCTGAACAATTGATGAGGAATGACTCTGTGGATAAGATACTCCAAGGGTTGATTGTGTTTTTAAAAGCCAAGAAACTTGAAAATGATGAAGCTAAAGGCCAAAAGAAATAGTCAATAGCTTAATTGAAAACTTCTCTTCGATCTCAAAGATGTTTTTGAGTTATTTTATTTTATTTTTGCCTTTGTTACAATAATTAATAGTCGTATTCTTCTGTTTTGTTAAATACTATCAGGCTAGTTATTGGTTATAATCATTCGGATATATAAAAGACTAGATTAGGATCCGCGTAATACGCGGAGTTTTAATTATAACTTATTTATAAATGATAAAAAATAAAGGAGAACGTGTCGGTAATCGATTAAATTTCATAAAGATAAAATTTATGAAAATGTAAGAAATATATGTTAAATCTTGTTCATGTAAATATTTAGATTTTGATTGTTACTCGCATACTTATTTTAGATCTTGATTAGTAACTTTGTTTCAAACTGAATTTCAACTCCACGTATTTCATATCGCAATACAACTCATGTATTTTATCCTTAATATTAAAACCATATTTTTACTCCATGCATTCTTTATCAATCAATAATACCCAAAATTTTCATGTCAAAATAATATATGCATAATGCATTCTATCAAATTTATGTCTATATATGTCATTAGTGTTAAACAAATAGTAAGAAAATTAACAAAACATATTAGTAAATAAATTTAAAAGTATTAACAAAACATGTCGTAATATCATGAATATCAATTTTTTTATATGCCGCACTAATACTTTTAGAGATTGGAAATAATTTGTCTTATTTTCCTTTTTTAGTTTTTTTATTAGTATTCCCTTTTAATTTTTTAATAATATGTCTTATTTTCTTTTTTTGACTATTATTTCATTTTATTTACACTTCAATTAGAAATAATTTGTCTTATTTTCTTTTTTTAGTCTTTTTGATTTCCTATTTCCTTTTAATTTTTTTTAATAACATATATATTTTTTTTAGACTATTATTTCCTTTTATTTACACTACACTTTGATTTAAAAAATAAATAATGTAGAGAAAGAAAATTTATATTTTAATGTTAATATATTGACATGTGTCACAATCTCAATTAAAATTAACACATGTCACGATCTCGTGAGTTACGATTTTGCCTACGTGTCACACTCACGTTGGGAAAAATTTAAAGTAAAATAGCTTTGATCGATTTGTGGAACTCTCGAATTCATGATTTGCTTGAATGATGTATTTTTTTTCTTTTCTTTCTCGATTGGTTATGACATTTTTTTTAAAACGTATTGACATGAAACAAATTTTTTTTTTTAATGGTATTTTTTTTTACAAATTTTTCTTTTAAAAAAAATTTTTTTAATAATTTTTTACAAATTTTCCCATTTACCTTTATTTAATGACATTTTTTTTACAAATTTTTCCAATAATGTATTTTTTTCCTTTCTTTCTCGATTAGTTATAGCATTTTTTTTTTTAAACGTATTAACATGAAACAAATTTTTCTTCTTTTTTAATGATATTTTTTACAAATTTTCTCTTTCACCTTCTTTATTGACATTTTTTTACAAATTTTCTTTTTACTTTTTTAGTGACATTTTGTTTACAAATTGTCCCTTTTTTTAATGACAATTTTTTTTACAGAAGGACATTGACTTTTTTTTGTTACGTTAGGACATTTTTTTTGGCGATGATGTATTATATTTTTATATTAATATATTGATACGTGTCACAATCTCAATTAAAATTAACGCATGTTACGATCTGGTGAGTTACGATTTTGCCTACGTATCACACTCACGTTGGGAAAAATTTAAAGTAAAATAGCTTTGATCGATTTGTGGAACTCTCGAATTCATGCTTTGCTGAAATGATGTATTTTTTTCTTTTCTTTCTCGATTAGTTATGACAGTTTTCCTTTTTTGTTTTTAAACGTATTGACATGAAGCAAATTTGTAAAAACAAATGTCATTAAATAAAGGTAAATAGGAAAATTTGTAAAAAATATTATTAAAAAAAAGTAACAGGGAAAATTTGTAAGAAAAAATATCATTAAAAAGAAAAATTTGTTTCATGTCAATACGTTTAAAAGAAAAAAGGAAAAATGTCATAACTAATCGGAAAAGAAAAAAAAATACATCTCAATTAAAAAAATATGGTGTTATCATTTTATTTTATTGATTTTTTTTGTTACGTTAGGACATTTTTTTTTGGGCGATGATGTATTATATTTTTATATTAATATATTGGTACGTGTCACAATCTCAATTAAAATTAACACATGTTACGATCTGGTGAGTTACGATTTTGCCTACGTGTCACACTCACGTTGGAAACAAATTTAAAGTAAAATAGCTTGATCGATTTATGGAACTCTCGAATTCATGATTTGCTTGAATGATATATATTTTTTTTCTTTCTCGATTAGTTATGACAGTTTTTTTTTTTTTAAATATATTGACATGAAGCAAATTTTCCTTTTTAATGATATTTTTTTTTACAAATTTTATTTTTTATTTTTTTTAATAACATTTTTTACAAATTTTTCATTTACCTTTATTTAATGACATTTTTTTATACAAATTTTTTCAATGATGTATTTTTTTTCCTTTCTTTCTCGATTAGTTATGGCATTTTTTATTTTTTTATTTTTAAACGTATTGGCATGAAACAATTTTTTCTTCTTTTTTAATGATATGTTTTACAAATTTTCTCTCTTACTTTTTTTAAATGACATTTTTTACAAATTTTCCTTTTACCTTTTTAATGACATTTTGTTTACAAATTTTCTTTTTTTTAATGACAATTTTTTTTATAGAAGGACATTGACTCTTTTTTTGTTACGTTAGGACTTTTTTTTTGCGATGATGTATTTTTCTTTTAATTTTTAGATAAAAAGGAAATATTATTTAAATTAAAATTAATTTTATACGTTAGTATATTAATACGTGTCATCATCTCGATTAAAATGACACATATTATAATCTAATGAATTATAAGTTTGAGTGCATTTTTATTTATATAATAAAATATGTTGAATACTATCCAACTATATATACTATCTTAAAACGGGCCCATTCCGGTTCAATGGTAAGATTCGTAGTCGGTAGCAAGTAACCAAGAAAACGAGTATGGTTGACTGTTGACTTACCAATTGTTAAACCGTTGAAAGTTTCTACTAAGCTCATTCTTGAAACAAGTTGCAAAGTCGAGCGAAGTGTCTCTCTCTCGAAGTTCCAAAGATCAGGAGCTTAAGGTTCTTGTCACTCCCTTGTAAGTGTTTTCTTACCATAAAGATTGGTTACTTTGGTTCGATCCACCTCGATTTCTAAGGATTTCTACATGTTTCTTGAGAAAAAAAGCCGATCCGTCAAGAAAATCCTATCTTGGGTTAGTGATTTTATAGTCGTTGGTTGATTGGTTTTTCGAAAGTTGGATCTTTTGATACATAAACAGATTGAAATTATGGCTTAGAACTTTTGTAGCAACTAGAGAGATCTTTCTTTGGTTGCAGGGTCTGAGAAATGGTGGATGCTGTAGTGACAGTGTGTCTAGAGAGAGCCTTGAACATCCTCAAAGAAAAAGGCCGAGCTGTATCGGAATATCGAAAACAGTTGAAAGATTTGCAAGATGAGTTGCAATATATGCAGTCTTTTCTCAAGGATGCAGAGAGGCAGAAGAGGACTAATGATGTCTTGCGTAAACTCGTGGCAGACTTGAGAGAATTGGTTTATGAAGCTGAGGACATACTTGTAGATTGTCAGCTCGAGGATGGTGATGAGAATGATAACGAGCAAAGGCCTTCAAACGCGTGGCTTTCGCGGTTTTATCCTGCCCGGGTTTCGCTGCAGTACAAGAAAAGCAAGCGTCTCAAAGAGATCAATGAGAGGATATCGACGATAAAGACTAAAGTTGAGCCTTATTTCAAATTCAGAACACCGAGCAATGTCGGAAGGGATAATGGAACTGATCGTTGGAGCTCTCCGGTGTATGATCATACTCAGGTGGTTGGTTTGGAAGGAGATAAAAAGAAAATCAAAGAGTGGCTCTTTGGATCAAACGAGAGCGAGCTATTGATGATGGCCTTTGTGGGGATGGGAGGGTTAGGTAAGACTACGATTGCTCAAGAAGTGTTCAATGACAAAGAGATCGAAAACCGTTTCGAAAGAAGGATATGGGTGTCTGTGTCACAGACTTTTACTGAAGAACAAATCATGAGAAGCATATTGCGGAATTTGGGTGATGCGAGTGTTGGAGATGATCTTGGAACATTGCTTAAAAAAATCAAGCAATATCTTTTGGGGAAAAGGTACTTGATTGTAATGGACGATGTGTGGGACAAGAATTTGAGTTGGTGGGACAAGATCTACCAAGGATTGCCTAGAGGACAAGGTGGCAGCGTTATCGTGACCACAAGATCAGAATCTGTCGCTGTAAAGGTTCAGGCGAGAGACAAGACTCACCGTCCACAGCTCCTCAGTCCTGATAACAGCTGGCTGCTGTTTTGTAAGGTGGCATTTGCAGCAAATAGCGGGGCTTGCGATCGTCCGGAGCTTGAGGATGTAGGCAAGGAGATTGTAACAAAATGCAAAGGTTTGCCTTTGACAATCAAGGCGGTTGGTGGGTTACTTCTGTGCAAAGACCATGTCTATCATGAATGGAGGCGAATAGCAGAGTATTTTCAAGATGAACTTAGAGGAAACACTTCTGAAACTGCCAATGTGATGTCTTCTCTGCAGCTGAGTTACGACGAACTCCCTTCTCACCTCAAATCATGCTTTCTCACGCTCTCGCTCTATCCAGAAGACTGTGTTATACCGAAACAGCAACTAGTACACGGATGGATCGGAGAAGGCTTTGTCATGTTGAGAAACGGAAGATCTGCAACTGACTCTGGAGACGATTGCTTTTCAGGACTCACAAATAGGTGTCTAATAGAAGTTGTTGACAAAACCTATAGCGGAACCATCCTCACCTGCAAGATTCATGACATGGTCCGAGATTTGGTGATCGATATAGCGAAGAATGATTCCTTCTCTAACCCGGAAGGCCTCAATTGTCGTCATCTTGGGATTAGTGGAAACTTTGATGAGAAGCAGATAAGAGTTAGCCATAGACTGAGAGGCATAGTGTCAACAACAAAGACAGGTGAGGTGAACAAGCTCAACTCAGAGCTAGCTAAGAAATTCACAGACTGCAAATATCTTCGAGTTCTCGATATCTCGAAATCCATATTCGATGCTCCTCTATCTGATATATTGGATGAGATTGCGAGCCTTCAGCACTTGGCGTGTCTTAGTATGAGCAACACACATCCGTTGATCCAGCTTCCTCGTTCCATAGAAGATCTCCACAATCTTCAGATTATAGACGCAAGCTATTGTCAGAATCTGAAACAACTTCAACCTTGCATTATCTTGTTCAAGAAACTCCTTGTACTTGACATGACAAATTGTGGATCACTTGAGTACTTCCCCAAGGGAATCGGAAGTCTCGGGAACCTCGAAGTGCTATTGGGATTTAAGCCATCCAGGTCAAACAATGGGTGCAAGCTCAGTGAAGTCAGAAATCTCACTAACCTCAGAAAACTTGGTCTTTCTCTGACTCGTGGCGATCAGATCGAAGAGGATGAGCTTGATTCTTTGATAAACCTATCCAAGCTTATGTTCATCTCGATCAACTGCTACGATAGCTACGGCGATGATCTCATAACCAAAATAGATGCTCTCACTCCTCCACACCAGCTCCATGAACTTTCTCTACAATTCTATCCTGGAAGCTCGAGTCCATCATGGTTGAGTCCTAACTCGCTTCCAATGTTGAGGTACGTGTCAATATGCTCAGGTAATTTGGCGAAAATGCATGAACGTTTCTGGGGGATTGAGACTAACACTCACTGGAGAATCGAGGGTTTGATGTTAAACTCGTTGTCGGAACTAGACATGGATTGGGAAGAGCTCCAACGGTCGATGCCATACCTTAGGACCGTGCACGCAAACTGGTGTCCAGAGCTGGAGACTTTCCCAATCGAAGATGTTGGCTTTAGAGGAGGAGTGTGGACGAAAGCACCATTGCACAGGACCTGATGATGGCACGTTCTAAGCAAACCGGTCAATATTTATTTATCAGCAACATTAAATTGGTGTATTACATATACCAACATACAATGTTATGTAGTATTTGACCATTTGGATATTTTATCGAAATTTCCTTTTCTAAATAAACATATAACAAAAGAGCAAAAGGCAAAACAGAGACTAGCAGCAATGGCAGATTTGTGATGTTAACTGCTTGATCAGTCAGAATCAGAGTCCAGATTCTCTGAAGACCTAACCGACCGCCTTATGCTCTCTTGATATTCGGCTTCTTCATCATCTTCCTCTTTTTTCTTCTTGCTGAGCATTCCTGTTTAAAGATTTGCAAATTTTAAGCAACAATTCTGTAACGGAGCTGTAATTACTGAAAAGGTGGATGCAAGGTTCTTCGTACCTTTTTTAACCAGAACATTCTCCAGTTTAGTCGTGGTGAAATCATCCTTTGTGCCCAGATCCTGGAACCCAACTAGCCTATCTATCGCGATTCCTTTGCTGAGAATGATAAAGAAAATCATATTTTATCAGTATACGCCTAACAAAAAACCATGTATGTAAGAATGAGCCGAACGAGATGAAACCTGAAAAGCAAAATGCAAGGCAAAGTCTTTATTGCAAGCTTGGTCACAAAGAAAGGAGCATTCTGCATTTTTGTCAGCTAAGCATTAGATTCACAGAACAGATCTATAACCGGGAAAACAGAGTTTCAAAGGATTGTTTAAAAAGCCATCCTTTTTTCTATCTTTAATCAAGTGGTTCACTGACCTCTGCGTCCACTTTAATGAACTTTGTGTCCACATGTCTAGGAGCAAGAGTCTTTAGATGCTTGTCCATAATCCTACAATGATGCAGTGCATAGTTTAGGCTATGAGCTCGCACATCAGAAGACGAACAAAAAAAAAAGCTGATGGGAGATCTTACTTGCACCGGTAAAATTCCTTGTGGTAGAAATGACATATCACTTTTTCACTCCTGGTGACTTCGCCCAAGAAATCTCCCTCGCTTACCTCTCGAAATTCACCATGTCCTTGTCGTTTGAACGCTTCTCTCTTCTCGACTTCTCTCTGTCCAGATAAAATCTTGGAGGTTTAGTTCATAACTTCATACCAATAAAAGTAAAGAATATTAAGCAACTGCATCACCAAATAGATAAGGCACAATACGATGCCAAAGTTATAACCTTGAGTGCCGCAATCCTATCTGCGTGCAATTTTTCTAGCTCTGGATCCTACAGAACATGAGCAAGTAAGTCTACCGTTAGAGGCAGTAGCATAAATCTCAAATATCGAAATAAGATAAACTGTCCAACAAGCAGCATTGCACTTACATCCACTAGTTCATCAAGATCAACCTCCTCGTTGACAGGATTTGACGCTTGCGCCTTCTCATTCGCAAGAACTTCCTACACATTCGTATAAAGAAAAACATACAAGTCCTCACAGGTTATCAACAAAACCGTGTAGCCTACCCACCTCAGAAACTCCTAAAGTGTACAACTTTTACAGACATAACAACAATCTTTCTTATCTAGCAAAAAAACAACAATCTTTCTTCATGATTTTTACTCATAACGTAGATCAAACACTTCTGCGAAAAGCATATGAACAAAGAAAAGAAACCCACCAAGAGCATATGCTAGAAACACGAAAACGTAGATATAATCGCACAATTTCCAAAACCTTCAGCAAAAGGGCAACTATGAAATCGCATTTGATGGATTAAACCAATACACAAAAGAGAAAAGTTTTTCACCTTCTTATAATCTCTAGCAGCTGCCGCCAATACATTTCCGAATGCCAGATTCGAGAGGGTCGACTTGACAGCATCCGGATCCATCTTTTAGCTCCAAAAAATCTGATGACAAAACACAGAAGCATCAGCGACAAACAAAACAAAATAAGATTCAGAAGTAGAAAGTTAAATCTCCGAGATCATACCTTACTCAATTTCTTCCTGGTGTAGAACAAAAAAAAACAACTTGACAAATCGAAATCGAAATCGAAATCAGAGCTTACTACTAACAATTTCAAATCTAGAGCGGAAAAAGAAAATCCCAAAATCAAAAGATGAACACAAATGGTGGAAAGTGGAAACACACAAACAAAACGACGGCGTTTCTTCGGCGAAATATGATTAGGAATCATGGGTTTCTATACTGTGCAAAAAAGCCCATACGGCCCAAATCAGTTATTTACGATTTTTTTAAATGAAAACTTTAAAGAGGTGTGGGGGATTATTTACGGATACGTGTTCGCTGAACACTACACCAACGTCTTACGTAATCGCCACGTGTGTCTCTCCTAATCAACACTGATTGATTTTTAATAAATTTGAATATATGATGATGATTTTTCCTATCCAAAGTCGCGGTTCTATAAAAGGCATCATTCATGAGCTCCTCAATCTACAGCTAAAAAGAGTGTGAGAAGTTATATTTTAGATTCGAAAAAGGAAGATGGAGTCTTACCAGAACCAGTCCGGAGCGCAGCAGACTGACCAACAGCTTGACCAATACGGAAATCCAGTTCCAGTCGCAACCGGAGCCTATGGAGCTCCGGTCATGGCTGGTCATCCCTCGGAAGGTGGTGGTTTGAGCGGAATGCTTCACCGCTCTGGAAGTAGCTCTAGCTCTAGCTCGGTACTAATATATATACTTTTACTCTTTCATATAAAGTTGGATATTAGAACATCTTTATAATCACACACAATATTACTTTTTCATTTATTTGGACTTAAAAAAAAACATATATTATAGAAACCAAGAAAACATATACTTCCTCCATTTTACGAAAAATGAGACATTTCAAAAAAATTCTAAACATAACAAAATGCTTGTATTTTATACTGTAATTAATTAATAATGGTTTAAATTTAATTTTTTAAAAATTTTGTGAGAGATGAAACAGGAATTGTATATAATTGAAAACGTGGAATGTATTACAAGGAGTGTAAAACAAAAAAAAAATTATAAAATGATATTTTTGTGAAACGGAGGAAGTATTATATTAGAATTTATATAGAAAATATAAAAAATATAAAAAAATTTATTTTTATTTATTTTTAAATATATAAAATGGAGAGTAATATTTGTATGTTGCATAATTGCATACATAGTAACTTACGTGAATTAATGATCGCATAATTGCATATATGTATGTATATATAATTGCATAATTGCATATATATATATATATATGTATGTTTGTTTGTATGTAAAAGTCTGTGCCTTTCCCTATGAATCTTTATAGAGTTAATTTACCCGAAAGAAATGAATCTTTAGCTTCTTTTTTTGGGTTGAAATAGAGATTCGTTTTTTTTTTGTTGAAATGACATAATTTTGTTTTACTGTTTGCAAAGATATGTTTTCAAAATATAAATTGCAAAACTTGTAGCTTTTATGATGACATTCTAGCACGTGCATTGCAGGAGGACGATGGACTAGGTGGAAGGAGGAGGAAGAAGAAGGGAATAACGGAGAAGATTAAGGAGAAGCTGCCAGGTCATCATGGGTCCCACCAGACGGACACCACCACGGTTTATGATACCACCGGCACCGGCGTTCACCACGAGAAGAAGGGCATGATGGAGAAGATCAAGGAGAAGCTTCCCGGTGGTCATTAGATTTAGTTATATCGTTTAGATCTACTTGCTTACGTAAAATAAAGTACAATAAATTGTGTAATAATATAATTAATGACGTGAGTTTGTGAGTTACGTTACGCGTATGGTCGTTACGAGGGACATGGAATTAATATAACTCTCCGCCTTTCATTTCATTTATGGCTTTAGCTTTTCTATTGGTTCAAGTAAATTCAAATTAAGGTTGTTAACCGCAAGGCCGATTCACGAGTCCATCGGCATCTTCCCATTTCAAAATAGCAAAGGGTAATTATTGACGTTTATTTTGTAATCAACAAATTATTTAAACCATACCTAACATAAGGTAATAATCATACTTATTCATGTATTTTCCCTTATTAAGACCATCCATCCATACATATACATACAAATAGTTTTTGTCGACGATCAATTCCATTTAGCGCTTTTGGGTAATATTTGAGATTCTAAGGGGGTTGGATTTTAACAGGGGAGGCTCAAAATACCTCAAAAAAAAATTTGGATGCAAATTTTTTTTTAAAAAAATAAATTGATTTATATTTGATAAATCAGATATTTTGGGCCTTTTTATGTATAATTTTAATAAATTTTGGATCCTTAATTGCAATAAAAAAAATGAAAAAAAAAATGGATCCTGGCATTTGCTCCTGTAGCTCATACCCAGAACTTCGTCTGGATTTTAATAGAGTTTAAATCTAAGCAGAATCCACCCTTTATTCAATTAATGATTCTAAATCATATTTTAAAATCTGGTGTTATTGAATATGGTATTCGTATAGAATTGGTTTCGGCCATGTTATTTTCGGCCATGTTTGTCTTCGGCCACATTGGTTTCGGCCACGTTTTCGTATAGAATTGGTTTCGGCCATGATTTCGTATAGAATTGGTTTCGGCCACGTCTTCGTATAGAATTGGCTTCGGCCGTATTGGCTTCGGCCACGACTTCGTTGGCCTAGGCCTTAGCTGCTTCGTTAATTGTAAATCATGTCTTAAAAATTTTAAAATCTGGTGTTATTCAATAAAAGATTTTAAATCCATCATTAAAATCCAGTGTTATTCAACATTAAAAGATTCTGAAAATCTTTTTTTTAATGGATTTGAAATGACTTGTATATGAAGTTTAATGAACAAATGATTAAAAACAAAATCTAAAGTATACTGCAGAGATTTAGAAATCCACACACATAGATTACACGCAGAGATGGAGTCTATATTTATTGAATAATACAATATTTTAAAATTTTTAAGACATGATTTACAAATATCATATCCAATAACACCAGATTTTAAAGTAGAATTTAGAATCATTGATTGAATAACAGTGGATTCTGTTTAGATTTAAACTCTATTAAAATCTATCATTGAATAACACCCACAATTTTGAAAATTTTAAAACTGATAAAATTGATTTTAAATCATTGATTCAATAACACCGCTAAGATAATTCAAAATTAATATTTTGTGATTATATGAAATGATAATTATAAGTAACAAATATAGTATTCAAACAACACCCACATTTAATGTATCCATCCAACTATCTAAAAATCTAATTATTACGTTTAGGTAACAAATCATACAAATCAAGTATTCATCTCTAAATTAAATGAGACCATTCATAACTCCCACAATATATAATCACGAGAGTCCCCAAGAAAACTCACAAGTGAATAAGAGAATCAAATGGCAAAGTCAACGGTGTGCATTGTTCTCGTTCAAATCTCGCTCGTTGCCTTGTTTCCTCCTTTTATGTGTAATCAAACCAATGAAAGCACGAGCACTGCCTCTCTCTCCCCTCAGTTTTACGACAACTCCTGCCCGAAAGCACAAGCGATTGTTCAATCTTTCGTCGCCAAAGCATACTCCGATGACCCTCGCATGGCTGCCTCATTGCTTAGGCTTCATTTCCGTGACTGTTTCGTCAATGTTTGACAAAATCTAGTCTCTTCTCAAAATTTAGTATTTGATATGAAAATATATATGGGGAACTTTTCTGTCTTTATATATGGACATTGCTTGCTTTTTGGGTGGTGCTGGGATGTGATGGTTCAGTATTATTGGACCGTAGCGGACCCATGGAAAGCGAGAAACAATCAGAGCCAAACCAAAACTCTGCTCGAGGGTTCGAAGTCATTGACGATATCAAGTCTGCCTTGGAAAATGAATGTCCTCAAACAGTTTCTTGCGCCGATATTTTGGCTCTCGTCGCTAGAGACTCCACTGTTGTAGTAAGTCAATTCTCCTAACACAATCATTAGGATTAATTAATGATTGTTATAAACGCTTTCTCGTTAATTCGGTTATATATACAGACTGGTGGACCGAGTTGGGAAGTATATCTAGGAAGAAGAGACGCAAGAGAAGCAAACCTGAATGGTTCCAATAATAACATTCCTTCTCCCAACTCCACGTTTCAGACCATCGTCACCAAGTTCAACTTTCAAGGACTCGATCTCACTGATGTTGTTGCTCTCTTAGGTATATACTATAAATACACTCGACCAAGTTGGGATCTTATAACAATTTTGGAGAATCGATGAATTGCATAAAGTTGTTTTAAAAATTTAACGAGTTTATGTTTTTAAAAGTTAAAAGTTATTGATTTTATAGTAAGAAATTAATTAAGAGAATATTTAAAAGATTTAATTAAATATGTGTAAACATATGATTGGATCAAATATTAACATTCGTTCTCATAATTCTCTTAGTCGTACTAAAGTAAAAATAAAGATACATATTCCACGAACCAAAACATATTGATAAATATCAGAATCTCTATCCAATTAATAACCATGGTTCTAAATTCTAATGTAGGAGGTCACACCATTGGAAACTCGAGTTGCACGAGTTTCCGACAAAGGTTATACAACCATTCTGGAAACAACGATCTCGACCAGACTTTGAATCAAAACTACGCCTCTATGTTGCAGCAGGGATGTCCGATTTCCGGTGACGACCATAACCTCTTTGCTCTCGACTATGTGACGCCGACTAAGTTTGACAATTACTACTTCAAGAACTTGATGACGTATAAAGGACTATTGAGCTGATGAGATTTTGTTCACAAGAAGCAGAGACTCCATGGAGCTGGTGAAGCTTTACGCGGAGAATGAAGAAGCATTCTTTGAGCAGTTCGCTAAGTCGATCGTGAAGATGGGGAACATCTCGCCGTTGACGGGAAATGATGGTGAGATCCGGAGGATTTGCCGGAGAGTTAACCATGACGACGTTTAATTGAGTTTCACTATTGGGTAATAATAATAAGCCATATGGGTAAAAAAAAAAAAAAAAGTCATATGGGTTTGATGAACGTTTCATGATTTGTGTGTTGTGAGTTTGATTTCTTTTGGGCTTGTTTTTAGTTTAATGAGTTTGGTGTTTGTTGTAAAATAAACAATCCTTCCGTTTTACGCAAAGAATGTCAGTTCTAAGTAAACTATGTATTATACATTTTATTAATATACCAAATAAATTTTCTAACTAATAAGTTGAAATTATAAAATTAAAATTTAGTTTAAAAATCAGCGTTTGTAATACAAAACGACATTAGTTGTAAAATAAAAATAAAATTTTAAAATGACATTCTTCGTGAAATATAATTTTATTGCGAGTGAGTTTGCTGAAAAATTTAAAATTTGGCTATTCTCAACAATATAAATTTGATTATAATTCCATTTGGTACGAAATCGTTCTCAAATTTATGGATCTAACTTAAATGTTAAAAATATTGAGGTTAATTTTAAGAATTCCTAAAGTTGAATGAACGATTTTGCAATAGTTAAATTATTAAAGTAATTAGACTTCACTAGAGACATTTTTATGGAAGATGAAGTGTTTGATTTCGACTTTGATGACTAAGATTGGTTTCGAGATGGATTGCTCGGATCTAATCGCTATCGTCAACAATCAAAGGAGTAACCAACCTTTGCGATGGAGCTTGATGTTTTAAGATGTTGAAGCCTGTTTCTTTTTTTCTTTTTTTATTTATTTTATTTCTCGTTGTACTTTGCGAAAACGGTAAAAACACGAAGTTTTCCTTTCTTTTATATATGTTCATAGGTTCTGGATTGGTTTCCTTCCGCAATCATGATGAATTAAATACGGTTTTGATGTAGGAAAAAAAAAGTAACTGGACCTCTCTGGATTTGGCTCATAGCCCAGAAAATAATTTCAACAATTGCACGACGTCGTGTCGGTCCGATATAACATTTTTTTTTAATCTTTAAGTTTCTGATTTTTTTAAGGTCTGTTTAGTGTTTTATATGCACAAACTAGTATTCCATTCGTACTACGTACGGAAAAATAAATTAGATTAATTTAATATACATTTTTTCCGGCAATTTAATATATATTTAAAATGCAGTATAGCTATATGATAAGATTTTTATATAAAAAAATTGGATGCAATCTAATTAGACATGTCTCTTAATATTTTTTGAGATTTAAAAGGAGCATGTACGTAGATACATATGTTAATAATGAACTATGTAAAATGCTAATGATGGAAGCGATTGAAAAATGAATTAAAGCTAATTTTGTTATTGGAATGTTTGAACAAAAACGTACAGAAGACAAAATTTAATATTATAAATGAATATTCAGTCTCATAGATGATACCAAGTTTAATATTTGAAATCATCCAGATATACATAGAAAAATATAGTAATCAAGAGAAGAACAAACAACACCAGTTGATGAAGTGATGAAGGTTTTCAATTTTATATTGAAAAAAGATTAATCAAGTTTTATGGTTTTCCATCAATCGATATAGTAATCGTACAAAACAATAAGCCTAAATGTGTGATTGCAGATGACACACATAATTTTAATGATGAACATTTAGGCATTAATTTACACTGAATTTGACAAACAGTTAGAGGAACACACATAATTTAAGATGATTGCCTATAAGATTAAAAAATACCTTGAAGCTTGCCTGAGATAAAAAAAAATAACCACAAAGCTTTTCAAATTTGGTGAAAGATAGAGAGGGGTTTAAAAGCCTAATATTCTCCTATAAAGAACATTTGTCGTATGCAATACCTGAAAAATAGATAAAGTTGGTGAGGAAAACCGAGCAGAAGACAATAATATCAATAAATAAAATTTCTTACATATGTGAATTTGAAAGAATCCCTCTCTAACACATGCCAAATTGATAAACGAAGACAGGAGATAGAGATATTGAAGTCACTTTATATTGGTTTTGTAGAAGTAACTGTCAACGGTTAAAGAAAAACTGGATGATCGTGAATATGTGGCCGAAGAGAAGGAGTTGGAAGATCAATAAACCCTAATATCGTTAGTATTTTAGTTTTTATTTCTTTAAAATGCAAAAGCACAAGCCATATGGCATAACTTGTGCTTTTTATATATATAAAGGATGTTAATTGGCTTCTTACTTTCCTTTTCTTTTTGATTAAAATGAGGTCTGTTTACTTTTTTATATGCACAAATCCGAATTGGCTTCTTGCTGCTTTATTACTGAACAAAACACACACACACAAAAATATTACATCTTTCTTTACTTTATTGACCATTATTTTCGCCAAGATCACACACTCGGCTTCATTATTCGATACACATGATCACTTATCAGTTTACTTAGACTAGCAAGCATCATGGTTGTTCCATAAGGCCATAAAACGCCTTGATTTTTACTCTGTTGTGTGTCGTAACTTGCTTAAGAAGGAGAGAATCTCTTGAGAGACTTGTTCAGACTTTTCTTGCTGGATAAAATGATGACCATTCTCAATAATAGCAATCTCAAGATTAGGTACAAAACTCTTGAACATCTCTCCTTTCACATACTGCATAGTTCCAATGCCTTCATTTCCGATATCTTTGTTTCCCGCGATAAACTTAGTGGGAACGACGATCTTGGAGTCTTGCCACGGCGCCAGTATCTCCCAATTCCTGTAATTGCTCCAACGTTAACACTTGTTTTTTGAAACAGAAGGACTTGATCGAGAAAAGGCGAAACTTACAGATCCATGGCTCTGTAGTAATTCAAAGGACCTGTGAATCCAGATCTTTGAAACTTGTCTGCATAAACCTGAATCTCTTCCTCGGTTATCCAGTCCGGAATCGTCGATGGTATCTCAAGATCATCGATGATCTCAGTACCAGGAGGAGCCACCAAGAAATCTGTTCTTGTTGTTAGCAAGAACTTCTTCATAACCGTCAAGCAATCATGTTTGGCAAATGCAGCCTCAGCTCTTCCGGGTTTCTTGTAATAAATAAACCAAACCGAGAAATTGAATCAACTGAAATTAGAGTACCGCCGTAACAAAACACCATGAATCTAGAGGTTCACCTGAAACTGAGAAATGTATAAACCTTCTCCAAAACTTTTGAAAAACTCTGAAGGTTTGAGTTTTGGATCTCTTGGAAAATATGGAACAGAGAGACTTATGAAACCTTTGACTCTGTCTGGTCTAAAGAAGCACATACACCAACCTATGCTTGCTCCCCAGTCATGTCCAGCCACAAAAGCCTACACAGTAAAGTGTCAATTTTTTTTTTCCAGAAATCTATCTAAATCTAACCGTTGGATTCTGAGAAGAGATCAGAGATCAGTTTCACCTGAGCAGTATCGTAGTGGTTGAGCAAACCGATGACATCAGCGACGAGGTGGCTCACAGTGTAAGACTCGTGGCTCGGTGGAGAATCGGAGTCACCATAGCCTCTGAGATCTGGAGCAACTACGTGGTAGCCATGGCTCGACAAGAAATCGATCTGGTGACGCCACGAGAACCATGTCTCAGGGAAGCCATGGAGTAGCAGAACCAAAGGCCCTTCTTCGTCTCCTTTCTCAGCCACGTTTAACCAAATCCCGTTGCTCTTGATCTTCTTTTCTCTCACTTCGCTCGTCATGATTCTTGATTTGATGAGAGAGAGAGAGAGAGAGAAGACCTCAAGCGAAGACTTTTATAACAAGTTTGAGACTTGAGAGATCACAGAGGAAAAGGATACACGTGGCAGAGAAAGAGACAGACCAAAGCCTCTAGTTAGGATAAACGTGGCGGCCGCTTGTCCTGATTCAACAAATCCTGCACGTCTCTTTTGAGTTGCCATGGATTAAAAGAGTCTCGACAAATTCATGTAACAAGAAACGCATGACTGATTATAAAGACCAGAAACGTCAAGTAACTCTCGGTTGTTCCAACAAAATGGTAGAAGACAAGGGCGAGTAACTTCAGAGAACACAACAAAGAGGAGCAAAAAGATTGTCATTTAAAGATTATTCTATGTTTGGTTGAATGAAAAGCAATCTTCAAGAAGACATTGACTTCTTCTTCTCTTCTTCAAGCTGCTGAAGCTCAGTCAGTCTTTCAGCCCAAGCTCGGTCCCTTGCGACTTTAGCCATCTTACGTTCCACTTGCTTGATTCTCTTTTTCCTCTTCGCCTCTTGCACCAACGCTTGCCTCTTCTTTTTCTCAGACTGTAAGTATTCAGGAGGACACAATCTCATTAGAAAACGATATCACTCATTTATAACAAAATTTATACTAAGAAACATTGCGGATTGTTTTTGCCAAGAACTGGAACAAAACAGAGAAGCAAAGAGAGATACAACCTACATTTTTCACATCCGTTACTCCGATTTCTTAAAGTTCACACATTTTTCTCATTTGTACAAGCTATGAATTCAACATTCCAAGATTTCTCATCTGAAGTTTATTCTAAATAACACCCTAACAATGTAAAGGATATGCAAACATCAAAAAAGGCATCAAATTTCTTAAAACAAAACTAGAAAGAAATCACACAAACCAGTATAAAGGCACGCCTCTGCCCTATGCGCTTCTTCGCATTCCTTCTTTTCACACTTCCCTCGTTTGGATTGTTAGGAGAAATTGGCTCGCCAGGGGTATACTGAACATATGCATAAGGCCCTGCATTTTCCTCAAATCTGTTACATATCCAACCAATTCCACCATAGATTCTCTAGCTATATCAGTAAAAACATTCAAGTTGAGCTTGAACACAATCACATTTCACTTAAGAGTACACCAGATCAATGCCACAAACCTTAGTTACACAGGTTTTTACCAAGAAGAAAAGATACCCACGAAATGCTAACTAAATTACATAAACAAAAACCCTTATGAAGATTACACTATCTCGATATCAGTCACACAACACTCATCCCCAATTTTCACAAACAAAGCATCAATCTTAGCGCCACTACAATGTCCCAAACTAACAATGAAGCTTAAATGAAAACACATAAGCGACGAACAATTAACCATCAAAACAAAAATGGGCAAACCTGGAGGTTTCAATTTGGATCTTTTCTTCTTGGGATGAGTCATGGGTCGTCTCTTCGGAAGCCGAGTATCAGTTAAGCTTAAGCTATGAAAATGGTTAGCCACTGGAATCCATGGTAACCTCAAGTGAGTCGATCCACCGAAAAAGGAGCATAACTCGGGCTTCGCTGCCGGGATCGCCGCAGTGAACGGCGCAGACGAGCAGTTAGCGGCGGCACGCGAAACAAGGGTTCTCGACAATGGTCGGAATATCGATCTAATTGCACCGAAACCCATTTCACCAAAGCATCAGCAGATAAGATTGCGATCCAAAAACTTCTCGATTATCCGATTAAGCTTTCCGAAATTTCACTTCACTCCGATTCCAAAGTTGAGACGAAGGACTCTCGCTAAACCCTGAATATCCCACTCAGCACTAATGGGCCTAATGGGCCTAATGGGCCTAATGGTGCACTGTAATTGGGCTCATAAGTGTGGCGTTAAGAAGTTTTGATAATTTGATGATCATTTACATGTACATCAAATTATACGATTTTGTATTCTATAAGAAGAGTATGATAAGGACTTGAATGAAATCAATAAATCGTGCAGATATTACTGTCTCTAAATCTCATTAACTATTTTTGCGAGAATTTATGTGTATACTTTCTATAAGATATAGTGTAATATGGAGCTATAGAGGCGACTTGCGTCGTAATTTTATACCACTAAAGAATATGGATCAGTGTATGTCACATAAGGAAAGAAAATATTATACCATTAACGACACTAATTCCAAATATGGAACCCTTTTTGTAAATTATAGATATAGTTACCATACAAATATAGATTAAAAATCCAATATTAATGTTGAAAACCAATATAAATATACACCATTCTCGCTCATTTTGCAAAAAAATACAAAACTTGCATATTGTTTCTTCACGAGTTTCATAAAGATGACAAGCATGTTTTCGTCAAATCGTCAGGCATCTACAAGGCTGGTCCGTTTTCAATCTATCATTACATATTCATAATCATATTTCTCATTTTATCTATAGATATAGTTCTTGTGATCCGTGTTACATATTAAGATTATTCGAACGTTTTTCTTGCAGACTTGTGGGTTTAAAGTGAACACCAACTCTCCCGAATGGCACAAGAGCATGAATAAAATCCTCAAGAAAATCAAAGGTTTGTTCTTTGATATAAACATAAAATTAATTGTATATCGTCTTCGTCGTCTCAATATCATTTTTTCTGATAGTGGTTATAATATGGTTTTAGGAGGGAATTTTTGGATAGACGTGGACGAAGGAATGGCATACGTAACGGGTCAAGGAGATCCAAACAAGCTACTGAAATTAATGGGTTCGAAGAGAGGCAAAGATGCTGAAATGGCTTTTGTGAAAACCGGTACGAATCATCATGATCATCACAATTTTTACAACAACTATCAACAAAACTCTTACTTTGGCGGACAATCAACGCCTTATTGGCCATCTGATATGAGCTACCTTCCTTCACCGTCTCCGGGATACTACTCTCCGGCAACGGCGATGCAACCTTACCATCAACAATATCCATATCCCGGTGGATATAATAACTACGGCTATTATTAGAGCCTTTAGGTTTTAGGGTTTTATTTTCTATATAACTACGTCGAGATCGAGCAAAACCCGTTTTTTAAAGTTAAATTAGGGTTTTATGCTTGTATCCGATGAAGAAAAAGACTTTTTTTTTGTTTTTGCTTTGGTGGGATGGATATTCTCTCTGCGGTTTATTAGTATTAGCGAAGAGAATAGAGGAGAATTAATTTTCTCTTGTTTTTTTGGTGTTTTTAGTTTATTTGTGTTTTTGTATGAATCCGATGATATTATTCATTGATGTTAGGGTTCGTATAAACTATAACAGATAATTGGATGATTCAACTTTCAAGTTTGTCTTTTTGTTAATTTGCATGATGCGATTTATTATGGATATATTTACTTTTGCCTTCGCCAATATCTTTTTAAATGATTTCGCGGAGGGAATGTCTCTCTTTCCATGATAACTAACATAAATAAAAATTGAGGATCCTCTCTGTTGGTGAGGAATTGTAACGGATGTCTAGTTTGAAAACATGACCGTTACACTCAGCCGACCATCACATTTTTGGCCATCGTTCAGCGCCGGCAATTTCCAGAAAGCAGTTCGTCGAGACCAGATGATTTCCCTCGCTCATCTATCTTATTTCAGAACGATCCAATCAGAATGGTGCATAATATTTGTGGATCTTCTTACCATTACTGTTTTTTTCTGCGTTTTAACAGTCTATAGATCCCAAAACCAGTTTTTGAGATCTGATATTTGGAGTTCCAAATCAGAGGGTTTTCAATCCGATAAATCCCTTCCCGTGTTTGATGCGATTATCATTAATACGGTGGATTGTGTGAAGATTGAACCTACCTTTCTCTGCCTCCTAGCAGTTTATGGTACCTGTCAATCACAAAACATGTTTTTGGGATCTGATATTTGGGTTTCCAAATCTGAGGATGATCAAACAGATATTTCTCTTCCCGTGATTGATGCGATTAACATCAATACGGTTGATTGTGTTTCGATTGAGAAATTAAATATGCAACGTAAGAACCTACTATATCAGAGACAGCTTGAATTTCAGAGATCTCACATATACTTTCACGGCGAATACATCCGTAGCTTCCTGATATTGCAGAATCCTTACCATCCTCTCGCTTTCGTCGATCGGATCATTATGTCTTTCTTTGGAAAATTGGTGGCACCAAGAGTTGAGAGGAAGAGACTGGCACCAATCAAGATGCCGGCTTTTGATAACTCGGCGATCCTCAAACAGTTTGACCTCACCTTGGTTGGCTGTGTTCTTAATATGGAGGCACAAACACATCGTGTCAAAGCCCTCTTAGCTTTCCTGTTGACAGTGTGGAAAATGCAAGGACCGTGTGCAAGGTCTGGATCTAGGTCGCGAAAAGTTCCATTTCAAGTTTCAGGAGGAATCGGATCTCCAGAAAGTCCTCAACAAAAGACCTTACCACTTCGATGGCTGGATGTTTGCTCTTGAGCGGTGGGTTCCCACTGTCAGAGATAATTTTCCTTTCACAATCCCCGTTTGGATCAAGATTAAAGATCTCCCAGTTCACTACTGCTACGAAGAGGGTGTGAAGGAGATTGGAGAGAAGCTTGGTGAAGTGGTGGCTTGGGAGGTTCAGCCACCACGGGTACAGGTGGTGGTGAAGTGTGAGTTGCCACTGATTTTTTATCGAGACCTAGAATTCCCGAATGGTGATGTTATTACAGTGCGCTTTGCCCACGAAAAGCTTGATCGGCTTTGCAAAAGGTGCTTTCGCTTTACCCATGACAAGCAACTTTTTCCGGAGAAGCTGCCAGATGGCCACCATAGAGGGTACAATCGCCGTCATGGTGGCGATGAAGATAAGAGATGAAAGAGCGCTGAAGCCCAGAGCTCTGCTCAAGAGCGATATAACGGTACTCACCGGAGAAACCAGGAGGACACGGTTGAGAGCCAATGATCCCAAGTAAAAAATCAGTCCGTCGAATTCTCTTTGATGATGAAGAGTCTCTTCAAGAAGCACCTGCTGGGAAGAAACTGGATCGGGAATCGACTCAAGAATGGGTCAGGAAATCTTTTCCTTCGCGTGGTTTTGCTGGTGGCTCTGGTAAGGGGTCAGCTTTGCTTTCGCAAGAGAACCGATATGGTGGAATCACTGGCTTGAATTAGTTTGAAGGGAAGGGGATGAAACGGGTTTCAGAGGCACCTGAGGCTAGTGGTACATAAGCGGCGAGGAACAAGGCGGAATCATCAAGAAAATTGCATGCAAAGGCTTCGTGGTTTCGAGATTCAGTGGAGGAGGCTTAGATTCTCAATCAAGCCTATGCACGGAAAGATCTATGGGAGAGAATCGGAGAAAAGGCCACGACGGATCTTAACAAACAGAAACCAGTGGAGGCACATTCGCGTAGGACTAGGTTTCCGGCAAGTCATGTGGCACATGAGATGGGGATGAATGAGATTATCTCTCCTCTCAAAGATTTCTTTAAAGGCCCAGGCCCGTTAATAAACAAAACCAAGACTTTCCATGTGGGCCCAGTGTCAAAAGCCCATAAGGACAAAACCAAACAAAGAAAACAGCCCAATAAAGCATTGGGGGTGAGGAAGAAAATTGGTCATAGCCCATTTCGGGGTTCACGTGTTCAGAAGCAAGCAGCCGTAGCGTTAAATGTTTCACTTAGGGACCAAGCGACCCTTTGTAACATCACGCGTCCGTCATCTTCGAGGATGGATCCTCTTCCAGAGGAAAACTTGAAGGAAATACAAGACCTGGTGGTTGGAGGGAAACCACCAGCGATCGATTAAATGATCCTAAGCTGGAACTGTCAGGGAGCCGATGGTTTTTTGACAGTTCGTCGTCTGCGTGAAATCCGTAAGAAGCTATTCTTGGGGATGATCTTTCTTATGGATACTAAACGCGATCGTGGTTTTTTACAAGAGTTACAAGCACACTTAGGTTACGATTTCTTTTTTACTGTTGACCCATGTGGTCTTAGTGGCGGTTTAGCCTTTCTGGCGTTGCCGGAGTTTAAAGTTGAAGTTCTTTTTTCCAATAAAAATATTATCGATGTAATGGCCACCATTCATGGTAATAAAGTTTTCATCTCTTTTGTTTATGGAGAACCTGTTGTTTCACGACGTCATTGTGGTATGGTGGATTTTCTCTATATCGGGAATTGTCTCTCCTGGGTAGGACACAGGGGGAGAAATGTTATTCGGTGTCACTTAGATAGATCAATGGAAAACGAGGAATGGCATGAAAAATTTACCCACACGCGGGCTGAATATATGCATTTTATGGGTTCGGATCATCGACCGGTCCTTACTCATATAATGACGAGAAGATTTCATGGGACAAAGAAGTTTCGTTTCAACAAACGCTGACTATCTAAGCCCAATTTCGAACAGATTATCCAAACTAGGTGGGTCTCGGACAGCACTGGCCCTCAGCTCGCAATTGGAGAACGGATTAAGTTGTGTCGTACGCATATATCCCGGTGGCGAAAGAGAGATCTACAATTCTCATTGGAGGTGATTGATAACCTCAAGATTGAGTTGGATAGGCTTCAAAGTGATGACTCTGCCTCGACAGAGGAGGTGGCAGAAGCCCAAGAAAAGCTACGACTCGCCCTGGTTGATGAATAAGCCTTCTGGCATCAGAAAAGCCGAATAATGCAGCTAGCAGAAGAGGACCAAAATACCCAGTTTTTCCAAGCCTCAACGAAGCAACGAAGAGCCCGTAATAGGATTATTGGCATTTTTAACTCGAATGGCACCTGGACGGAAAAGGAGGCCGAGATCGAACAGACGGCCATCGAGTATTTCCAAGAAATCTTTTCTTCCTCGGTGATAACGGACTTAGAAATGTCTCTAAGACATATCCCACAGACGATGACTCAGGACATGAATGATGCTCTCACACTGGCACCCTCGGCATCTGAGGTAAAGGCTGTTGTTTTTGCTATTCATCCAGAAAAGGCGCCTGGACCTGATGGTATGACGGCGCTCTTTTACCAGAAATTATGGCACATACTTGGACCACATGTAGTCACTATGGTATGGAATTGGGGAACATTGAGGCTAGTATAAACGAGGTTAATATTTGTCTTATCCCCAAGAGTGAACGGCCACAGGCTATGAAAGAATTTTGACCGATCAGCCTATGTAATGTTAGCTACAAGATCATCTCAAAAGTACTATGCCAACGACTTAAGCGGATACTCCCAAAGCTGGTATCGGAGACCCAATATGCCTTTGTCGCAGGGCGGGTGATCTCAGACAACATCCTTATAGTCCAGGAAGCTTTTCATGCCCTGGTTACTAAGGATAAGTGTAAGAAAGATTTCATGGCCATCAAGACAGATATGAGCAAGGCCTATAACAGAGTGGAGTGGTGTTTCTTGGAAGCTCTCATGCAGAAAATGGTTTTACGGAGAAATAGATTTCGTGGATTATGACCATCAAAAGACAACTTGGAATCTCGAATGATGGGGCGCTGGGAAATACTTGGGTATCCCAGAGCAATCAGGGGTCAAACGCCCAAATCTTCGCATATGTTTGAGATCGTTTGAATAATAGAATCAACGGATGGTCGGCAAAATTCTTATCCAAGGGTGGCAAAGAGGTCATGATCAAGTCGGTGGCCCAAGCAATCCCGACGTATGTCATGTCATGTTTTCTCCTCCCCAAGGGACTGCCAAAAACTTGCGGGGGCAGTAGCAAAGTTCTGGTGGAGCTCAAAACCTCAGTCACGGGGACTGCACTGGATTGCATAGAAGAAGTTATGCTTACCAAAGAAAGAGGGCGGCATCGGTTTTAAATCTTTTGAAGATTTTAACCAGACTCTACTGGCAAAGAAAATGTGGCGGCTACACCAGTTTCCCAATTTGCTAGTTGTGTGGGTACTCAAAGGGCGATATTTTCGTGCGGTGCATCCTTTCAAAGCATCAAAACCTAATCGACCTTCTTATGGTTGGCGCAGTATATGGACCTCCAAGCAGTTGGTGCTACGGGGTGCCCGGCGCACCATTGGAGATGGAACAAACACCCGGGTTTGGACAGATAAATGGATACCGGACACTGAGCCTAGATCGGCTACCAGCAGCACCGACAAGCCTAATTCGCTGCTAAAAGTCGCAGACCTTATCCACCGGACTACTAATTCATGGAACATCCAGGCAATTCAAACCAATATTAGTTCGGTGGATATCCCACTGATCCTAAGCCTCCAGACCTCCTAACGATGGCCGGAGAATGGGTATTGTTGGCACTATACCACATCTGGTGCGTATACGGTCAAGTCGGGATATGAAGTCGCAAGGTTGACCAAGGATGTTGAAACAAGATTTCTTCTCCAGCTATCATCGAACAATCCCCTAAAGGCTCATGTATGAAAAATTGCTGCCCCCAATAAGTTACGGTACTTTCTCTGGCAATGCCTGTCTGGGGCAGTGGCGGTAAATGAACGGCTAAATTACAGACATATTAGTTCTGTCTCTGCATGCCCAAGATGCAGTTTCCCATAAGAGACCATTAATCATGCGATCTTCACGTGCCCCCAAGCTCTGCAAACATGGGCCCTCTCGTCTATCTTGCTTGGATTTACAGGAGGACCCTCCGCGAGCCTAAGGAATAACTTGGAATACCTTTTTTGGCGTATCCCAAGGTGTGAGGACCTGATTGGGGTTACGGAAGCTGTCCCGTGGATTATTTGGTACATTTGGAAGGCAAAAAATGACAAAGTATTTAATGCGGTGGACAGATCCCCAGCAGAATTCCTTGCCATGGCCAAGAAAGAATATGGTGGATGGTTCTTGGCACATGCCACAGAACAATGACCAGCAGTGGATGTGTTTGGCGAGTCATCCCCGCCACTCAATATACCCACGTTTACTTGTTTTGTGGATGGGTCCCGGAAGACCGAGGATCGTACTAGTGGGGTAGGATGGGTGCTGCAGCTACAGGATGGCATCACCGATCTGATGAGACTTTAGGGTAACCGGAGGAGTACTCTCTCACCACTTCATACAGAGTTACACGGCCTAATTTGGGCTATGCAATGTTTTGCTCCGGAAACAGCAATTTTGTCCCATCTTTGTAACGGATTCCAAAGAGTTGATAAGTCTGGTGACATCACCGCACGAATGGCCCGGTTTTCAACCTGAATTGCGCGAATTAGCAGTACTCAGGGAATCATTCTCCGAATTCGACCTTATCTACCGGCAACGGGAGAATAATAAGAGAGCGAATTTGTTTGCGAGGACTGCGCGTACACGGAATACTATCTTTTCGTTTATAGGCATTTTTGTTCTTTATTTATTGGTTTCATGATACAGACAATATATTTATTTAATCGATAATGAAGTGCGTTTGTGAAAAAAAAAAAAAAAAAAAAGGAATGTATCTCTTTCCTTATATAAAACGGATTTTATCAGATTTACGTTTCCCGGAAACGTTCTGATTTATTAGTAACAATTGGATTTTAAAAAAAAAAAAAAATCCACTAACTGATATTTAATGGAAAAATAAACTTAAATCCTTTGGTAATTTAATACCAAATAAATACATATGCAAATATGTCCAAAGAGTGGATAACTGTTATTCGTGTACGTAGTAGATCCTTTGGTAATTTAATACCATATAAATAAATAAAATCCATGGTTGATTGATGCATGAGCAAGCTTCAATGGTCTTTTTGTCTTGAAACCCACTTGATTTCAGGATACTAATTATCCACTCTTTGGACATATTTGCATATGTATCCAAACGAATGATCTTTTTCCAAAGCTAACTTATTTTTGGAAGCTAAAACATCAAATGTTCTTGAATACAAAAAAAAAAAAAAAACATCAAGTGTTACCTTCTTTGCCCTCATCATAACCACAGAGGAATCAACTTTTGGGCATATGGAACAAATCTCAAACTCACTTTATATTTTCCGTACATTGCGAGAAATTTTTTGAGGACAAGTGCAGAAAGTAGTTTTCTAATACAAATTGAAGTAGAAACAAGTAAAAGCAAAAAAATTACGGAATCTGCAAATATGATATTTCAAAGAAACTTGTCATAATCTTATCAGATGAGATTTAGACCGGAATGATAACAAAGGGGAACAAGTTATAACATCTCAAGAGTAATAGAGCAATTAATCCAACATCTTTAAGACAGAACAGAAGTTTGGTAAAAAGTTAAAGAATGTTTAGAAAGCTTAATTAAGCCAAGTGTTTGGCAATGGTAGACTGAAGCTCATCTTTCTTGGCCCCAACAACTTTGTCCACAATCTTCCCTTCCTTCATGAACATGAAAGTTGGCATCGCCTCAATCGCCCAATCACTCGCCACTGACTGTTCAATCAAAACAAAACAAAAAAGGGGATTGTGAGCTTATTGATAGAAGAAACACAATCTGATCTCTCAAAGAAAGAAGATGAAAATTTGGTTAATTTACCTTCAATTCGTCGATATCAACCTTGAGGAAAACCACATTGGGGAGTTTCTTAGCCAAATCAGCGAAGAACGGAGCGATGAAACGACATGGTCCACACCAAGAAGCCGTGAAATCAACCACTACCTGCAATAAACCAATCAAGAACCATTTCAGTGAAACAATTACAAATAATGACATCTTAAGGCCTATCATATTTACAAGAATGTTTTTAAAAAAAACTACTCTTGCTTAAAAACACATACATATTTTTGTATAATTTCAAATTTGCATGAGCTAAACAAATGAAAACATTAGATCCATCTTCATGTTAAACATTAATTTTCATAGAAACATCGATATGACTCGCAATCTATTCGTTATGATCTAGACTAACCATAGAATCTAATCTACGCATTGCATTGAATCGCATCGATGTGAGAGATCGAGACTCTGAGAAACAAATCAAGGATAGAGACAAACCCATATCTCGACAAAAGAAAATCAAATCAAAAACAAAATTTGGAGAAGAAAGGAGATTACAAGAGTTTTGGAGTCATTTCCCTTCTGAAGTTGCTCGTTCCATGACTCGACGGTGTGACATGCGATCACTTGTCCTTCTTCCGCAGCCATCTTCGGTCTTTTTCCACAGATCTTCTCTCTGTTTCTCCTTCTTCGTCTCTGTTTCTCCTCCTTTGCGTTTCAATTACTTAGCATGCTCTCCTTTTCAAATATATCCCCTGGAGTTACCTACAAATTACAATTTTGCCCTTCTTCCACGCGTGATTTTGTTTCCTATAATTACACCCACCAAATATGCTTCTTTCCTTCTTTAACCAAATCATAAATATTCCCACTTTACTCTTCCAAATTTTGGTTTCTGGCAATTTACACCCTTTTAAGTTTTAACACTCGCACATACACAAAAACAAATCATAAAGCGAAATGATGGAGTTTTTTTTGTATTACAACAGTTGATCAGTCTCATTCCGACAAAAAGTTCCCGGCGAAATCCAACATCTTCACACTGAAACCCCAATTCTTCAACATCATAATTCTCTATAACCTTCATAACCAGATCCTTGAATCAATCAAGCCAAATCTACAGCTGGATCAAGTTCTTGAAACAATAGGTTCCCATGATGAACCAACCGGTAAGCAAAACCGCTAGAATCGAGCAGGAAGCTATGAAGGTCCAACCACCTAGCAATATTCCTAGAGCGTAGACTATGACCGTAGGCAACAATGACTTTACCATCGCCGTTTTGCTCACCCAACGTCCTTTGAGGAACACAAGTGCCGCGAGATTCACCACGTTCCATCCGCCTGACCTTACCGCTAGACGGTTCAGGTTGTTGGCTACAAAGGAATGACAGTTGCATGTGAATATGTTATATGAATGGTGTTGGTACTCTTGTATGCCTTTTCTAAGTGCATCATCCCATGTTGGCTCTTTCTCATGAGTGTCTTCTTGCTCATCATATCTGCTCTCACCATTGAACATACAGGAACCGGAAGAAAGAGATGATTCCTGATTATATCCAAGGCCAATGCGAATAATGTTGTTAGTTTGCAACAAGGAAAAATGAAAGCCAGCATCTTGCAAACGTACCTTTTCCTTGTTGATTTGGATATATCGAGCCACGGCTCCAAATGCAAAATTGTCAACACAGACGAAATTAGGTCCTGCAAAGTCGAGGATGACACCATCTTCTCTGCAAATACCCACGTGGCCGATGAAGGGAACCAGCCATGAAATGAAGGGAAGAGGTGTCCACACAATGCAGAATGGGAACCGATGTCTTCTGGGATCAATTTTCATGGGATCTGCAAAGCCGATCATCATACGATGTTCTGAGTCTGTTGTTGTCTCTCCCATCTCAATCCCAAGTGGGTTTAGTTATTCGATTCCCTGTTCTGTAAACAACATGTCCGGATATCCCGGTAAGTAAGACTCAAAAAAAGCACCCAAAACATAGATGCATCATCTTGACATATACCAAGCTACACAAGTAAACTCTATAGTTATGGCAAAACAATGTTTTGTTTCCCAACATATACCATCAAAATGAGGACATGTTGAAAACCCGGAGAAGTATTCATCTTGTGCAAAATCAAAATGCATTGTGGTGTGCAAAACCCACTCAGTAAAATAAAGACTGCAAATTCATTGATTTCTTAATAAATCTGAAAAAACCTTAAAAGTGTTTTCTATCAACAAATTGCTAAACACTATAGATTCATATCCGACTAGCAACGAGTCAACATCGAAGCATCTCATGGGCCAAAAGCGTACCAGTTTAAGCGGCAACGACGAAAGTAAATCGGATCTAACATTAACTTCACAAAATCCCTGCTTCGTTGAGACGGAAAACGGCGAGGGAACAGTGATTCGTCACTGTCTTTTCCTGGGAAATTTTTCTCTCAATCCCCAAATTAGAGACACCAAGGATGAATAATGAACGTGTTTGGCTCCTTCGTTTAAAGCTATCCTTCCTAAGAATAGTAATATCCTCCCCTCCCGAGAAAATAGACGACGTGCGGTCAAATATAATGAAAACGGCAGGCTGTTTAGTTACGAAACGTCCAACACCACGTCGTTTTTTTGACGAATTACTGACCGGAGATTCTTCTTGGTCGACTGCTCTTCTTCATTCATCGCCTCTCTCTGGGGAGACTGCTACCTACTGATGCAAATCTGCTCGAGGTTAAACAAAGATGAGGAAACGAGATTTGGCGATTCTGATGCTCTCTGGATTTGCTATATTCTTCACTCTTCAGGTGATTGATTTACCTACTAATCGTCTTCTTATTCTTAGTTCAACAATACCATACCCTTCTAGAGCCCTTAATCGATCCGTTACTAGAGCAAGCTTTGAATTTTCCTGCATCTGTAGAATTCGACTGCCAATTCGATCCATAAATGGTGGTATGTTAGCTAGATTGTACAAAAATTTCAGATGGAATCTATTGATTTCGTCTGTATTCAAATCGATGCTTACTTTATAGAGCTTGTTCTACTTGATACATGAGGTTTTGATTCTGGGTTTTGCAGCACGAGGGTGATTTTGCTTTCAAAGAAGCATGGTTCCATTTGTACGATGAATATCCTGTCAAATACGAAGCTGATCGTCTCCCACCACCTATTGTAGCTGATCTTAATGGTGATGGAAAGAAAGAGGTCCTCGTTGCTACAAATGATGCAAAAATTCAGGTTTCTTAATCTCCGCACTTTACTTGCTTTGTTAGCAAAACATTTCTGATTTCGATCTTTCTTTCATGGAGGCCTTGCTGGCGAGTATTTTGTTAGAACAAATGATTTGCAGCTTAATGCTTATGCGTTTTACTTACTGGTTTTGGTTTTGCTGCTACGTGTTGAAAACTGTTGATGTTTGGCGGATTAGGTCCTCGAGCCTCATACCAGGCGTGTGGATGAAAGTTTCAGTGAAGCACGTGTTCTTGCAGAGATCACACTTTTGCCTGACAAGATCCGTGTTGCGTCAGGGAGACGTGCTGTGGCCATGGCCACAGGTGTTATTGATAGGTATTATAAAGATGGAACACCACAGAAGCAGGTTTTGGTCGTTGTTACCTCAGGTTGGTCTGTGCTATGCTTTGATCACAACCTAAAAAAGCTGTGGGAAATGAATCTGCAGGTTCTTATCCTCCTCTCCTTTGTCTAATGTTCCAGATAAAAGTGTTGTAGAGTACTTTTCCTTTTACTTACTCTTGTTGGTGGAACGACAGGGGGATTTTCCACATAATGCACACCATAGAGAGATAGCAATTTCGATTAGCAATTACACATTGAAGCACGGTGATACCGGTTTGGTTATCGTTGGTGGACGGATGGAGATGCTGCCATATGTATGTAGGAGAAAAGATCCATCTGTTGATTTTCTATAGCTTGCATGTATCACTAAGAGATTAATCTTTTGTTTGTAGAATCACATGGACCCATTTGAGGAACTTGGCATCACAGCACAAAATGCTGAACAACACAGACGAAGTGCTACTGAGAATCAGGTACAATTACGTGATAGTTTCCTTAGACTGCTTCTTAGCTGTGTATTTTTTACACATTTTTTTCTAGAACTGAACAATTACAAAGAAAGAGCTATACATTTGTAGTTATACTTATTCCACTGTGCATGAAAGCTGTGTTTGGACTGTTTAGAAAAAACTTTAAGCTTCCTTTCAGGCCTCTGAAGATTCTGGAGCTATAAACTTGCGTCACTTTTCTGTTTATGCATTCGCTGGCCGGACTGGCGTTCTTCGATGGAGTAAAAAGACTGATGTCAGTTATTTATCCTTTTGTGCTCACTTATTTCTCCACATATTGCTTTAACTTACCTGCAAGAAATTTGATGGTCAGATTGATAAGAGTATTTTATTTCTTCTCATCTAGGATGTTGAAGCTCACACCTCAGATGCATCACAATTAATTCCACAACACAATTACAAGCTCGATGTGCATGCTCTAAATAGCCGTCACCCGGGAGAGGTAAAGTTAACAAGTTCTTCATTGATTATTGAGCGATACAGTTAACTTGTTCTTAGTTGTCTTTAAGACATTCTATTGCGCTAACATAATTTTAAAGCTTTAAAAACTGAGATATGCTGGGCTGAAGTTTGAATGCAGGGACTTTAGAGAATCAATTCTTGGTGTTATGCCCCATCACTGGGTAAGTTTTATGCTTCCTCTACGTGCTTCCTTAGTCTAATATGCTTAGAAAGCTGTTTCAAAGTACGTTGTTATCATTTTATCAGGACCGACGTGAAGATACATTGTTGAAGCTTGCTCATTTCAGGCGACACAAGAGGAAAACATCGAAGAAGTTAGCTGGTAAGTCCACAACGTATCCGTTTCACAAACCTGAGGAACACACACCCGCTGGAAAAGACTTGTCGAGAAAGATTCCGAAAATTATTGGGAAGGCTGCAGGTTATGCTGGCTCGGCAAAACCCAAGAAGGTAAAGCTCTTATAAAACGTAAACTACCGACTTGAGAAAATACCCACTGGTTAATGATAGCAAAGCAACATGTTGATGCAGGGCATGCAATACATTCCGACTATAACTAATTACACTAAGCTTTGGTGGGTTCCTAATGTTGTTGTGGCTCATCAAAAGGAAGGAATTGAAGCTATTCATTTGCCTACTGGTCGAACTCTTTGCAAGGTAGGTCCTAGTAGCTATTCCTTCAGGTCATGAACAAGCTTACGATTTCATGTACCCATTTTTTACTCTCTTAGCTTCCTTAAATTCTTCCTCTCTCCAGCTTCATTTGCTTGAAGGTGGGCTTCACGCGGACATAAACGGAGATGGTGTACTCGATCATGTCCAGGTACACACATCAGACACTGCTGCTGCTTTTGATTCATTGGCTTTCTTATGGGTCTTCAATTCCTATGACCATACATTCTCTGTGTCCACCTTAGACTGTCGGAGGCAATGTTGGAGAGAGAACTGTAGTGAGCGGATCAATGGAAGTGTTGAAGCCTTGCTGGGCAGTGGCAACCTCAGGCGTTCCGGTTCGCGAACAGCTTTTCAACGTCTCGATCTGCCATCACTCCCCTTTCAACTTCATGCACTACGGAGAGTTTTCACGAAACTTTGCTCAGACAAGAGACACCTCTACTCTGGAGATCGCAACTCCCATTCTTATCCCCAGAGACGACGGACATAGACACCGCAGAGGAAGTCACGGAGATGTAATCTTCTTGACAAACCGTGGAGAGGTACTTTTTCCCTTTCTATATCTGACCATCCAATCTCATAATTCTTGAACGTTCAATAGCGCATTGCTGTTCCGTATCAGGTGACATCATACACGCCTGATGTCCACGGCCACGACGCAGTCTGGCAATGGCAGCTTCAGACAGAAGCCACATGGTCGAATCTCCCGTCTCCATCGGGTTTAACTGAATCAGGGACGGTGGTCCCAACCCTGAAACCGTTCTCGTTGCGCATTCATGATAACGAGCCTATGATCCTTGCCGGAGGAGATCAAGCGGCGGTCATCATCTCTCCGGGAGGAAGCGTATTGGCTTCCATCGAGCTGCCGTCTCAGCCAACTCATGCACTTATCACTGATGACTTCTCGAACGACGGTCTAACGGATGTGATTGTGATGACATCAAATGGAATTTACGGGTTCGTTCAAACCAGACAACCAGGGGCTCTGTTCTTCAGTACATTGGTTGGATGTCTGTTAGTAGTGATGGCAGTTATTTTCGTTACTCAGCACTTAAACTCTATCAAAGGTAAGCCTCGACCTTCCTCTAGCTTTTGATAGAAACCTCATAGAGTATTCTTCCTTTCTACGGAAGTTGAACGGTCCCATTAGCGGTGGTTCAACCAGGACCGGTTTTGGTAAACCGGACAGGTCGCTGTTATACCGGTGTAGATTCAGTGCCTTATTTCCTGGTTTCAGTTATATAATTTTATACTTTGTGTAGAATTCAAAGTAAAGGCGAATGTAGGACTTTATGTTTCTTTCAATTTTGATGGTTTTTTTTATAAAGACAATTTTGATGTTTTATTGGAATTGTTGTGACATTTAATTAAGAGAAATCTTGAAAAGAAAAAACAGAATACGTTTTCTAGAACTATATCGTAGTTATTTCTTTTCCTCGATATAAAAGCTTACATTTTTCATGGGACTCATCGTACATTTCGTCTTTTGAAACAAAGAAATATATACATATAGGTTAAGTAAATAAATAGGTTTAGCTTGCCAGTAATAATTGATACAGCGATGTGGTTAAAAGTTATAGATTTTTGGACCACGCCAGTGGTAATAATATATTCCTCAATTCTCAAATGGGAATGTGGGAGGCATGAGTGGTGTAATGATTTACATAATAATAATATAATGTACCAAAAGCCATCGTTATACAACAAATAATAACAGAGATTTGAACAAAACGCGTGCATTTACCCAATAGCTTTTTTGGGTCGATCCTATTTACTCTCTTGACGTTCTTACAATTTCATCGTGACGGAAAAAAGATAAAAATACAAGAACCTCGCCAGAGTAAATTGATCGACCAGACATAGTTATTGGACAGCAATAGGTGTTTACATTTTTCTTGGTGATGGATTAGTTACACTAATGTTTATATATATATATGCTTTATGAGGAATGTAGAAGGTGACGGGAAAAGCATATTTCTAATAAAAGCATGCAAAGAGGTTCACGAGATCACTTAATATGGGCACTACTCTATTTCAATTCTCTTTTTTTTGCCCTTTTTTATCCCTTCATTTATTTATGAACTTTATCATGTTTTCCTCAATTAAACTCTACTGTCGAGAAAAAAAACCTCAATTGTATATATAGATTGAGAGTTCATGAAATTATACAACCCACTCCCAAAATTTATCAATATTACAAGCCTATGTACCAACGTTTGTATGCATTTGTATTGTAAAACAAAAAACTTAAAACGTAAATTTAATTTGGTCGTATAGATTTGGAAATTCTTCGAACCCATTTATTCCCATATAGTACGTACTATAAAAGTCTAATTGAAGCTAGAAGAAAATAATCGTAGAGTTGTGGTCATGAAAACAGTTAAATAAATAACATGTGTTTGATTTATATATGCCCTAATAAATGTTCTAGCTAGGGTTTTGTAATTTGCTTAGAAGGTACAATAATAGAATAACGAAGAAAATTAGTGGTCCTTTTTTTGCAGCCTCTGTGTGTTAATTTTCAACTTTGATCCACACCCTTGGTTTCTAGTGTGGGGACTTGTTATCAGCCACGATCAGACCCGATCCGATCCACTTTTTGGCCATCTTTTTCTACATTCCATGGTCCAGCCTCTTCAGGTCGATCTTACCGGTTGGTTTAACTTTGTTGACCAATTTAATATCATTTGGTTTGGCTCAGTTTTTCTAATATAGACGAGTAACCATCACTAGCGTGTATGTCAACATGTACCCATCCTCGAGATACCTAAACAAGAAGATGCAAACAAACAGCCGTAAATGCTCTATAAAGATATAGTCAAAGAAGCAAACTTGTGTTTCAATTCCAGTCATGACTATAATAGGATATGATATATTTATCATGCTACTTTGGTCGTTATAAATAAACGTGTATATTGATCCAAACATGTATCCTAGTCAATTGTATTAGTGTCGTCGCTACTCGGTAGAATGTTTGTGTAAATTGTTTTTTTTTTTTTTTTGAGAAAAGTTTGTGTAAATTGTTGAAGACAAAAAAAGATTCACATATGTTTGAGATGTTACATCGATCACGAAATGAGAGAATAATGTGATGATTCCGTATATTCTTTAGCAATCATCATCTTTTAGAATCGCAATACTCGCATATACGAAAAGAGTTATGTCATTCACAAAATTTCAATCAAATCATTTTTTCTGTAATGTCATTTTACATGTGTATTCCAATCCAGTCTGAAGCATAAGCAAAAAAACTATCTTGTTAGATCTCATGTTTACATAGACAAAATTAATTAACCAAAAAAATGGCACAAAATTTTTCTATGTTGCCTTTTTAAAAAAAAAATTAGCGTAGAGCATATCCGAAAAACATTGGACCAACCTTGTACGATGACTTTAATTGGTGGAAACTTGACAAGTTGGGTCTAGTAATGGCAGTTGAACAATCCAAAAGACCTTATAAACCAATAACAAGGTAATTAGTTAAAGGGAACGTTGGGTGTAATGAAACGTAAAATCAAATGACACAGCATTTTATAACGAGTGCATACGTGTATGCATGTGCATGACATGGTAAGAGTAAGACGCCATAACTTCAAACCTTCGGGACCCACAAGAACTCTATTGGTTGAATACCTTATATTTCGTAAATGAAGAAAATATACAGTATTTTATACATAGAGATACATGTATATAAAAATGAATGTATGTATTCGAAGTGAAAATGAAGCGGGGCCCAAATGGAAACACAATCCATGTGAAGAAGCTTCAGCTTCTGATTATATATGGAATTGAAAGGAAAGCGAGAGAGAGAGAGAAGACAGTGAAACAGAACATAACAGAAACTAAACCAAGTTTGCAACTTTACATTCTTCTTCTTCTCTCTCTCTCTACAATAACTACTCTTGCACCAAAGAGAATGTAAGAAACTAAAAGCTCATTTTTATATATTGGCTTTTGCCTTGGAAACAAAATATAAAAGTACCTCTCTTTCTCTTTTTCTATTTTTCTGTTTGTTTATTGGGTTAATTTGGTGAGTAGTCAGAAAAAAAAAAAATTTCTAACAACTAACCAAAATCCCTAAATCCAAATACTACAATTTTACCACACGAAGGAATTTTGGTTACTTATTAGGTCTGTTGTTTTTTTTTTTTTTTTTTATCTCACCTAATTTTCCTTGTTTATTTGGTTCTAAAACTACAAAAAAAAAAAATGAATTTAAAAAAGGAATAGAAAATGGATATGAGGAAGCAATAAATGAGATGACAGTGAAAGCATGGCTCATTGTAGAAACACTGTTCTCTCCCTGTCTCTGTAAGAAAGATCTGTTAAGTAGCAGTGATGAGAAGCCACCAAACACTATACTCCAAAATCTCTCTCCACACTTAAATAAATAATGCTTCACACAAAATAATAATGATAAACTATTATACATTACTGTCTACAAAACAAATGTATGCCATTTTTTTAAAACAAGAGAAATTCTAGACGAAATTTTATAGACTAATCTCTCAACGATCCATAGAAATCTGATTTTTCTCGTCATTTACGAAGTTTACGAATGGCCAAAGATATTGAAATCGCAATGTGAAAACTATAATTCTATCAAAGAAAGATACTCAAAATAAATCTTTCAACAACTGAATCACCGCCACCGCTTAAATTTGAATTGGTGAAATATTTATACAAATAATTTAATAATTCTGGTTACTATTTGAATAATACGTTGTTATATATAATATACCCTCCAAACTAAACCTAAATTAGATTCAGGGAACTCTCACAATAAATTAAGTCTCACGAGTAGAAACAAATGGTTAATTGTGGTTAAAGTCTTTTGGATTATTTCTGTTATCGAGTCAAAACGAATACTAAATGAGAGTAAATCTAATAAATAATTTACCCAGCTCTAATTTCTACGTCCTATAAATGTCATCGTAGTTTATATGTAATAAGTATATATATACATACGTATATTTGTGAGAATTTAATTAGGAAATTAAAGAAAAACAAAAAAAAGAGAGGAAGAGTTACACAACACAGGGCTCGAGAAAAGACAAGACTCTGCGGCTTCTAACCCTTTTTCTGGGGACTCACTCTTCTTATCATTCACTCCCTCTCTTTTTCTCCTCCACGTCAACTCTGATTCCCATCCTTCCCTATTTATTAAAAAAATATAATTATTTATTTCTTATTCCAGTAGAAACCTGTTATCTATAATCTTACCATATAATTTGATGTCAAAAAAGAAAAGAAAAAACATCTTATAATCTAATAGTAAAATCATAATTTCAGTTTAATCATTGCTATATATAGAATCATAATAGATGTTTGTATTTACATAATGTATTATAGAAATTCTAATACTTGGGTGGTTGACAAAAGAAATTTGTTTTTTAATAATATGTAAAAAATTCTAAAACGACACTACAGATATAAACGAACAGAAAGAATAATAAGATTTCTTTTCTTTTATTGTCACAATGGTTTTAGGTTTTGTTTTCATACATCTATCTAGTAGAATGTCTAATGTGCATTTAACTAACTCTTTAATTTTCTCTACAGTACTTAAAATTATAAGTAAATTTGCATTTATTAGAAGCCGAAACTAGTACACTGTAACCAGTTTATAATAGTCTAATGGTTAAAATAGTCTAATAGTTCATTAAATCTCTAGTGAGTTCAGTTAAGGTTGGTCATTGTGAACACATGATATATGGTATAAATCTTCATCTCTTCTATAAATTACATGCATTAGTATAGACTTTGTCCGGAATTTTCTAGTAATAAAACAAAAACTATTTTTTAAAATAACACTTATTTTAAATAATTTTTTTTAACGATGCGTCGTATTTAAATGCTCCATGCATATTTATTTGAGGGAAGAAAAACTTCTGTTAGATTCTGAGTATTAATTAAGAGGAAAGGGTCCGGAGAACCGAGTGGTAAGCAATATTGTTCTACATAAACATTTGTACCAAAGATAATAAATAATAATAGAGATTAAATCTGGCATATGGACGGTTCTTCAGTTTTTTTATTCTTCGGTTTCATGTTCTTGGGATCCATAAGAGAACCGAAGCTATTTTCGGTTTGGTTCGGATATCATTCGCTTTGGTTTGGTTCGGATACATCGTAGGAAAATTGACAAATACCCGAAATTTAAACGGATTCGGTTCGGTTCGGGTAGTTAGACCCAAAATAAACTAATTATACCCGAACTATCCGAAGAACCGAAAGAACCAAACCATTACTCGAAAAACAAGAGTTTAAAACCTTATTTGAATGTGATTCAAAAGCTTGCACTGGACAACAGAAAATGAATATATGACATGAATTAAAGAGTCTAGAAGACATGAATGACAATAAAAATGGAAAACAACAATATTATAAATCCATATTCAAGCCAAAGTGACAACAACATTACAAGTCCAAATCCAAATAGACAAGTTCCAAATCCAAATATATTGAACCAAAGTAAACAAGCAACAAGTCTGATAACCAAAAAATCAGAAGAAGAACAAGAAGAAAATATAAAAAGCGGATTTGACCAGTGACTAGTGACTTTGATTCCTCCAAGTGACATCTTCATCTATACAACCAATATACTAGACTTCTTAACTAACAGAAGAGATACAATAAAATCCGAAACTCATATCAACTAGAAGAGACACAAGAAAATCAGAAGAGAAGAACATTACATGTATCAGTCTCGAAGCTGATGTGGCTCTCTCACATACCAAAGTTACCAAACTCTGCAGATGATAAAAAAAAAAGATAAAGTTGACAACTTAACACTCTTGAATTGCAATGTATATATAATTTTAAGAACTTAAGTTACCCTCTCTCAAGCTGATCTTGTAATTCAATGTCAGTTAACAAGTATGAATTAGTGATCACTCCTTTTTCATTCATATGAATCTCACACTTGAGCCATTGCTCTATGCACATCAAAACTTCAAGGAAAAAATGTGTAAGGCAGCTTCTATATGGGTCTAGAACACGACCACTAGTGCTAAAAGCACTCTCCAAGGCAACAGAAGACACTTGCATTGCAAGTAAGTCCCTTGCTATTTCCGATAACACTAGAAATTTTGGACTATTCAGCCGCCACCAGCCAAGAACATCATATTCATATCCTAGAAGAAGTTTTGGATTCTCCACTGATTCCTTTAGATGAATCTCCAACTCATTACTAGCATCTTGAACTCCTCTCTCATTCACCATCTCTTTATACACAAAGTCCATTCTTTCATAACCACAAAAATCATCATCATCAAAATTAAACTCTTACCCTCGAGTATTTTCGTGTGACTGAGATGATGTCCTTGCAGACTGGGATACTGTTCCAACAGAACTCCCAATTGTGGCATTGAAAGAGCTATATTCCTCAAACAGCCTACGCAACACATCTAACACTGAAGCAACACTAAGCATGAAGCCCTCTAGCAACTGCATTGTCTTTACCATACAACTGATTAAAACAAAGTTGTGCAAACTGCATTTTGTTTCTAGGATCGAAGACACTAGCAATGATCAGAAGCCTATTAATTTCTCTCAAACCAGCCCAATATTTGTCAAATTTTATTCTCATATTAGTTGCCTTTCTCCGCAGCTCTTCATCTAAACTATTGCTAAGCCTGATCAGGTTATTCTCAATAGTGCAAATCTCAGCATAACATTTATGGAAATTCAGTTTAGACGATGCAAAAATCACCAAAGTGGAATGGTAAAAGATGACAAGAAACTCCACCAACCTGTCTAATGCTTCCCAGTTTGTTGTTGATGGTGGTCCAATCCTCTAGTTGTGATAAATCATGGTTTTTACCGGTTTTCAACCATGATATACGTTATTTTATCGAGTTTTTTCTATGTTTTTAGAGTCTTTTCAGGTTCTAAATTATTTTGGAAGAAAACAAGATATTTTGGTTGCAAACAGATATGTGAAGATGCAAGATCGTACAGAAATGTCAGAAATTTGGTACTCGTTGAATAACTTTCCACCAATGGATCAACCTGAAATATTGACAAAAGTTAGAGTATCGAGCTAGCTTTCATTTGGAAGTAACTTGAGGTCATTCCAACGGTTCGATCGAAAGTTATAAAAGTTTTAGTGAAAACATGTCATTCTGGCGAGCAAAAGATGCATGTGCAGAAAAAGAAGTCAGATCGATCGATCTAACTTCACCATAACATTTTGGATCGATCAATGGAGTTCAGATCGATCGATCTAGGTTGGATCGATCGATCCAACATGCCGAAACTTTTCAGATCGACCAAATTCAAGCAGATCGACCGTTCCATGATCAGATCGTTCGATCCACACCTTGGATTGATCGATACAGACCAAATCGACCACATAAAGGAAATTTTTAATTTCTTTATTTCACCGGGTTTTGCCTTTTAATTTCAACCAGAACATTTTTATTATATATATTCGAGTTTGAGTCATTGTTTAGGCTAAGTTTTTACATACTCTTTCTATTATATTCAGACTTTTGGTTTTTGCGATTTGTAAGCTCTGGGGAGACGAAACTCTGACTCTACATGTCTTGAGAAGATTTCTGAACCCTTTTGGATTTCTAATTATATTATCATGAGTTTTTCTTTATCTCCTTGTTTCTTTGCGTCTATGTTTGAGTAGTTTTATAGTTAGGTTTAGGGTTTAAAGGAAATTTATGAATCATTAAATCAGACATAGATAGGGATTTATCATCTTGTCTTCACCTATCATTGTTCTCATTGCTTAGATTAAATTGATCACTTAGTCTCTGATTTTAGGTTTAATATATTCATCAAAAGTGTTATAGGTTGCTAGATAGAACATAGGTGAGCAAATTATCATTAGCCAACGAAAGCTGATGTTAAGGCAATTTGTGAACATATCAAACCTGCTCGTTAATGCTTGTTTAGAATTCTAAGATCAAACGACAGTTTAGATTCTTAGTTTGCTAGATAAAGTAGTTGATACCACAAATTGGATTGGTTATACATTCATGTTTGAGATTGAGACTGTGCTTTATCGTTCCCTGAATAATTGTCTATTCATGATCTCTGAATTTTTGCAAATTATCTTAGACTTAACGCTTGCTTTTAATTGATTTTACATCATTTTTATATTGCTATTTCTTTTGCATCACAACAGACAACCATATTATCATCTTAGTTTAGTTTCATCTATTATAATTCGTAGCGTTTCGCTTGGTTCTCGTGGATTCGATCCCTAAATACTACTTCATTTGCTGTGCACTTGCAGTGATATTTTAGGGTAAAAACTCTGTGTATCAAGTTTTTGGCGCCGTTGCCGGGGACCAATCGCATTACCTTCGAATTTGGGATTGAAATTTAGTGTAAGACACTAACTTTTTATTTTATTTTTGTAGAGTTTCTCATAGTGATGGCCATGGATTACAATGATTGGCCAAAAGAGGAGGGAGACACAGTTAAAGAACACATTCAAGATGAGCCATATGTGGAGCCACCATTTGATGAGAGCGTGCTTCCACCAGAACATAAAGTGAAGTTGGAAGAGCTTTACAAAGAAAATCCAACATTGACAAAGAGTGACCTAACAGCTATGATCCGCTTGAACCTCATCTCACACCGGGCATCACTTGAAGGAAGGGAGCTCACGTCTTATGAGATAATGGTAGCTCATGCACTTGAAGAGGTAATAGATTGAGTTCCACCATGCCAACTAGAAGGTACATGCGATTCAACCTTTGAATTTCATAATAATGAAGATAGTCACATGCCTTGCAGTGAAGATGTAGCTTCTAGTTTGCATACTCTCAAGCTCATTGATGATTGTTATGATTTAATATGTGAGACTCAAAGACTAGATACTCTAAGAGTATAAAAGCTTGCTAGGGATTATCATGAAGTATGTTTTGATATCAATTATCTGTGTGCTTTAAGTGTTCATGATCTCGAGTTTAAGTTTTCAATGCTAGAGGAATCTAGATCGTTTCTTGAAAAATCTTACCTAGGGGATGTGGTTGATATAGATAATCTCTTGAATGAGATAGAGGACCCTGAGGTTGAGATAGATTCTAGGAATGAGAATATTGTGTTATACATGATTGATGGGGATGAAGTTAACTATTTTGTGATAAACTTAAACTGCAAGGCATGTGCCAACTAGAAGATGTAGCATTTCATGAGCATCTAACCAAGGAAGATTTCAAGATATATGCTACATCTGCAGTAAAGTTCCTTGATGAGAGTTTTATCTCTTTACCATGGATGTATCCTCTTGCATATTTTGTTTATTTTCCTCATAGGAGAAGGACTAAAGGTCCGTTGGCCCAACCTTTTGATTCTCATGATTAACCTATGTGTTCATAAGTCAAGCTAAAGACTTAACACAAGCGCTTGGTGGGAGGCAACCCACTGGTAAATTTTTCCTTCGTTTTTCATTTTTCACTTGTTTTCTAATTTTTGGTTTTAGTTCTAAGTGTTTCATGTTTCTTAAAAAAAAAAAAAAATCGTATGGTGGTCAGCCTGATTGGGCTACCTACTAGCCCGGCCAGGCCAACGTGTGGAAGACGGAGAATTGAAGCAAGAAAAAAAAACAGGGAGATCAGCCCGGTCGGGCTACCTACTAGCCAGGTCAGGCCAAGGTACATTTTCACGGAAAAAAAAATTCCTTCTATTTTATTTTCATCTTTTGAGTTTGTTTTGCCTTTCTCTTGATTTATTTTCACACCGAGATGGTGTGAAGTAAGTCTGGGAGAGGGTGTTTATCGTTTACTAAGTCTATTTTCTTTCTTTTATTTTCTCTTTGAGTCAGTTTGTCGATTTATTGAGTCAAATCAGTTGGGAACTATGATATTTCTTTTGGTTTATTGGGTGACTATTTCATATGAGTGACCATTGCTGCATAATCATTTCAGATCCGACTATTGAAAAATCCAAAGGCTGACCAATTAACTAGAGACATCCATATTTCCAGCATAATCCACTAAGCCCGAGCTAATTTTTGAGCTCTTCCTTTTACCTCATCGATGTAACTGGTGTTCATAGGCCTTGACTCCTCATTCGTAACTTGACAAATGCATTATGTGTGAAAAATGATGGTACTCCTCTCCCTTATTCTAAGTTAAACAAAAAAAACAGAAAAGATGAAAGGATTTTCTTTCGAGTAAAGAGTTAGGAAAATTTTCATCGATCCCATTATTTTACTTCGAAAAGAATGATCACACAATGGTTGGAAGTGAGGTTAGAAAAATTTCCCGTGATACCATTATTCGCTTACTCCTTTGAAATTAAAAAAAAGAAAAGAACAGAAAAGAAAAGATGAGAATAAAATAAGTTTAGGGGAGAGAAAGAGTACCAAAAATTATATGGATGATTGTCATGGCATTGTACGGGAATAAGTCTAGAAGGTTCTTGGCATTGAGATCATCGATGAGACCCAGCGATGAAGGCTTATGGATAATTTTGGGAAATTGTGGGTTGAATTTGGGAGGCTGCGAATGTCTGCTGAGAAGTACATGGTGGTTCGATTTGGATTGGTCTTGCAGTATGTGAATTATGAGTTGAGTAGTCATTACAATGCTCTAAAGAGAAGGTGAGTTTCCTTGTTTTCAAACTTCTTTCACAAACTAAGTTTTTTGTTTTGCTTCGGGACAAGCATAGGCTAAGTCTCGGGGAGTTGATATATCCTGGTTTTACTAGTTTTCAACCATGATATACGTTGTTTTATCGAGTTTTTTCTGTGTTTTTAGAGTCTTTTTAGGTTCTAAGTTGTTTTGGAAGAAAACAAGATATTTGGTTGCAAACGGATATGTGAAGATGCAGGATCGTACGGAAAGGTCAGAAGTTTGGTACTCGTTGAATAACTTTCTACCAATGGATCAACCTGAAATATTGACACAAGTTAGAGCATCGAGGTAGCTTTCATTTGGAAGTAACTTAAGATCATTCCAACGGTGCGATCAAAAGTTATGAAAGTTTTAGTGAAGACATGTCATTCTGGCGAGCTAAAAAAGCATGTGCAGAAAAAGAAGTCAGATCGATCGATCCACACTTGGATCGATCGATCTAACTTCACCATAACATTTTGGATCGATCAACAGAGTCCGGATCGATCAACGGAGTCCAGATCGATCAATCTAGGTTGGATCGATCGATCCAACATGCCGAAACTTTTCAGATCGACCAAATTCAAGCAGATCGACCGTTCCATGATCAGATCGATCGATCCACACCTTGGATCGATCAATACAAACCAAATCGACCACAACAAAAGGAAATTTTAATTTCCTTATTTCACCGGGTTTTGCCTTTCAATTTTAACCAGATCGTTTTTATTATATATATTCGAGTTTGAGCCATTGTTTAGGCTAAGTTTTTACATACTCTTTCTATTCTATTCAGACTTTTGGTTTTTGCGATTTGTAAGATCTGGGGAGAAGAAGCTCTGACTCTACATCTCTTGAGAAGATTCTTTTGGATTTTTAATTATATTATCATGAGTTTTTCTTCATCTCCTTCTTGTTTCTTTGCATCCATGTCTGAGTAGTTTTATAGTTAAGTTTAGGGTTTCAAGAGAATTTATGAATCATTGAATCAGACATAGATAGAGATTTATCATCTTGTCTTCACCTATCATTGTTCTCATTGCTTAGATTAATTTGATCACTTAGTCTCTGATTTTAGGTTTAATCTATTCATCAAAGTGTTATAGGTTGCTAGATAGAACAAAGGTGAGCAAATTGTCCTTAGCCAATGATAGCTGATGTTAAGGCAATTTGTGAACATATCAAACATGCTCGTTAATGCTTGTTTAGAATTCTAAAATCAAATGACAGTTTAGATTCTTAGGTTGCTAGATAAAGTAGTTGATACCACGAAAGTGGATTGGTTATACATTCATGTTTGAGTTTGAGACTGTGCTTTATCGTTCTCTGAATTCCTGCGAATTGCCATAGACTTAACGCTTAATTTTAATTGATTTTACATCATTTTTATATTGCTATTTCTTTTGCATCACAACAAACAACCATATTGTCATCTTAGCTTAGTTTCATCCATTATAATTCGTAGCGTTTCACTTGATTCTCGTAGAGTCTATCCCTAAATACTATTTCGTTTGTTGTGCACTTGCAGTAATATTTTAGGATAAAAACTTTGTGTATCAGGTTGCCGACTTTATCCACCTCAAGAAAGTAGTCGTTGTAGAGCATATCTTCAACTTCCATCTTCAAAAATGCTGACTTAAACTTAAGATCTTGATAACATGAGATAGGTTGAATTCCTTCTGGTTTTGCAGTCCAAAGATAAGCTGCCTCTACTCACACGCTTTCATGTCTCAACCTTTTTCTCAAAGAACTTCAGTCTTTGTGAAGAAGACCTCACATACCCCCCGGATAGCCACCACACTTTTCTGTACTTTATGTAAACCATCTTTCACAACTAAATTTATAATATGAGCAGCACACCTCATATGTAAGAACTCACCACCTAGAACCAAAGCATCATCCCCCAATGCTTTGAATGTCTCTGTAAATTTCCTTAGAGCTGGGGTGTTAGCTGATGCATTGTCAACCATTATAGTAAATACCTTCTCAATACCCCCAATCAGACAAACACTGAAGAAGAGAAGATGAAATAGAAACTCCTTTGTGATCTTCCACGTTCTTAAACCCAATGATAAGCTTCCTTAACATCCAATTGACATCTATGAAATGAGCCGTAATCACCATATAGCTAGCTCCTATTGTAGGAGCTACCCATATATCAGTTGTCAGAGTCACTCTCTGCTTAGTCTTTTTAAAAAGATTCCTCATTGCTTCCTTTCTGTTGACATACAACTTCACTATATCTCTAGTAGCTGACCTTCTTGAATGAGGTCTATACAAATTCACTTTATTGCAAAAGTATCTCCATGCCAAACTCTTAACGAATGCTAGTGGTAATTCACCTAAGACCAACATCTCATTCGTAGCCTCTCTAAACACGTCCTCTCAAACCTTAACTACCTTCAGGGATTATGGCCTTTTGTTTACCTCCAGTTTTTTTTCCACAGGATGTGTTGCTTGCATGATCCTAGGTGTTTCTTCAAATTAGAAGTCCCAGAAGTTGTTTAACAACTCATGATCCGACCACAATAATGACATTTATATTTGTCATTATTCGCCATTGTTCTTGTGAAATATTCACATACTTCATACCTTGTGTTCTTCTTCTTCGATGGTACAGGAGAACTAATTGCACTTGCTCCATGATTGTTCTTCCTTTTGCTTCCAGGTCCACTACTCGGAGTATCAAACTCATCCTCTACCTCATTATCTTGTTCATTAGGTCTCGAGTACTCGTTGTCCATAGGAGGTGATGAAGAATCCATCTACAAAGCTCAAGAAACATTATAAGTTAGAAAGTTATAATTATAAGAAGAAGATTCGCATGAACATAATTAGAAGAAGAAGATTCGCAAACTAACTTAGAATCGAATAAGAAGAAGAAGAAGAAGATAAAGAAGAATCGAAGACTCGTAATACATACATGTGATTGAATTGATTTTGGTGATGAAGGTGAAGACGATGGTGAATGGAGGCTAAGACGATTTAGGTTTTCCAGTTTTGATTTGGGAATTTAGGTTTCGCGTATAACGAAGAGTCTCGGATTGGGTATAAGCAATTAATGGCTGAACTTAAATCCGGTTCCTTTCGGATACCCGTGGATCTCGGTTATTACCCGAATCGAACCAATATCCACTGGATAGCAAACATGGGATTCAATAGGTATTTGACAAGTATCTAAATTCGAACTGAATCTCTTTTTTTAGTTCGGTTCTTCATATCCGATTAATATGCCCATCTCTAATAGAGATAATGAATTAGAAATAAGAAGAGAATGTTATGGAGAAAAATGAAAAAGAGAGTGGTTGGACTGAAAACGCGTGTAGAGAGACCACGAAAGTCTTATCATCTCTTCTCCTCATGCTAATTTCCGTCTTACTCTCTGTTAGACACACTGTTACAAATATATATACACGTATATTTTATTATGTATAATATTTTTTGAAAACAAAAATTGCATAATATATGTGTTAGTGCGGCTTCTCTACTGTTTTGATAACATCCTAAGTTTCGTCCATAGTCCAAATCTACTCCAGATTCATAGGCTTCTCAGTACCATCCGTCGCTTCTAAACAATTAAAAGTGTTCTGGTGAAAACTCCGTTAATTATTTTGACGTGTTGGTTCTGCCTGAAACTATTATTTGGAAATGATGTTTAAAATTATTTGACATTAATAAAATTGTAACGTAGCAAATAAAGAGCGTAGCAAATAAAGAATAGACTACGAGAGAAAAAATGCCATTGTCTTGATTGCAATGTATCCATCACCACACCCTTGAATTTATTGATCTCCTCTATTAATATTTTAGAGTTTTATTTATCTCTAAAATTATATTGAATCCTATTGGTGATACAAAACAATAAAAAAATGAATGGCAAACAATAACAAAATAATTGAAAAAAGATAATAAAAAAATAACAATAGACAAATAAATTGGGAGTACCACATTTGATGTCATTTTTATAATTAGTAAACCATATTAGTGATATGCTTTTTACCACATCAGTAAAACACTACCAATAATCATACTCGTTAGTTATTGATTTATACAATGGACAATAAATCGATCTATTATTTAGCTTAAATTATTGAGAAAAATAAAATGGAATCGGAAATAAATCAAGACGCGGTACGGAAGCGTAGGGCGGCGAGGCGGTGCTTTTAGCCTGTCTCAAACTATTCATTCTTCCCATTTTTGTATATATTAGTTTGAAATGTCTAATTTACCCCCCTCCTCATTAGTCAACTCTCTCCTCCCTTTTGGCAAATCCTTTAAACGTCCCCATCTTTAATTTTTGTTTTTGTTTTATGTCTATAAACTTTTTATTTACATGACTTTCTCTAGATTTTTATCTATCGCGACATAATTTTTCGTGCCGTTATTCTCAGGCAATTCATGGATATATAACGATAATTATAATAATTAAATTAATCAGGATCCATGATGCTCACGGCACGGGCATAGAGGTGTGTTTGTCTGTATATAATTGTATAAAACATTAATATTTATACAAAGATAATGCAACAACATAGGGCATCTCAATAGAATCGTACGTTTGTCTCTACAAGGGAGAGTGTGTTTACGTGCATTTTTATTTATATACTATAGTCTATATATTATACATAAATGTGTGTATATGATAATAGTTTTGTTTCCTCGGAAACATGGACAAAAGCATCTGCTTTCCAGCTACAAACTTTAGACACTTGTAATTTTTAAGCCACAGGTGCAATCTGTACCCAAATTGATATTTTAAAAAGATTATGGGCATATGGATAATTAGAAAATTATAGTAATAATTAATCAATGCTGATAATTGGCAATCTTTACATTTTAAAAAGAAGCAGTCACTTAATTTAATCCACATGTTTATCTCTTTGTTTACCAATTCATTTATATATCAAACAAAAACTACTTACATTTTTTGAGGAATTGTGATGCTCTATATCTCGTCGATAATAATATATTTGCAGCGTTTGATATAACTAATCTGACATATATATACCAAAAATAATATACCTATGGACTTTTGACACGGTTTTGGCGTCAGTTCTAGATCATGATTAAGAGGTCTAAATAGAATAGGTCCCAAAATATAGAACAATCTTAGGATAATAAAAAAAACAGAATTTTGATACCGTAATGAATTAGTAGTAGTATTATTATTTACTCCTTTTAAGGATGTTTTTAGTTATTTACATTCCACAGAAAAATTATATAAAAAAATTGCACAATGTAAAGAGAACAAGGGAAGGAAACTTCGCAGTTTCCCGGAAGAAAGGACAAAGAGGGAAAATCCCATTCGTGGCGACGTGGCAAAACGCTAACCGTCCGATTATAAACCGAAAGAAATCAACGATGAGAGATGGATGTTCTACCCCGTGTGTGGCCCATTTGGTAGAGAGAAGTAATGTTTGTAGATTGTTATACGAAAACAAAAAAGAAAAATATATTTTGCAAAATCTGGAAAAACAAAACAAACAAACAAAGAAGAGATGAGAGAGAGAGGAGGAGACAGAGAATTAAATTAGAGGAGCAGAGAGAGAGAAGAGATTATTAAGGTCATGGCGGCGTTGCAGAGCGCGAGAAAGGCAATGAAACCTCTCTGATCTCTCATCTTCTTCTTCTTCTTCCTCTTCCTCTTTCTCTCTGTGGGTTTCTTAAATACTCTCTAAGTTTCTCTCTCTCTCTCTCTCTCTCTCTTTCTCTCGTACCGACAAACGAGTCTGCCTTTACCAGACCCTCAAAAAGCTACTCAACTTCAATACACTACAAACCCAGAGAATGAAATTCGACCTATAAACCCTAGAAATCCTCTTCCCACCAATAGTCTCAAAGATCTAGAGAGTAGAACCAAAAAAGATAGGATCTTTAATTTTGGGTTTGTTTCATTTTTCTGAAAAGCTATTGGAGAGTGGTGGTATGGGTGCCGGTGAATGGCGGGGTTTTTCTCGCTAGACGGCGGAGGAGGAGGCGGAGGCGGAGGAAACAGCCAAGAAGAACACCGGAGCAACACTAACCCTCCTCCGCCGCCTGTATCAGAATCTTGGCTCTGGTACAGAAACCCTAACCCAAACGCAAACGCAAACGCTCCTTCTTCTTCAAACGCTGCTTTAGGCACACTTGAGCTATGGCAAAACCACAATCAGCAAGAAATCCTTTTCCAGCAGCAGCATCAACAAAGGTTGGATCTTTACTCCTCCGCCGCAGGTTTAGGCGTCGGACCAAGCAACCATAGCCAATTCGATCTCTCCGGCGAAACCTCAACCGCCGGCGCCGGAAGAGCTGCGGCACTGATGATGATGCGGAGTAGCGGCGGCGGAGGAGGAGGAGGAAGCGGCGGTGTGAGCTGTCAAGACTGTGGGAATCAGGCGAAGAAAGACTGCGTTCACATGAGGTGTCGAACTTGCTGCAAGAGCCGTGGCTTCGAGTGTTCTACTCACTTGAGGAGCACGTGGGTTCCTGCCGCCAAACGCCGTGAGAGACAACAGCAACTTGCCACGGTTCAGCCGCAGACGCACCTGCCGCGCGGTGAAAGCGTCCCGAAACGCCAACGGGAGAATTTACCGGCGACCTCGTCGGCTCTTGTCTGCACTCGCATACCTACACACAACGCTTCAGGTATAATATATGATCAGTGTAATATTTATATATTTTTTATTATAAGGTCGTGGAATAATGAAATGCAAGCAGCATTTTTATAATTTTAAGTAACGATTGGGATCAGCCTTCAAGAGCAAAAAAAACCCTATTTTGTTAATTATTTTTCTATTAATAAGTTTTTTTTTGGTGTTTTAATTGTCAAAGTACTGTGTTGGAGTAAAGACTGACTATTATTTGATTGACAGGAACAAGCTGTTTCTCACTGATCTTGAAATCTGTGTTCTTTCTCTAATTCCCTGCTCCTTCTTTTCCGTAGCCTGATTTTCCGAAGAAGAAAAAGAATATTAATGTTTTCTTCTCTCTATATATATATAATCAAACATATGATTACCTCTTAAAAAAAAATAATTGGTACTTTTTTTGTTTTTCTTGTAAAATCTAGGGTTAGAGGTTGGGAATTTCCCGGCGGAGGTGAGTTCGCCGGCAGTGTTTAGATGTGTGCGTGTGAGCTCAGTAGAAGATGGAGAAGAAGAGTTTGCTTACCAAACAGCCGTAAGCATCGGTGGTCACGTCTTCAAAGGCATTCTCTACGACCATGGCTCTGGAACTAGCAGCGTCGGCTACAACGTTATCGCCGCAGGAGAGAGCTCCTCCGGTGGAGCTCAGCAGCTTAATCTCATAACAGCTGGCTCTGTGACTGTTGCAACCGCTTCTTCCTCTACTCCAAACGTCGGTGGTATTGGCAGCTCCTCGGCGGTGGCGACGTACATTGATCCAGCAGCTCTTTATCCTACTCCGATCAACACTTTCATGGCCGGTACGCAATTCTTTCCCAACCCAAGATCATGATGAAAATCTGACATAAAGTAAGCAGCATAACTTCTTTTGGATTCTTAGAATAGAATTAGGGTTTTTTTAAAACGTTAATTGTTGGGATCATATTATATAAAGTTTGCAGAAGTGGGGAAAATTTAGTGAGGGGGAAAGTGGATCTGTTTATGCTTCTCCTGGACACTCAAAGTTGTTGCAATTTTAGGGTTTTTAAATGGAAATTTAATTCAAATAATAATACCATCTTCTTATTATATAGTAATGGTTTTGTAAGGAGTGTGTTGTGTATTACTTAAAAATGTTAGGAGCACAGTATAGCTCTTTTTATCTGAATCTTTGTTTCATTAATGTGTCTGTTTCTTGTTTGTGTAACACGTAACCTTAGAATCCGGATATAATGTTTCTCATCTTTTGTGTCTTCTTCTAACCAATAGAAAAATTTATTACATGTGGTTGCATATATTCCTTCCGTTTCTAATAGAATGATTTTCTACATTAAGATAGATTTTTTACATTTTTTATTTTTTATTAGGTAATGATGATGGATTGTATATTTCAAAACATATTAATTAAAAATAATAAATTTTATTGAATTATTATTGATTTAAAGTTATAGAAAATTGTTTAATACAAAATGATGTATTTATAATCAAACATTAACTTTAACTTTTTTTTAATATTATGTATAAAAATTCTAAAATATCATTCTTTTGGAAACAGAGAAAGTATTATACTACAATTTAATTTCTTCGGCTATGGTTTCAGTTGCGGCGACTATGGTCTGCCCATCCCATGCATTTAATGATTTTCAAAGTGTATTAATTAATTTGTTTGTTGCTAATTGATACATGCCATAATTGACATGTGATAGAATCAGAGAAGCTGACTAGATGAGTATATATTTATGTTAGAAGAGCGACATGTATAGATGTGACATGAGGGTGCGTTCTACAATGTGCGTTAAACCCAATTAAATTAATCCTCCATTCTCTCCATTAGTCCTTTTGATTACTAACATGTTTAATAAGTTTGATTCTAGAGCTAGTTTTTTTATTCGATCACATGATTCACATTTTATGTGTTGACTTACAAAATTACTAATACTCTATTTTAAAAGAAATGTAGTTTTACCTTTTCAATAAATTTGAAATGGAGGGAAGTACTATTTTCGTTTGTATAATTAGTTCAAGCATAACTAATCAAATGAGAGGGTGAAGGAAAAATAATGATCACAAGGAGTATTTACGTTTCTTTAATGTCCATACCCACACAGACATGTAAGCTTTTCTCTGTGTAGTATATATATATGTATGTATTGCATGTACATGTATGTTTACACTCCTATACGCACAATGATATTCACACACACATATATATATAGAGAAAGAGAGAAAGAGGTTTTGCAGATTCCCATGGTGGATGTGGAAGCAATGCCATCAATTTCAGATGAATATGTTACACAAACATATTTACTCCTCATTCCTCTCTTTTTCATCAATTAATACGGTTTTGCTCATTTAAAATAACCCTTTCTTTTTCTTCTCTTCATTTTATGTGATTTATGACCGTTCTAATCTCACGCTAATCTTGGTTTAGCCTTCTTGAACTAGTATGTAATATGGAATGTCAAAAATGGAAAATAATAATAATAATAATACGTACGTATCATGGGGGGAAATTGGAAGCGAAGAGATAGGGTTTGAAACGTCATCTTGGCTGTTTTGGTGACTTTGGTTTTGTTGTGACTTGTGAGTGGTCGAGCCATAACAATGCTTATAATGCCTTTTAAATTGAGAAAAAAACAAAATACATATTCGATATTGTTATAATGTGATAATTAGTAGTTTTGTGGAGTTGGTAAAAGCTAAATTCCTTATGCAATTGGGATTGCGTGACAACATTATATAAATCGATCGATTTGGTCCATTCAAATAGTGCTGCGGTCCAATCGGCCGACTCGTTCCGACTTTTACTCCCTGCCGTATCCCACCTTGTCTTTTCTTCTCTTATCCCACAAAAGTTAATATTCATTTTCATATAATATTTTTTAAATAGATCCACAAGATTACGAGTTAATACACGTATCCGATTTGATTGTTTTCTTATACTCCATCTGATTTATTTTAAATGATATTTAAAGTTTTTGCACAGAATTAATAATTTTTTTTTTATAAATTAAAACATTATTTATTATATTTTTTAAAATAATTTAATCAAGAGAAAATTGACCAACTAACATAAAAAAACCAAACATAAAATCTAACAAAAACACATTCATGTGTTTTAATTCCAACTCTCCATTTAGGTTTTTTGCTATTTTTATATATATATATATATTATTTTTTTACTATATCCCTAATTCAACTTTTAACCAATAATAAATTTATATGAAAAATACAAATAGTAACAAATAATAAAAATATAATTAATTTTGCATTGAAAATTGAAAACATAATTTAAAATAACAATTTTTTTGACTAAAATATCATTTAATATAAAACGGAAAAGATATAAATTTGATGTCTCTTGTTCGGATATTTTTATTTTTTTGGGGAAGAAAGGCAGAAGAGATAAATGCTGTCTGAATCCGTAGCCTAAAATATAAAATTTGTTATAGTTTGACATTTATTAATCCAAAGCTCCAGGTTCATCTCAAAGAAAATACAAAGAATATGTATAGACATTTGCATGTCTTTTCTTTTCAATGTTTTGGCGCATTGATGACAATAAGCAAACACTATCTCAAAATTGATAAAAAATGAAAACATCTACTTTTGTGAAAAAAATGATAAAATTAACAAGGTTTTAAACTATTAGTAAACAAAACCATTTTCTTAATCCGTGCTTTCACATAATTCATTTGGAGATGTTTGATTAAAAATAAATTGAACATATATAATCCAATACAAACAAATCACAAGACAACTAAATTTAACCTTAATTCGGTTGAAAATAGTTCTACTTTTATAGATCCATAAAACTGATTTCATAACCGAACAAACATAATTCTCAGCGTTCTGTGACTAATGCACCAAAACGTTTGTATTGTGATTAAGAAAACTAAAAATAAGCATACTAAGAATCCATTAATTAATACTCCCTCTGTGTCATATTATTTGATATTTTAGAAAAAAATTTTGTATCAAATTAGATGATTTTTTCAGTTTTCAATACAAAATTAAATGTATTTTTATTTGATATGACTATTTGTATTCTGCAATTTGATTTATTATTTGTTGAATTGTATTTAATTGAATGATAAATGATATTTTAATTTAGAAAAAATAAAAAATTTAATGTTTTCTTAATTTGTGTGTAAAATCCTTAAACATCAACTATTATAATACAGAGGGAGTATATTATAAGCTGTTGAAAAAACTTAAGCAAACACTATCTCAAAATTATTATAAGGGAAATTGCATCCTATATTACTTAATGGACATCTAATTCATTATCTAACATACAATAAATTAAAATGTAGTAACTAACAATATAAGATTTTGATTTTCCATTTTTACCCTTAATGAAAAACAACAAAGACTCATAAAAGGGAAAACCCTAACCTTTTTTTTTTTTTTCTTCTTCCACGGTTTTTCTTTTTCTTTTTCTTTTTCTTTCATTGTATCTGAATCTTCTTCTTCCTCCATCGTTTCTTCTTCTTCTTCTTCTTCCTCTATCGTTTGTTTCTTCTTTCTCTTCCATCGTTTCTTCTTCTTCGTCTGACACAATCACTATAATCGATCTCGTCTCTCTCTCCGGTGATCCACAAAACCAACTTTCAATCACTTTGTCTTATCTCGTTGCCATGGATCGAAAATCTCCAATCGTGGAGGTCGATATAGTTAACTATGTTCGAAAAATTAATAGGTAACTATGTTTCTGTTAATAGTTAACTATGTATGTTATTCTTTTTCCTTATGCAAACTATAATAGGTAACTACGTTCTGAACATAGTTAACTATATTTGTTTAAATAAGTAATTATTACGACAATATTTTCATGTAGTCAACTACGTATGAAATCGGTAGAGTAGACAACTATGCTCTAAAAATAGTTAACTATACTTTTAAATTGATAACTATTTTCTGAAAAATAGTTAACTATGTTTTATGTTTTAGATAGTTACAAAATAGTGTGAGGTAGTTAACTATCTTCTGAGATCACTAGAATATGTAGTTTCAAAAATAGTCAACTATGTTATTAAATAGTTAACTATTACAATATATTTGTTTTTTTGTCATCTTCTTCCCGTACGTTTTTTCTAACCCAATTTTATTTTGTTTGCAGAACAGCTTTGCAAAACGCAGATCTACTTTTTTCAGAGATGACACAGCTGTAAGGACAATTTTTACATAGATAGAAGAATAGAATATTTTTAGGGATTTTTTGTTCATACTTACCTTAATTACATTGTAGGGACAATTTCGTCATATATTTAATTATCTCTGCTATTTACCTAATTCTATTTATTGACATGTTACTTACTCAATTTACTCTTCCAAATATGATATTCTACTAATTAATCCAAAAAAAAAAAGAATCCATTAATTATCCCAAAAAAAAAAAAAAAATCTTCTCGTTTATTATTTCCTTGACTAGGCGTTACCAGTTAGCATATGCATTACATGGTTTTAATTTCTCATGGACACAATATGAGACACACAAAGACCATAACTAAATTTAGATACACGAAATTGAAAGTCTCCATGCCCGACTCTGTTGGATCTTTGATCAAGTCTTGTTTCTTCACAACCTCTCTTTCTCTTCTTTTTCTTCTATTTTTACTTCCTTCAACTCCCATTTTACTCCTTCATTTTTGTTCTCTTTTTCCATCTTTTTTTTTTTCTTTCTCCACACCAAATATCACTTGTAAGACCGTAAAGATGGCATTTGGGAAAGGACGTGGCAACAAACGCACTTCTACGACGTCGTATGCGTCGACCATTACAATGGTCATCTTTGTAGCTCTCTGTGTCATTGGTGTGTGGATGCTTTCTTCCAACTCCGTTATTCCACCACAGATCACACAAGCCTCCACTCGAACGGCCGTTGTAGAGACAGATAGAAGCGATGTGTATGGCTCTTCAAACGCTAATGATGACCCCGAACCCACGAAACCGGAGTCTGATGAGCAACCCGCGTTTGAAGACAATCCAGGAAAGCTTCCAGACGATGCCATCAAGTCCGAAGACGAGCAACAGAAGTCAGCGAAAGAGAAGAGTGAAAGGACGACCTCAAAGGCAGGAGGAGAAGATGGAGGAGGGAGTCAAAGAGAGACTCAGAAACAAGAGATCATCCAACAGAACGATGAAAAGATTCCCGAGGAGAAAGAGAAAGAGAATGATGAGGGTCAGCTGAAACAAGTGGTCAAGGAGTTTGAGAAAGAACAGAAGGAACAGCGGGACGAAGACGCTGGGACACAATCAGGTAACAACAAAGGAACACAAGAACAAGAGCAGGGACAAGGGAAAGAGTCGCAGGACGTGGAACAAGATGGAAAGAAACAAGTGCAAGAAGTGGAACAAGGAACAAAACAAGGTCAAGATCAAGATGTGAATGCGGATGTGACATTCACAGATGCGACCAAAGAAGAACAACCTATGGAGGTGGGGCAGAGCGAGACATCAGGGAACTCAAAGAATGAAGAAAACAAACAGCAACAAGAAGAACAAAACCCAGGGAACGAAGACAGTGGACAACAAAACGAGGACAAGATCACGGTTAGCGAAGAAAACGATAAGGAACAGAAAAACATGAAAGATGAGAACATCCAACAAGACGAACATAACACACCAGAGGACGAAAGCGGAAACAAAGAAGAACAGAACACAACAAACGACGAAAATGCGACGCAACAAGAAGAGCCAAAAGATGAGAAAAGACAAGAGAATCCAGAAGCGAGCGGATTTGGATCCGGAATACCGAAAGAATCTGCGGAATCACAGAAGTCATGGAAGAGTCAGGCAACAGAATCTAAAGACGAGAAACAAAGGCAAACATCTGAATCGAATAACGCAGAGAGTATAATGAGTGGAAAGGCATGGGTGTTGTGCAATGCAACTGCTGGTTCTGATTATATACCATGCTTAGACAATGAAGAAGCTATAATGAAACTAAGGAGTAGAAGACATTTTGAGCACAGAGAGAGGCATTGCCCCGAAGATCCACCAACGTGTCTCGTCTCCCTCCCAGAAGGGTATAAAGAGTCAATCAAGTGGCCAGAAAGCAGAGACAAGGTAAAAAGATTATAATCCAAAATCAGTTTTTTTTGTTCAGGTGAAATAATATGAAATTGGATAAAAGTTTGACTCACATGTGATCTAGTAGATATGGTACCACAACGTCCCACACACAAAGCTAGCAGAGGTGAAAGGACATCAGAATTGGGTGAAGGTCAGTGGCGAGTTTTTGACATTTCCTGGTGGTGGAACACAGTTTATCCATGGAGCTCTCCATTATATCGATTTTCTTCAGAAGGTGAGCTCATTTCTCGATTTCAGGATGGCGTTAAAACTGCACCAAATAAGGATAGAACATTTCTAAATATATGATGTTTTCTTCTTTTGTTTCCTATGTCAGTCTTTGAAAAACATTGCGTGGGGTAAACGTACTCGTGTTGTACTGGATGTTGGATGTGGAGTGGCGAGCTTCGGCGGTTTCCTATTTGAAAGAGATGTTATAGCCATGTCTCTTGCACCAAAAGACGAACACGAGGCTCAGGTCCAGTTTGCTCTTGAAAGGAAGATTCCAGCAATCTCCGCGGTGATGGGCTCTAAGCGACTGCCATTCCCGAGCAGAGTGTTTGACCTTATCCACTGTGCACGTTGCAGAGTCCCTTGGCACAATGAGGGAGGTATGCTTCTTCTGGAACTTAATCGGATGCTTCGACCAGGAGGTTATTTTGTCTGGTCAGCAACACCAGTCTACCAGAAGCTTGAAGAAGATGTTCAAATATGGAAAGGTAAGATTTTGAACAAGAATTTCTCCTTTTTGTTTGTTTCACTGGAGCTGACATGTCACGAGTTATGTAGCTATGTCTTCATTGACAAAATCCTTGTGCTGGGAACTTGTGACAATCAACAAGGATAAACTCAATGGTGTTGGTGCTGCCATCTACCAGAAACCTGCCACAAATGAATGCTATGAGAAACGAAAGCATAACAAGCCTCCGATGTGCAAGAATGACGACGATGCAAATGCAGCCTGGTATGATTGTTTCCACAATATGAAAAACATAGCGAAAAGCTGAAGTATGGAATGAAAAACCTTAAAAAGCTTGAATGCAAATTTCAGGTACGTACCACTACAGGCATGTATGCATAAAGTGCCAACCAATGTGGTCGAGAGAGGGAGCAAGTGGCCCGTGAACTGGCCTCGTCGGCTTCAAACACCACCTTACTGGCTTAACAGCTCTCAAATGGGGATATATGGGAAACCAGCTCCACGAGATTTCACTACAGATTATGAACATTGGAAGCATGTTGTTAGCAAAGTATACATGAATGAAATAGGAATAAGCTGGTCTAATGTGAGGAATGTAATGGATATGCGAGCTGTCTACGGAGGGTAAGCATCGACGAAAGAAAGAGATCAAACAAAGATTTCAATTCAATCAACAAAACTAAAGCTTTTTTACCAACTATGTCAACATACAGGTTTGCAGCAGCTTTGAAGGACTTGCAAGTTTGGGTCATGAATGTAGTCAACATAAATTCACCAGATACACTACCGATAATCTACGAGAGAGGCTTATTCGGAATTTATCATGACTGGTGTGAATCTTTTAGCACATACCCTCGGAGCTATGATCTCTTACATGCAGATCATCTTTTCTCCAAGTTGAAAGCAAGGTCAAGCTCCAACCTTTTTGGTAAAATTTTCAATAACCAATCTCGAACAAATCGAAAAACATTTCATCTTTTTTTCCTTTTCGAAGGTGCAATCTTGTTCCGGTAATGGCAGAAGTGGATAGAATAGTACGACCAGGAGGTAAACTCATTGTTCGTGACGAGTCCAATGTGATAAGAGAAGTTGAGAATATGTTGAAGTCACTTCACTGGGATGTTCACCTAACCTTCTCCAAACATCAAGAAGGAATATTAAGTGCTCAAAAAGGATTCTGGAGACCAGAGACGACTCAAACTTCTTCCTGAAAGACGATAACATTCCGAAAATCTGCATTTGAAAAATCGCAGAAGCAGATTTACAATACATTTTATCAATCACACATATATCTATAAGCTCCCCAAAACTTCTTGCGTGTTGCAAGAATTGGACAAAGAAATGTCAGTATTAAGCAAATAGTGTTAGTCTTCTTAAAACTATAGACTAATTAATTAGAACATTTTTGTAACCTACTTCATATATATTTTTAACATGGTTATGAATGATCTTCTCTTGTGAGGAGGCTATGAGTCTATGAATCATTAAGGCACACCAATAAATGAAATTTTGTTCCAAAAAGTGAGAAGAACAGAGCGTTAATGAAGGCAACCAAAACTTTCGAATATTTTCCCAAATGTTATAATTCAATAAAGAGAGGAGAAAGAAGAGAAAACCTAAATTATGGGCAGTAGGACAACTGAAGAAGACGGTGTTCTGTAAATCCGAAGCCTTATTCGCAGTGTCAACAAAATTTGACAAATCTCCCAGAACCAAAATGAATTAGAAGCCGTTTTGAAACTAATAGATGTTGAAGAAGACGGAGAAAGGCCATTGTTTTAAAAAAAAGCAGAAGGATATTTAACTTTTATTATTAGCAATTAAAGAAAACTCAGAAATGTAAAGGAGAAAAAAAAGATTAGAAAAGTAAAAGTAAAAAAATATATATATCGAAAATAAAATAAAATTATGTTACTTTCCCTTTTAAATATAAATTGTTATATTTAAAAACAATCGGAGAATGCGTTCAAAATTATAACTCATTAGATCGTGACATGTGTCATTTTTATTGAGATGATGACACGTGTTAATATACTAACGTATAAAGTTAATTTTAATTTAAATAATATTTCTTTCTTATCTAAAGAGTTATTAAAAAAAACGGAAAATTTGTAAACAAAATGTCACTCAAAAGGTAAAAGGGAAAATTTGTAAACAAAATGTTACTAAAAGGGTAAAACGGAAAAATTTGTAAAAAATGTCATTAAAAAGGGTAAAAGATAAAATTTGTAAAAAATATCATTAAAAAAAAGAAAAATTTGTTTCATGTTAATACGTTTAAAAAAAAATGCCATAACTAATCGAAAAAAAAAGGAAAAAAAATATATCATTGGAAAAATTTGTAACAAAAAAAGTCATTAAATAAAGGTAAATTGGAAAATTTGTAAAAAATGTTATTAAAAAGGTAAAAGAAAAAATTTGTAAAAAAAAAAATATCGTTAAAAAAAGAAAATTTGTTTCATGTCAATACGTTTAAAAACAAAAAAAGAAAAAATGTCATAACTAATCGAGAAATAAAGGAAACAAAATACATCATTCAAAAAAATAAAGCAAGTGTCCTAACGTACCAAAAAAAAAAACAATGTCCTTTCATCAAAATTTTTTTTTTATTAAAAAAAGTAAAAAAGAAAATTTGTAAAAAAAAATATATCATTTAAAAAAGCAAAATTTGTTTCTTGTCAATACATTTAAAAAGGAAAAATTTGTAAACAAAATGTTACTAAAAGGGTAAAAGGGAAATTTTTTAAAAAATGTCATTAAAAAGGGTAAAAGAGAAAATTTGTAAAAAATATCATTAAAAAAAGAAAAAATTTGTTTCATGTCATTTAAAAAAAAAAGCCATAACTAATCGAAAAAAAAGGAAAAAAAATACATCATTGGAAAAATTTGTAACACAAAGTCATTAAATAAAGGTAAATTGGAAAATTTGTAAAAAATGTTATTAAAAAGGTAAAAGGTAAAATTTGTAAAAAAAAAAATATCGTTAAAAAAAGGAAAATTTGTTTCATGTCAATACGTTTAAAAACAAAAAAAAATAAAAAATGTCATAACTAATCGAGAAAAAAAGGAAACAAAATACATTATTCAAAAACATAAAGCAAGTGTCCTAACGTACAAAAAAAAAACAATGTCCTTCCATCAAAAATTTTTTTTTATTAAAAAAAGGTAAAAGGGAAAATTTGTAAAAAAAAATATATCATTAAAAGGCAAAATTTGTTTCTTGTCAATACATTTAAAAATGAAAAATGCCATAACTAATCAAAAAAGAAAGGAAAAAAATACATCATTCAAAAAATTAAGGCAAATGTCCTAACGTAAAAAAAAAAAAAAACAATGTCCTACCGTCAAAAAAAAATCCATTAAATTTTATTTATTTATTTCATGTCAATATGTTTAAAAACCAAAACAGGAAAAATGTCAAAACATAAACTATTGAAAAAATGGGGTAAAAAGTATAGATGCCATTATGTTCAACAAAAAAATACCATTACATTGAAAAAAAAAAAGGCACAATGTCATATTTCTTACGTACATATTAACATGCATATTGACAGACCAAACTCTATATAATGTCATTAAAAAAAAGTTAAAGTGAAAATTTGTAAAAAAAAAAATTCATTAAAAAAAAGAAAATTGTTTCATGTCAATACGTTTAAAAACAAAAAATGAAAAAACGCCATAACTAATTGAGAAAGAAAAGAAAAAAATACATCATTCAGACAAAATAAGGCAAGTGTCCTAATGTAAAAAAAAAAAAAAATCAATGTCCTACCGTAAAAAAAAATTCATAGAAAATTTGTTTCATGTCAATAAATTTAAAAAAGAAAAAAAAAGAAAAATACCAAAACATAAACTATTGGAAAAGGGGAAGGGGGGGGGGGGGGGGGGGGGGGGGGTGGGGAAGTATATAATAACATCTATAACGTCGAAAATTTAATTGTGTGCTCAGTCTTTATTCTCTTAATCAATTTTAAAACAAGCAAATCATGAATTCGAGAGTTCCACAAATCGATCAAAGTTATTTTACTTTAAATTTTGCTCAACGTGAATGTAACACGTAGGCAAAATCGTAACTCACCAAATCGTGACATGTGTTAATTTTAATTGAGATTGTGACACGTGTCAATATATTAATATAAAAATATAAATTTTCTTTTTCTACATTATTTATTTCTTAAATCAAAGTGTAGTGTACCTAAAATGAAATAATAGTCTAAAAAAAAAAAGACATGTTATTAAAAAAATTAAAAGAAAATAGTAAATAAAAAAGACTAAAAAAAGGAAAATAAGATAAATTATTTATAATTGTAGTGTAACTAAAATGAAATAATAGTCAAAAAAAGAAAATAAGACATACTATTAAAAAATTAAAAGGGAATACTAAATAAAAAAAACTAAAAAAGGAAAATAAGACAAATTATTTTCAATTTTTAAAAGTATTAGTGCGGCATATAAAAAATTGATATTCATGAGATTACGACATGTTTTGTTCATACTTTTAAATTTATTTACTTATATATTTTATTAATTTTCTTACTATTTGTTTAACACTAATGACATATATAGACATAAATTTGATAGAATGCATTATGCATATATTATTTTGATATAAAATTTTTGGGTATTATTGATTGACAAGGAGTGCATGGAGTAAAAATATGGTTTTAATATTATGGATGAAATACATGAGTTGTATTGCGAGATGAAATACGTGGAGTTGAAATCCAGTTTGAAACAAAGTTACTAATCAACATCCAAAATAAGTGTGCGAGTAACAATCAAAATCTAAATATTTACATCAACAAGATTTAACATATATTTCTTACATTTTCATCAATTTTATCTTTATTAAATTTAATCGATTACCGATACGTTTTACTTTGCTTTTTATCATTTATAGATAAGTTATAATTAAAACTCCGCGTATTATGCGGGTCCTAATCTAGTATTCAATAAAGCGTTAGGCACTAAACGGACGATGATTCATTATCTATGCTAATATTTAAGTGGTAATTACTATATTCTATGACATTTAGCGCTTAGTCACCATCTAGACAACAATTTAGACCGTTTTTGATACACTGTTTAAAAGTGAACATATTTTTTTAAAATATAGTATTTAATTTAAAATAATTTAGTTAATCATGAAATACACTGTGTAATACAAATAGTTATAAAATATAATAATGTATATAGAAATTTTAAAATATCTTATAAAATAAAATAAAAATGTTTAAAATATTTATAATTTGAAAAGAAATGAATTGAAAGTTTATGATATGAGCGGGAAAATATATTTATTCAAGAGTTGGCAAAAAGAAGAAGAAGATATTTATCTAAGATGAGCGGCGTTCAATGCGGTAAATGATGAGTTATCTTAAAATTATGATTGATAATTAGTATATTGATGAAATCGACGAGAAAAATTGTAATTATTGGTGAAATTTAATTTAAGTGATACTAATACACTGTGTATTTAAAATAATTTAATTAATCACGAAATACACTGTGTAATACAAATAGTTATAAAATATAATAATGTATATAGAAATTTAAAAATATCTTATAAAATAAAATAAAAATGTTTAAAATATTTATAATTTGAAAAGAAATGAATTGAAAGTTTATGATATGAGCGGGAAAAGATATTTATCCAAGAATTGGCAAAAAGAAGAAGAAGATATTTATCCAAGATGAGCGGCGTTCAATGCGGTAAAGGATGAGTTATCTTAAAATTATGATTGATAATTATTATATTGATGAAATCGACTAGAAAAATTGTAAGTATTGGTGAAATTTAACTTAAGTGATACTAATGTAAATAAATTATAAATCATGGCAATTTGTATAATCAAAAGTGACATTTTTGAAATTTCTCTTTTATTTTTGGCAACCGGTAAAACTTTGAATCAGAGATTTGTTCATTTACGAATAATTATGGAATTGCATTATAGTTTTTTGTTTTTTGTTATTCTTTTAAAGTCACGTATCATGTTCAGCTACATAAACAGGTGTAAGTATTTGTGAATTTCTCATTATGTCCGTTAGCATTTATTCAAAGTTACTTATTTCTTTTGTTCCCAAAAAATGACTCATTAAATTGAGGGAACACTTCTGGTTTTACCGCTGTAAGTATATATCTCAGCTGAAATAGCCAGGGAATATAACCTGTTATGAAAGAATTGAGTTGATTTTCTTCTTGTTTAATCTTTAGGCTCCACGATCTAGTACGTCAATACTGTGGTCAAGAGTATTAGGCCAAGAGTTCATAATCTCTCTGTTTGAGTACGTCAATACCGTGGTCTAGAGGAATATATATGGTTTCCTTTGTTGTGGTTTAAACTTGTTTTACTAACCCGTTTATGGATTGGTATAAGCTGCAACTAATCTACCGGCTATTACTAATTGGCACAACTGCCATTGTAGAAAGGCTGATGATGACTTGGTCACTCCTCCTGGCGGTTTCAAATTGCGTCGATAGCTTTCAAAAAAATTATATCCACATCAGAAGGAAGGGATCAGGTGGCTATGAACTCTACATAAGAAAGACACATGCAGAATTCTAGCGGATGATATGAGATTGGGAAAGACTAGAAAAATATCTAGTTTTCTTGCCGATTTATATCAGTCTGACCTCATCAAACGTGCTATGATAGTTTACATAACAGATAGTTTTCTTGCTATGATCAGACCACGAAAAATCACTGAATCCCATACATTCTCGGGGAAAGTTAGTTCGGAGAGAGCCATAGACGCTCGAGTGGACGACGGGTCGGGTCAATGCTTAACGGATCCGATTCAGCATGATCTGTATAGATCCAAGTTCCTCCAGCCTGTTTCTGCCTCTCGAAGACGACCACCAAGTGACCTTCCCGTCGAAGCTCTCTCGCCACCACTAGCCCGGCGGGTCCAGCTCCAATAACTGCCACATGGCATGATTTGATTGGTGATAAGGACTGTACCATTTTGGGTCAAGAGATGGAGATGAGTTGAACAATTTTCTTTACCAAAAAATGGTTCGACGGGTGTCGTTGACAAGGGTTACATTCCGGTTTGATTAATTTTGTCAAAACCGATTTTGAATATACAAATTAAACCAAAATATAAATTATGGTGTCATTGTGAGAATTTTAAACCTAAATGAGGCCAATAAAATGTTTGATTTGATGGTTAGCAATGATTGTTTCCCAAATGTAATGGCTTATAGTACTTTCACAAGGAAATAATATTCTTCCAATTTTGAAGTACTTCTGACTTTGCTCCTTCAGCAAAATCATAGATTGCAAAGTATTTTGGAGGACATCTTTGGGTCAATACCAAAGTTAGTTGTTTTAGATCTATAAATTTTTTTTTATCGTGCTGAATTGCCACATCAAATATTAGAGTTACACTCTTTTGAGGTATCTTAACTTGTCAGATACATTAATACAACGATTGCCTATTGGTATACATCGGCCTACCAAGTAGCTTTTGGTCTAATGATTTTTGAGTGTATACATTTTGGTAAAGAAAATTGTTCAACCCGTCTTCATCGCTTGACCCAAAATGACACGGTCCTTATCACTAATCAAATCACGTCATGTGGCAGTTATTGGAGCTGGACCCGCCGTTTATGGATTGGTCTAAACTGCAACTAACCTACTGGCTATTACTAATTGGCACTGGAAAGGCTGATGATGACTCGGTCACTCTCCCTGGTGGTTTCAAATTGCGTCGAGAGCTTTCAAAAGGATTGTATCCACATCAGAAGGAAGGGATCAGGTGGCTATGGACTCTACATAATAAAGCCACAGGCGGAATCCTAGCCGATGATATGGGATTGGGAAAGACTAGACAAATATCAAGTTTTCTTGTCGGTTTATATCAGTCTTGACATTTTCGGTTATTTTCGAAAGGACACAACCCAAAAAATTCATTTTCTAGGATTGCTATTATTAATAGAGAAAAGACGCAACCTTAGAGACTAATAATCATACAACGGTTTTTTTGAAAAAGGCGCATCCCTAAGAGACACTAATAACCATAAAACGGTTTTTTCGAAAAGACGCGACCCTAGCATTAATAACCATAAAATAAATTGTTTTTAAAGACGCAAACCTAGCCATAAAATCTGCATTGTCTAAAGAATTCCAAAATTCTTTACACAAATCAAGAATTTTTGGAACTTCTACAATAGTAAAATGATCAATACTTTTGAATAATTTTAAAATAATATAATGACATTTTTTTATCATTGTTATGTTTTGAATGCATTTTAAAATTAGTAGCCATAAATAAACAAAATGTTCAACGAAAAAAAAATATAGAGTTAAAAACACAAATTTATAGGTCAAATGGTTTTTTTCGAAAAGACCCAACCTTAGAAATAACCATAAATCGATTATATTGAAAATATGCAACCCTTGGAAATAACCATAAAACGGTTATATCGAAAAGGCACAATCTTTGAAAATAACCATAAAGCGGTTTTTTCGAAAGGACACAACCATAAATCGGTTATACCGAAAAGATGCAATCCTTGGAAATAACCATAAAATAATTATATCAAAAAAATGCAACCCTTGAAAAAGCGGTTATATCGAAAAGACACAATATTTAGAAATAACCATAAAACGGTTATTTTCGAAAGGACACAACCCAAAAATATTCATTTTCTAGTATTGCTATTATTAATAGATTAAAGAAAACTCAGAAATGTAAAGGAGAAAAAAAAAATAGAAAAGTAAAAGTAAAAAAAATAATATATCGAAAATAAAATAAAATTATGTTACTTTCCATTTTAAAATATAAAGTGTTATAATTAAAAAAATATTTAATAAAGCGTTAGACGCTAAACAGACGGTGATCCATCATTTATGCTAATATTTAGGTGGTAATCGCTACGTTTTATGGACGTTTATTGCCTAGTCACCATCTAGACGACAGTTTAGACCGTTTTTAGTACACTGTTTAAAAGTGCATATATTTAAAAAAAAAATAGTATTTAATTTAAAATAATTTAATTAATCATGAAATACACTGTGTAATACAAATTGTTATAAAATATAATAATGTATAATGTATATAGAAATTTAAAAATATCTCATAAAATAAAATAAAAAATGTTTAAAATATTTAATTTGAAAAGAAAGGAATTGAAAGTTTATGATATGAGCGGAAAAAAATATTTTATCCAAGAGTTGGCAAAAAAAAGAAGAAGATATTTATCCAAGATGAGAGATGTTCAATGTGGTAAAAAATGAGTTATCTTAAAATTATGATTGATAATTAGTATATTGATGAAATCGACGAGAAAAATTGTAAGTATTGGTGAAATTTAACTTAAATGATACTAATGTAAATAAATTATAAATTATGGCAATCTGTATAATCAAAAGTAACATTTTTTAAATTTCCCTTTTATTTTTGGCAACCCGTAAAACTTCGAATCAGAGATTTATTCATTTACGAATGATTATGGAATTGCATTATAGGTTTTTGTTTTTCTTCTTCTTTTAAAGTCACGTATCATGTTCAGCTACATAAACAGGTGTTTTGGGAATAAAATTTATTTTATTTTTTACAATTTGACCATTTTATTGTGCTGCCAATTTAATGTGTCATTTTTTGGGAACAAAAGAAATAAGTAACTTTGAATAAATGCTAACGGACTTAATGAGAAATTCAGACAGCCCAGCTCGGCCCAAATACATGTTTCCGTATAAAAACGGTGCTGTTTCTTCTTTAATCATCTTTAGTTCTTTAAATTTCAATAAACGTCTATATATACACTTCGAATTTAGGAGAAAAATCTTTAAAAATGTTACTTTTCAAAAATTTCATCGTTCTAATTTTTTTTTAATTGTCACTAAAATTATATCATTTATTCAAAATTTCATTTATATTTAGATTAACTATTTTATGTTAGGGTTTATGGTTTATTAGGAATTATTAAAATTTTAAAATTTAAAGGTTTATGGTTTAAAAAATCTTTAATAAATGATATTTTTCAAAATAAACCACTTATGGAATGATAATTTTGAAAATTGACACACTAAAAATAACAATTTAAAATTTTCTCCAATTTACAAAAGTATCACAATGGTACACAAATTTATAGATTTTTGCCGGTTGGGTAAAAATTCCATTACACTCCTCCACCCAAGAAAAACAATAATTTTTTTTTGTGGCCTTAAGTTTTAAAAATTTGTTCTTGAAAAAGATAGATTGAGAAATAAGAAAGGAACCAAAAGATAAAAAAAAAAAAAAGGAGAAACAAAATTAACGGGTACACTTTTTGGTAGAGGCCACGGAGAGGCTGTGGCACTATCAAATATTCAATGCTTTACCAAACTTTACCTCTTCTAATTCTCACACAACCCTTCTTCTTCTTCCTCTCTCTCCTTTACCGACATATCGCCTCTTCCTCTCTCTCGTTCACTCCTCTGTGTCAGGTAATTCCAATTTCTTCTCGGATTTTAGGGTAATGAATTGGGTTTTGTATAGGGTTGGTTAGTATTCACATTGTGTTTTGGTGGGTTTTGAAATTGACATGGAAAAAAGAAGGGATTTTTTGTTTTGTTTGTTCTGGGTTTTCGTGGTTTTGTTTTCTCTTTGACTTGGAAAAAAAAAAAGAAACTGTTGCTTTTTTATTTCAAGACGATTTTCAGTTTTTGTTTGGTGAGTTTTTGATATTCTGAGGAGGAAAATAAAAAATTAGGTTTTTTTTTTCTTTGGTGGGTTTTTGATAGGAAAATGGAACGTGTTGAAATGGCTTTGAAGAACAGTAACCGGAAGGAGAAAACCCTCACCGGCGGTGCTCAAAACGGGGAAGATTTCTCCGTCGACGACTTGCTTGACTTTTCAAACGACGACGTTTTCGCTGAGGAAGACGATGAGGCTGAATTGAAGGTGCTGCAACGAAAGAAGAAAGGAGGAGTCTCTGTTTCTTTAAATGACGAAAATACCCTTCACCGGAGCAACGATTTCTCCACCGCCGGTGAAGATTTTGGGTCTCTCCCCACAAGCGAGCTAGCCGTTCCGGTACTAATTCGTTTTTCTCCTCAAATTTTGTTCTCTAATTTGTCTGTAATTCCATCTTAATTTTCTTCTTTGTTAGATGGATGATTTAGCGGAATTGGAATGGTTATCCAATTTCGTAGATGACTCTTTCACGCCGTATTCTGCTCCGACGAAGAAACCGGTTTGGTTAACCGGAAACCGTAGACACCCTGTAGCACCGGTTAACGAAAAGTCTTGCTTCAAAACCCCTCTTCCGGTTAAAATCAGGAGCAAACGAGCACGAACCGGAGCCACCGTCTGGGCTCTTGGTTCGACGTCGTTAACCGACTCGTCTTCGAGCTCGACAACGTCGTCTTCTTCCTCTTCTGGTCTTTCAAGCCCTCTATGGCTCTCTGGCGCTGAGTTTATTGATGAGCCAGTGGTTAAAAGACAGAAGAAGAAGAAGAAGAAACTGTCTTTGTCGTCGTCGTCGGAGGATTGGAAAAACGGTGGTCAGACGCAGACGCAAACGCAGACGCAGACGCGGAGGTGTAGCCATTGCGGCGTTCAGAAAACGCCGCAGTGGAGAGGAGGACCAATGGGAGCGAAGACGCTGTGCAATGCGTGTGGTGTGCGTTTCAAGTCGGGTCGGTTATTACCCGAATATAGACCCGCTTGTAGCCCAACGTTCTCGAGTGAACTACACTCCAATCACCACCGTAAAGTGGTTGAGATGCGTCGGAAGAAGGAGATGTCCGACGATGCTGATGAAACCGGTTTAAACCAGACGGTTCAGGCAGTGCCGAGTTTTTGAAGAAATAGGGAAGAAATTAGAGAAAAACTAGGATCCGACCCGGTTCAGTTTTAGCACTAGTCAATTTTTGGTTATGTATTATTTTGAATTTTTTTTGACCTTCTCTCTGTGTTCGTGGTAGGCTCACTAGTTTTTTTGTTTTAGTAACTGATCAGGTTTAAAACTTTAAGAATTAGACTCATATATTGTTTTGTTTCGCATTAAATTTCAGTTTTTTTTTTAACTCCTTTTATGTTAGAAATCTATGTTAGTACTTTATATAGTTTCTTTTTTCCTTGGGGTTACAACATACATTTTGAATATTTGAAGTTTCAATAAGTTTCACATGTTACCAAGACATGGGGACATTCCACGCCCATTGTTTCCTTCATCATTTCAATTTTGATAATAGTTCAACGTCATGATCACGTTGGCTCCTTTTCTAGTGTGCTCAATAATTATTGAATATGCGATGATTTTTTTTTACTCCATTTTAGGGTTGGCGGGGACTTGGTATAACAGATAATTAAACAATTGATTTTTTTCTTATGGATTCTATAAATAATTCAAGTCGTTGGTGGTGAAAAAAAAAACACTCATTAATACAAAAATATGGGATTGCAATTTGTCACAGTCGTTGTCCTCAACACTCCGATTACAGCTTCTCGCGTCGCGTGGTCAACGACTCAACGCTATGCCACGGGGATGTAACCTCTAATCTATTTTAATCTTTTTAATATTAAGAAACTATACAAGTTAATTATGCAATTGAAAGAAAATTACATGTTTAGTACGCTGCCAAAAAGTCTATTATAAGCTCAAACGGTTCTATATAACATTTTTTTATACATGTTCTATATAACATTTTAAAAGCACTGATAACTCTATATGCATTCTTTATCAAAAAAAAAAACAAAAAAACTCTATATGCATTTCACTATTTGTTGTTGTTAAATGTTAGTGGCCATCACATTTTCTCTTGAAATTTATAAATTTACATAGCATAAACTGGAAATTGAATTTGAGAAACAAAAAAAAAATCCTGGAAATTGAAATGGCTAAGAAAACGTACTGGGCACACTCTCTGATTGACTAATTTATTACTCTGCGTATTTTGGAGATTGAATGCGACTTTTAGTGACGTGCAATATAGCCATTTTTTGTATAATAATATTCGTTGACCATATCTTTGAGATTAGCACGAATTACTACCACCGCTCGCATAATTATGGTTACGAAGGATATGTTCGTTTGTCTGTCGCATGCGGCTACAACTGAAATCTGTGATCATATACTGTGATCAGATATTGTAATTGTTGTTTATTTAGCAGCCACAATATCTGGTCACAACGTCTGGTTGCAACAGTTTCAGTCGCAATGCTGAATTTTTTCAGCGATCAGAAATTTTAGATGCTAATGCTGCGATTGGCGTAGCGTTTGGTCACAGGAGGAGGTGTCAGGTTAATGAACACCGTTTGACCGCATGACACAGCCGCAGCCTCTTGCGTCAGACAAACGAACAGACCCAAAATTTCTATTAATCTGAAACTTATCTCTCGGCGGTTTTTTGTTAGGCTCTATATGATGATGTGAACTCTATCAATAATATGATATTGTTCGTTATGTCGACTGTTAAAATTTGTACGAATTTATTTTTGATTTTTTCCCAAACGATTTTATAATAATTAGTTAAATATAATTTATATTACATAATTATTGTCTAATCTTTCGATATGAACTTTTGGTATCCTAACAGTTTTAGTTGAGTAAACTCTTTAAAAATTGACTTAAAATGGACGAAGACATGGAGAATCGCATAAATCTCCAACACTCTTCATCAAGCTCATTGACAAGATGATTGGAAATCGTCTTAACTCAATCCGCGAACTAGGAGACCAGTCTTTTAATGAATTTTAAGTGAGCGGTTTGCTATTCGTCCACCCTAGTTTGAGATGATCTTCGATATTTTTTGGTTTCAAAAACTCTGTTTTCCGTTAAAAACTTAAACATGAAGCTATAGTCATTGTAAAACAGTTTTTGATTTGAATATAATTTAACATTCAATTCAAAAAAAAAAATTAGCCTAAAAGTAAAAAAATTGAAGTGTCTCTTTAAGTGAATACCACATAACATTTAACTTGTATACAACTATACAATTCAAAAATAAATGTACAAAACCTACCAATTAATCACCAACCTTTTAAGACCTTCATATTTGTTTTCACCAAAATAGTATGAATAAGGCATATTTTACAAGCATGGACGTAAATGTGTCAATTATAACTCATTTGAAACGGTAGAAACATTTTATACAAAATACAAAATCTCGAATGATGTTTTTTTTTACATTCTTACTAGAGCTGTTAATTCGAACTAAAGTCCGCGAATTGTAGTCCGGTCCGCCATGTAATTAAGCGGTTTAGGACTTCATTTTTCCTATCCGCGGTCTAGCGGATTGAGACCGCCGCGGTTCGCGGTCTGTAGCGGATTATTACTTGCGGTTTATGGACTTTACCGCGGACTTATATAACAAATTAAATATTAAAACTAAAATATATCTTTTGCAACTATTTCACTTCTAGGATTTTGACTTATGAAATCATTTGAGGTAGAAGAAGGACATCTTAGTTACTTCTCTTGTTTTCAAACTCATGAAGTTATTTCTCTGTTATTTGATACTTCTCTAGTTCTCTTGCTTATGAAGTTACTTCTTCAATTTTCATTACTTGATACTTCTCTAGTTCTCTTTTGATCTTCAAATTATTAGTTGGTTTTTATTTATGATTATGGATACTAAGTTATAGTTATGGCTCCTAAGATCAATTGAGAACAAAAAGTTTTTTCGTTCCAATTAAAATATTAGTCCGCGGCGGATTGATCCGTATATCCGCAAACCTTAAGCAGTTTGGATTAGGATTTTAAAGTTTAGTACTGCAGTCCGCCGCGGATTAGTCTACCAAAATCTAGAAAACAAAAAATTGCCGCGGTGCAGATTAATAATCCGCCGATTAATCCGAATTGACAGTACTAATTCTTACAAACTAACCAGTAAACCTAATTGATAATAACTAAAACTTTTAAAAAGAGGCAAACAAAAAAAAAACAAAACAAAGAGAGGCGTGGGAGTCGCGTGATGAGCATTACCCACCCGAATCAACTACAACTACTTTCACACATTACAGTAGTAGGTTTTACATTATTATGGTCCAGTGTCTAATTAGCTCCCTCATCATTAAGTTTCACAAAAACAAACTTTACTCCTAACGATTTCTCACATAAAATTGTATACTTTTTGTGTAAGGTTTTAAAGATAACAAATAAGTTGTTTCGGTGACGTCCTCCTCGAGTTGTGTGCCCAAAATAGTTGAGCGATCCATTGACCCAAACAATACATGTGCCTGTGCCACATTCTCATCTTGACGTTATTTCTTTGTTTCGCTTTTACGTTTTGTCTATTAAAATTACCCTCAAGTATATAACCTAGAGGACATATTTTTCATTATTTTGCTACAATCTTTCATAGATTTATTAAGCTTTTACAATATGGAGTAGCTAGTAGTAAACACAACACCCAAAACTCGCCTAATCTATTGACTTTATTAAAAGCAGTTGTAGTAGTACGCCACGTGCATTTTATACTCCAATATCACGCCTTCCTCTCAAGGCTACTTTCACAGTAGCATCGCAACCATTGGATCCACAATGATTTTCTTCCGAGGCTTATCGTCTTTTTTTGTTTTTGGACAAAAAAAACAGACTTCGTTTATCGATTAAACAAATACTGAAATACATACCATAAGTATCTTTAAACCAATAAGAAGCTAAACTGCTAATATAAAAAAAAACAATGTTTTCGTTCACAAACATTTCTTGCTAGTAAATCCTGCTTTGGCATTCTTATCCCGAGGTTGGTGAACTAAAGGCTGGCCATGCATCTGGGTTTGATATCATGTGAGTCAAATCGGTAGAGTCCCCGTTACAAAGAGTGCACAAAATCTTGGACATGGCTTATCGTCTTGTTATGTCATGAGGATATCTTATAGCGTATATTATCTAATGAACCTAAAGCCTAGCCCGTACTTAGACATAATAACATCAATTTGTGAGGATCAATGGGCTGTCATGACTTTGTTTGATGAAGTAGTGACTTCTCCAGGGGAGAGAACTGGCTATGGCTGTCTATGATTGGGATTTTGGTTCGTGGTCTGAAGAACATTTTTACAACATACAATAGTTATGTATGTTTACTATACTATTCATATAGGTGAAAGAAAATAATATACTAGATTTGCAAATCGACTAGAAGGAAATACAATTACATTAAAAACAGACGAATTATTCACAAGATGTAGAGAGCAGACCAAGATTTCATCCCAGGATTAAAAAACGCAGCAAAGATGAGTTTGGTCAGACAACATCCATCACATGACGATCCGGAGGACAGCAAGACCAACGGCTGAGATGGAGACAAGTGTACCGATACAGTACTTTATCACCTCGTATTTGGCTCCTTCCATCTGAGCTCTCAAAGTGTGAATCTCCTGAGAGATTGAAAACAGAAAACAAAACACATAAACCATCTTGCTGCGAAAAAGGAACAAAGGCACACAACTATGGATGAGAATACTGACACGGTCAAGCTTGTTTGTAAGGTTAGAGGTCTCTGCGTTTTGATTTGTTAGCTCATCTCTTATCCTCCTGCGCCATTATTGCAACATATCACAACAAAATTTTCGAAAGATATAACAAGATGAAAGGCTACGGAATAAAGAAGGTAGCAGTTTCTCTGACCCTTTTTCAAGATTCAGGTCCAACCGTTGTCCTGCTGTGACTTTGTCGATCTCGTGCCTGCAATGTATATTGCATTAGTCAGAGCACACCGAGTCTATAGCAAATCAAATCCTAGAGCCTCTTAGAAAGCTGACCTTATATCTGAGCGGATTCGCTCTATGTCATTGCGGAGTTTCTCATTCTCATGTTGCAGCAAAGAGAAATGGTGGTCCTATACATAAAAAAACCGGTTTTTTCAACAAACTTTCGGAATCAAGGTGTCACTATAAGAGGTAGAAGAGAAACTATCTGCTCTATCGAGGTTTCCAAGCATTTGACATGTAATGTCTCATTGAGAGCACAATAATATACTGAAAAGTGAAAACACAACTTACCAGTGAACTGTTAATTTCACTCTTGAATTTCGATAAGTTTGATTCCTGTGTCATTTCAGTCTACCAGAAGCAAGAAGATAAAAGTTAAGACCACCTTTTAAGCAGCTATAACTGGATCTTAAATCTTTGAAAATCGATAAAGCAACAGAGCCTTGTCATAGATTTCACAAAAGAAACTTACTTTCTGCATCTCTTCCTTAGAAACAACCAATTGAGACACAACTCCCACACTATCATTCAGGACTTCAGTTATAGCACCGGTTATTGCCTCGGCTTGTTTTGAAGGCAGGCCTTGTGCTTCTAAGCTCCTAACCTGAAAAAAATCACATACCAAAGTCTCCTTTAAAGTTTAAACTATACCCTCAAGACAATCTCCAAAACTAACAGCCAGACATAAGCCCTCCTATGGGATTCGATGTCTCATTTCAAAAAGCAGGAAGATACACAAATTTTGATGAATCGTTTCACAAAGAGTTTCTTCTTTCTTCTTTACAATCTTTCCTAGGAAATGACAGAGATATGAGACAATGATGCCCAAAAGTTTGCGTTAAAGAAATTATAAAGAGACAAAGAAGGGTTATTACCAAAGCCAGTGTATCGACGAGAAACAAACGTTTCCCATTGGCTTTGACAAGTTGAGATATGAATCTGGCGTGGGATCGTCTGTACAGAGGATACGATAGCAACGATGAAGAAGAAGATGAACGAATCTCGTGTTGATCGAACAGAGCCCTATCAAATGTCGGATTTGGAGAACCGATTGATCTGAGAGTCGACAAGTTTACACCTGAATTGGTTCCAAGTCGTGCAATCCGGAGATAATTCGCGTAAGCGGCCATCAAAAAGAATGTCCAGAGGAAGAAAACAAAATTTCACAGAATTGATTCGCAAATTGGAAACCTAGAAATACTCAATCGACCCAAAATTTGATTGCGTGATGAAGGAAAACAGAGAATTTTCCAAATCGGGTTAAGCATGTGCAATGATTTTCTGCGGATGGTCAAAAAAGAAGAGAAAGAAAAATGAGAAAAGAAGAAAACTTTGGAGATGGGTTTGGTTGGTATTGTTCTTATGGATATTCTGTTCGTCGTGTCATCTCTGTTGAAATCGCTTAGGCGTCTCCGCACCATCAAATGAAACAGACGGACGACGATGATAGAGAAAGCCTGAGTTTCCCAACTCGAAAGCTTTTTTAGTTTAATTAATTCTTTCGATTATCAATTTTAATTACTGTACCCCCACCCCATGTGCTTAATAATCTCTAATTATTCCCAAACTTGACCATCTTATTCATCAATCAATAATACTAGATTTTTTCCAATTAATAATATTAAGCTCTGTTAACTCGACTGTAAGAGGAACAAGTTGTCTAAAAAAGAATGCAAAGAGAAACAAAAATACATATAAAAATGAACAAACAAGATAACCAATGCAGAATAAATTTTAAATAAAATCACTTTTTTTTGTAGGATTTTTGGTTTTTTTCACAATCATTTTTGTAGGAACGTGGATCCTAACACTAAAAAGTTTAGATTTTACTGTAATGATAACATATAAATGGACCTAAATGAATTGACAATGAATATTTTTACAAGCAGCGTTCAAGTGGACGGTATAACACTAATTATGAGGTCAAGTTTGGTTCAAGCGGACGGCATACGGCAAATTATGGTGTGATACTATTCACAAAACACTAAAAAATAGTATTATTTTATTTATATTTTCATTTAGTATTATAACTAAATTGTTATTAATCAACTAAAAAAATAAATATACCATTAATAATTTTGTACCTTTTAATTTTATTTGTTGTTTTTGATTTTTAATAATATGTGAAATTGTAATTATCATTAATAAGAAAATTTAATTTGCACAAAATATCTAAATTAAAACGCAAATTGATTAAAATTAAAAATACATACTAAAGTTCCATTACAACACTGAAAACATAAAATTACAAAATTAAAACCAAACAAACATAAAACTAAATGCAAGAAGATAATTTTTAGGGACATAATATAAATTTAAACAATAATCTAATACCCGGGATAATCATTTTCGGCTCCGCTAAGATAATGGTAGTACTGGATATAATATTTTTGGGCACTTGGTGATCTTTGGTTTTCACCTCGAGGTTGTTGTCCTTGAGGTTGCTGTCCTTGAACATGTTCTCCTTCAACTTGTTCTCCTTGAGCTTGATCTCTTTGAGCTTGATCTTCTTGATAACGAAATGCTCGATATTGAGATCCATGATATTGGCTTTGAGAACCTTCTATGTGTTCTTCATATTGGTTTGTTGGTGCTCTTTTGCTCAGAATTATCGCTATTTGATTTTCAATATACGCACGACTTGCTGGATCAGTTATAGAATTCAAATTCGTGAATAATATTTGATTCTCTTGTTTCATTCTTTGTACCTCGACCTTCTGTCTTTGAATTTCATTTCTTTCAGAAGTATCTTTAGCAATAGCTTTGATAAGCTTATCATTTTGCTTCATCATTTGTTTAAATTGTTCTTCGGATTGTTGTTTTCTCTTTGCTTTTTTCATAACCATAGGTCTCTAAGATATATTAACAATTCTTCACTATTCATAGTTAGATCGAATGAATTCATACCAGAGGATGGTGATGACTCATCTTGGAATGATGGAGATGACATAACATTACGACATTCTTCTTGAAATGCAACGGCTCTATTGGTCTGGTTATTTGAAAACTTCTCAATATCTTTAAGGATATACCATACATGATCAAATTTGAATCCTTTGTTGTATTTGACATCTTGTGTTACTAACATCTTCGCTTGGTTTAACTGATTTAATATTGACAAGAGAAAAAATGTAGATAACTTAGCAAGTATAATAAATTAATAGAGATAAGTAAGTAAAAATAATCCAGGTATATACATATACTTACAATGTCTTGCTCGGAAGCGCGGCTAGGATTCTTATTTTCAATCTGGTTAACGCATCCTCTCAGCTTGGGACTGCAGCAAGAATTGTTGTCATTTGAGTTTGTAAAGATCTTCTTGGTCTCGGTTGACTATGAGAAATCTCAGATTTCTCATATTTAATTTGAACTCTTGCCCAAAACTGATCTCGAGATTGGTTTATCCCTATGATTGGATTTTGGAAAAAATCAAGATACACATGACATAAGTGTTTATCTTCTTCAATAGAATATGACGCAGAGCGAGTTGTAGTCATTTTAAAAAAAATATTAGTGATAAGAAAATGAATTGAAGATGTGTGATCATTCAAAGAGTAGTACACATTTATATAGAGGAGTGAAGGCAAAAGCAAGGGTTAGATCTTGGTCAAAGAAACTCAACGGCTTAGATTGATTCGTATTTTTCTGAAAAAGTGATAATTGAGATAGGACACGAACTGACTAATCAATGCAACGGTTAGATATTGGCCAAAGAAACTCAACGGCTTAGGTTGATTCGTATTTTTCTGAGATAGTGATAATTGAGATAAGACACGAAGTGACTAATAAATGCAACACTTAGATATTGGCCAAAAAAACTCAACGACATTCGTATTTTTCTAAGATAGTGATAATTGAGATAAGACACGAAGTGACTAATCAATGCAACGGCTTAGATTGGCCAAAGAAACTCAACAGCTTAGATTGATTCGTATTTTTCTGAGATAGTGATAATTGAGATAGGACATGAAGTGACTAATCAATGCAATGACTTAGATTGGCCAAAGAATTTCAAAGGCTAAGATCGATTTGCTAACACTATAAAATGGGTACCGTGTTTGGAAAAATAATATCACCATCATCTTTTATTTCTCCTTATAAAAGATGAATTTCACCTACGGTAGTTCATCTCATATACCATCTTCTTCTTTTTCTTTTTCTTCATCTTCAGATAATGATTATTATGATGATATAGAAAAGCATGCAGTAGCTCAAATGACTGCAAACAACAATTTTCTCATCACTCAAAACTTTATCAATTCGGAGAGTTCCCATGGTGTATCTATTCCGGGTCATATAGTTATCAACTGTGATCGGAAAAATGCTTCTCGTAATCTCTTCAACGATTATTTTACAGAAAATCCTTTATTTCCTGAGACGATGTTCCGACGAAGATTCCGGATGAGCCGTCCTTTGTTTTTGCGTATTTATGATGCTATACAAAGACATGACAATTACTTTGTCCATCGAAGAGATGGTGTCGGTAAACTTGGGTTGTTTGGTTTACAAAAAATAACTGTTGTATTTCGAATGTTGGCGTACGGTTTACCGGCGGATTCCACCGATGAGTATATCAAAATAGGCGATTCCACAGCTATAGAAAGTTTGAAGCGATTTTGTCGTGCTGTTATCGAGGTATTTGCTAGCCGCTATCTTAGATCACCTGACGCTAACGATGTTGCACGACTACTCCACATTGGTGAACGTCGAGGATTTCCAAGTATGTTGGGTAGTTTAGATTGTAATTAATGGAAAAACTGCCCAACAGCTTGGGGAGGACAATATGCTGGTCGTAGTGGATCTCCTACTATTATTTTAGAGACCGTAGCCAATTATGATCTTTGAATTTGGCATGCGTATTTTGGTCTACCAGAATCTAACAATGATATTAATGTGCTAGAGGCGTCTCATCTTTTTGCTAATATAGCTGAAGGAACTGCTTCACCCGCTAATTATATTATTAATGGGAAATATTATAATATGGGTTATTATCTAGCTGATGGTATATATCCAAAATGGTCCACTCTTGTTCAAACAATTCACGATCCACGTGGTCCAAAAAAAAAATTATTTGCAAAGAGGCAAGAAGCATGTAGAAAAGACGTGGAACGTGCATTTGGAGTATTGCAGTCAAGGTTTGCAATTGTGGCCGGATCAGCACGCTTTTGGAGTAAGAAAGTGTTACATGATATAATGACAACTTGTATCATAATGCATAATATGATCATAGAGGACGAACGTGATCTTGATGTACCAATTGAAGAACAAGCCGAAGTCCCAATTGCAGAAGTTGAGATGGCGGGTGATGATGATGTTCGATTTTGAAAATTTTTTAGCTCGACACAGGCAAATCAAGGACCGAGAAGCTCAGATTGAACTTCAAAATGCGTTAATTGAACACTTGTGGTCCGAATATACTAATTCTGATGTAATTTATTTTCCGTTTTTTTAATTTCTCGATTGTAGTTTTTTTATTGGTCGACCGATTGTAATCTTATATTTCATTAATAATTAATCAGTTATAAGAATAATTGATATTTATCAAACTATTAAATTTTATTTTAATAATATAATAATAAAAAATATTTTTTTAGTGTGAGATTTGGTGTTGTGGTTGGAGATAGAAAAAAAATTGTGACACCAAAACACCAAATTTGGTGTAATTTCAACACCAAATATAGTGTCAAGGTTGGACTTGCTCTTAGCAAGCGTAATAGATTTAAATTTATATCAAGTTACTGAGAATTTTTCATCTGGAATAAAACTGTACCACTTTGGCATATCAATCCTCTTACTATTAAATGAGAAGTGCTATTATTAAAAAGAGTTTAGGTGTTTTAATTTTATGGGCAATTCTCAAAACTACTACAAACATAAGTTTTTGTTTTAAATATACCATCACTTAGTTTTTTTTTCCAAAAATACCACGAAAAGTTTTATTTTTCCAAAAATACCAAAAAATTAAAACTAAACTTTAAACCCTCAAAATTAAACCGTAAACCCTAAAAAATAAAAACTAAACTCTAAACCCAAACCAAAAATTTAAATTATAAACCCTTAAAACTCATTTTTAGTGTTTGTGATATTTTTGGAAAAACAAAACTTTTACTGGTATTTTTGGAAAAAAACTAAATGATGGCATGTTTGGAACAAAAATATATTTTAGTGGTATTTTAAAGAATTCCTCTAATTTTATTGCATTTCTCTAAAAAAACTAAAGATTTTATTTTTCCTAAATATTTTCTAACTAAATAAGCAAAAAAATTTTGGCAAATAATAATTCATTTACGACTAATTTTAAGAAAATTTTCATTTAAAATTTTGGGTTTTAAGAAAATCCGAAAATACAATTATTTTATATAAACACATATTTTATTATACTATGTAAATAAGTATTTTATGTTTTATATTCTTAAAAATGCATAAAAGTTAAGTTATATAATAAAAATACTTAATTAAATAATATCATGATATATAAAAATAGTTTTTTTTCAACCAGTTATTTATTTATCAACATATATGATTATTTCAATTTTATATGAATTTGAAAAGAAAAATTATTATCAAACATCCTGATAATGCTCAAATTAAATCCCTAGAGCTACTCTCTCAAATTAAGAGATCGATGCAGTACTTAGGGGTCGAATCTACAAGGACTCAAGAACCTCACGATAGACTTTTTCGTTTCGAATTCAGCTAAACGAGTATGAAATAAGTTAAATAACAATGCAAATAATAATTAAAACGGTTGTTTATCAGATGGGTTAAAATCGAATTATGAACAGGTTCCAGAACTCAAATCAAGTAATGAAGATCAATTAATTGGTTAAAATCGAATTACAAACAGGTTCCAGAACTCAAATCACTAATGTAAAATAAACCAACTTTCGTTGCGAAAATTAACTATGTTTAAAACTTAAGAAACCAAATTCCTTTGCGAATCCTAAATTCTAAACAAGCTTTAAGCGCATGTTCGATTTGTTCACAAATTATCTAATCCAAATTCCTTTGCAATTATCTAATTTGCTCACTCTAGATTTTAATCAGATTATAAATCACACTGTCATGCCAATTTAACAACCTAAGATTGAGATTCTAGGTGATCAATCTAGAACTAGCTTTAAGTGCAACCTAGGTGAAGAACTATTGAGTTTGAATCCTAACCAATAAATCGATATATCATTCCATGAAATCCCTAATGAGAATCTCTAAACCTAACAAGGGATCTACTCACACATATCAATTGAAATCAAAGACATGAATAAGATAGATATCATATAAATCAGAAGAGAGAAATAGAAACAGGGGTTCGAAATCTTCTCTCAAAGTAGTCCAAAGTATCAGATCAGCCCCAAACACTAAAAATCTCCAAGTTCTTCTTCAAAGCCAAAGTAATATCGTCTGTCAAAGTAAAAGTGCCTCTCAAACATTAAAAACCCTAAAAAATAGTCTAAACACGAGCTTGGTTCTTTTGTAAATACATGAAACTTCAGGGCAAAGTTGCAAATCTCCAAAAAGTTTTGGTCTTCACGTGGAGGTGTAAAAATCGGGCTGTGTCGACCGACACACATGGCTGTGTTGGTCGACACGGTTGAACTTGAAAAACACCAACTTCGATTCAGCTACAATGCTCCATAATTGCTCCATAATGTTCAAATAATCCCAAATGTGTGTAAACCTGAAAAAGACTCGAAAATGAGTTGAAAGAAACATAATAGACTCGATTATATACATATATCATGGCTTTAAAACCCATAAAAACCATGATATATCACATCCAACAATAATAATATTATTAACTACGTTGAGATAGAACAACTATCTTTTAATTCGTATTGAAATAAATAATACATCATACCAAATAAATAATACATCATACCGAAGAAAAACTGAAAGAAGAATGAGAAGTCAAAATAGACGACGATGGAGAGAAAGAAGTCCAAGTAGACGAAGACGGTGGAGAAGAAAAAATAAAAAAGGAGAATAATAAATATTGGAAGAAAAAGGAAGAGAAAACGAAGACGAAAGACAACCCCAAACAAAGAAGAAGAGAAGAAGTCGGAAAAAATGAAAAACTAAACAAAAAAATACATAACGACTTCGACCGCAAGTAATAACCCTTGAAGAAACAAATGAATAAGAAGAACGATGAAAAAACTAAAGAGGAGATCGAAGACGAGGAAGATAACTAAGTCAAAGGCATAAACTAAGAAAAACTAGAAGAAGGAGTTGGATAAGACAAAGACGATGAAGAAGAAGAAGGAAAGAAGAGGAAGAAGAAAAACTGGAAAAAGAAGAAGAAGAAAAAAATCAAAGAAGAAAAATTGGAAGAAGAAGACAAAGAAAAATACAAAGACAACGAAAAAGAATAAAGAAAAGAAGAGAAATAATAAGAATTGGAAGAGAGACGAAGACGAAGATGAAACCGAAAGAAAAAAATGAAAGACAAAGTTGAAGTAGAACGAAAAAAATTATAGCGATTTTGGCCGCAAGTAACAATCCTGCAAGAAAGAGGAGAATACGTAAAAGAATAAGAAGGAAGAAGAACAAAGAAGAAACCGAAGGGGAGCACGAAGACAAAGAAAAACCGGAAGAAGAAGAAGAAGAAAAAGAACAAGTTGGATAAGATAAAGAAGACAAATACAATGAAAAGAATAGGAAACATAGGAAGAAGAAAAAAAAAAGAAACAAAGACCGAGAAGAGTAAATAAAATAAATGTAGATAATTAGTATAACTAATAGACTTTATACAAATGTCAAAACCAAAAAATAAAATATGAACAAGTGATAAATCTACCATTGACGGAGTTTACAAGTTTTTTATACATGCGTATGACGCGGATGAATCACCTAGAAAGAAGAATAAAGATTATATTTTGTTTGTTTTTGTGTTTTTTCCTTGAAGATTGCAGTTGTGTGTCTCTTCTATTGCTCACCATATTTATTTTTTCCAATATGTTAAAACATTATTTCACTAATTAAAATTTTTTACATATTGTTATCTATCGTTTGTATTTTATTTCAACACAAATACATAAGTTACAAAACGAAAAAATTCTAATTTTTTTAAGATAACACTCAAAATATTTACAAAAATTACAAAACGGAAAAGCCTTAATTTTAAAGATAACACTCAAAATATTAAAAAAAATTATCCCACACATTAATTTTCTACAGGCATTAAAAAAATTAAAACAAATAATCATGTATATTTATTTTTTATAAATGATAAAATCTTGTTATTAAATAATAAAATTTATTTATTTTTATAAAAAAAATTCATACCCGCACACGGGTCAACCACCTAGTATATCAGTAAACCAAAACTGAGGAAGGTGGACACATAACTGTTCTCGTAGTCGTAGCAGCTAAATCACTTTGGGACATGGGTTGGCTTAAACATATCAATATAGCCATTTTTTTGTAGCTTTTTATTTTGAGGATTTAAGAGGAGAATCCAAAAAAGTGTCAAATAAGATTCACATCCTGTCGTCAATCACCTCTGCCTTTTCTTTTTTGGTTTGTCTCCAATATTTAATGTAAAAAGTTTGTTTATTTTGGTCGCTTTCGATATGGGTCCAAGGCATCGTCCACCGTCTCTTTGACATAGTTACCCACTCTCTTCATGTTCTTCATCACCCCTGATGCTACCAGATTTGCGTTTCTTGTGAATCTGTTACATTCCCACGGATAAAATGATTATTGTGTCTTATAAACAATGCCCATTTGATGACAATCATACATGGCTTTACGGTAGATAAGACTGATTGGTTAGTATAACTACTCCACAGATCCAATAGTTATACAAGGATCTAACTTTGAGGTTTGTATCGTTTCCTTTGTAGGCATGACAATCAATTTAGCGGTAGAGTCAAACGCCAATGCCATTGCGCATTAAACCACAAGAAGTCAAACCTTAAAAGTTGACAGTCACCAGCAAAAGCTCTTTGCTTACCTGGTAAAGAAGCCGTTTTCTGTGTTTGTGGTGTTTGTGGCAGTGGCTGGGGTTGGTCTATGATTCTGGTGCTGAGGCAACTCCCGAGGTTCTAGAGTATAGAAAAAAAATGATGGGCATAAAAGAGGCAGGATGTGTTTCAGCGTGTTATAAGCTGGTAAATGAGAGAGGATTAGGTGTACCATTTCTATTTTGAACACGGGCTGGAACAGATGAAGTGTTGCCAGAAGCTGCTCTTCTATCTGCTAGTATCTGCATGAAGATAAGAAAGTTTGATATAGAGATTGCAAACAGTACGAAGTAGATTATATTCCTGTTTGATGCCAGTGAAGATTATTGAGTCCGCAAAATATATCCAGTTTTTGCAGAAGTCGATAGTGTCTTCAAAATGATGCATACACATACACCAACAAAAACAAGCGGAGAGGAGACAAACTAGATTGACCAGACAGCCTAACCGGGTCTAATGTCAGCACACAATAGTCAAAACAGCAAGACGTAGATGTAAGTGCACTTAATCTGTAACTTTGGGAGCAATGCAAATGAATTATGAGAAAAGTGATGAGTGTCAAACCTGAAGGCCGACACAAACGGGGAGTTGCTTCATGGCAGGTGAGTCTTTTTCAGTCATGTAGACAGAATAACCCAAACATCCATAGTAAAAATCTGCTAGGGTCCGTCCCTCTTTCTTAGCTTGAGCTTCATATTTACAAACGTAATAAGGAACTGCAAAGTTATGAAAATGTCATTAGTGTATGCAGATTCCAACCCGAGCAAAGAGAAATGCAAAAGAGTTACAAAAAGCAAAAGCACAACTCTCTTCAGTTTACCCCACTGGTCGTGATAAAAGTGAATAAGACAGATAAAGCTACAGCCTACAGGTTGATCCTGAGTTTGGGAATTACAATCTACAATAAGATTGCCCATCGATCCGGAGAAGTAATCGCAAAATTTCAATGTGACTTTATGGCCTGGGAGTGACCAATTTCGAGATAAGAGAAGACTCAATTACAAACAAAGAGCTACGTGGTGAATTGAGGAACCCTAGTATAGCTGATGCAGCCATTAATACCAGAAAAAAAAAGACAAAAAAATCACAGAAAACCTAATTGGGAAAAGTTGAGAAAACCCATCGATCAATCAAAGGGAAAAGTCGAGCTTCCGTCTCAAAAAAGAGAAAATTGGAGCTACCTTGACGGAGCTTACGAGGGAATCCGACGCAACGAGGGTTTTTAGACTGATTTGAAAAGTAATAAAGATAGCCTTTGCAGGATCTTCCTTTCTCCAGAGATCCTCTCCCTTTTTGTTTTTCTTGTTCCGATTTCTCTTCTTCCATTACCGTCCTCTTCACTTCTCCGTGTAAATAACAAACGAACAAAAAAAGAACAAACGAGAAAGATAACTTTTTGATTTCTTTTTCTCAACGTCTTACAAAGCAACACATTACTCTTTTATAGTACTAACAGACAAGAATGATGTGAGGGTTTATGTTAGGGTTTATGTTAGGTTAACTCTCAGGTGTTGCCACGCGTTTGATTCTCAGTGGACGAGATCATCTTCTTTCTTTTGCATGTTGCTGTATCTTCGTACAAACGCTTCTCAGCTTTTTCTCTTTCTCACGTGAACTGTTCGTGCTGAAGTCACACGTTGTAGGCTTCTCTAATGGGCCTGTAAGACAACTTTGTGAGCCCAATTGACGTTTTTGGCCCACCAGTCTGATCTCACTCTGTTTCGATTCAGAGTATGTTGATGACATACTTTCACTCCGCTCGACCCTTCACTCATAACAAAGTAAAGGTCCACACAACTATAGGTTTTCCCAGTGTGGGGATCTTCCCAAGATGACTGCAAAACGTAGTAGATTAGCCAATCAGTGAATACTAGTCTTTATAAATCGAAGGCCAGAGTTTGTATTCAGAGAAGTACCAGTTAAGTCACCAGATTAATTTATAAATCATCACATCAAAACCCATTTCCCTTTTGCTGATGATTGGTTACAGGAAGAAGAATGGACGCAAAACGCAAACGATTCTCGCACTTTCGCATCTCTGTCCCATGAACAAATGATTCTTACATCCTAAATTCTCGCACTTATGGAGTTTGATGTATGGCCAATGGCTCAGTAGCCAATAACTCTTTTTTTTATTTACAGAAATTTACATATACATAAAGAGGGAAACCTACTCTCAATAACAAGGTTTGAGTTCAGTAAGAGACTGAGATTATCGGAGACTTACTGATGCGAAAGTGAGTAGCCACCCGAGGCGTGTTTCCCCTTCGGAGAAAAACCCAAATCCGAGTTTAGATTCGAGCTCATCTTCCGCACTGTTTACTACTTTCGATCCCATCTTCGATTATTTTCCCGCGCTTTGGAAATTCCCTCAAATTACTAATTAGCCCCCTCATTTTCGATGTTTAATTGGGTCAATGTAGAAGCCTATCTTAGCAAATTTGGACCTCTCTCCAATATGGGCCTCAACCCATTGAGTAGATAGATACTTATCACTTGCGAGAGCTGTCAAGTTTGGAATTGTATCCGTGAATTAGTCCTTGATGGGATGATGGGTGTGACCTTGTTTACTGTTTTAATGCGAGTGATGATGGCAAAAGATTGAAGACTCGATTATTTCAAATAAAAGTTTTTCCTTTTGTGTTGAAAATAGGATTTTCAAAAAAACTTCCATCTCTTTTTGTAAAACATTTTTCTTACACTGGGGTTTTGCACGCCAACACAAAACAAACAATTGAGGTACAAGCGACATGGATCTCTCATTCTTTGGCATAAATGGTCTGGAAATACACGTCATGCTCGCCTAGAACGGTTACTCTCCGAACGAGTAACACATGATATGGGGAGATTTGTTACAAGAAGGGGTCCAAAACGGTTACATGACCGGTTCTCAAATCATTCACGGATGGTCAAGAGGCGGTTGCTGAGCAGCTTCCGCAGAAACTATAAATAGATGGGCTTAGTATGAATTTCACCTAAGTTGTCATGCTAAGAAAACAGAAGACCGAGAGACTTTTCGGGTATTCAAAAACAATGTTTCATTGGGAGAAATGCAAGGATCTCACCAAAGGCAAACATCTTTGTTTTCTGTTATATCCTGAGAACATCTATGGGGTTGGCTTCAGCCTTCCGACTGATGAATAAAAGCTGAACCAGGGGGGGAAGCTGAATATCGCTTAACAAAATCAAAATGGCACAAACACAATGCGGACCTCACGCCATTCATCTTGCTTAGCTGCTGGTACTTAGATGGGGCTGAGATAATTCGCAAATCTACCTGTCAGCGCAAATGAATAGGTGTTAGAGCCTTAAACATGAAAGACTTTTGGTTCAAATACTGACATCCCAAGATCAAGATTCATAGCATGAATCCCTCGACAACCAAATTCCCTCATATTCAAGTTCAGGGAATGCTAGATATGGCTATGGCTCCATGATCTATACTACAGCCACATGAATATTCCAAATTTTGACAAGAGCCGAAACTAATCGAATAGTTATACCCGAACCTAAACTATACAATCTTTTCTTCATTGAACAAGGGAAACCGGAAAGAGAAACACAATGCAACTATCCATTGTTCATTACCAAGAATGGTGCCAAATTAGTTTGATACCATAAGCTTAGTGAAGTAAACGTTCTAGTATCTCATTTCTGAACAGATAAATCAACAGCTTGCAGCGAAAAAGGGTAATAGGCATCAGATAAATAATTCCCATCCTCACATGTAAGAGGTAGAACAGAAAACAAGTCGCATCGAAAACTAAATAATCATTCCTTACATGGCTCTTTAGACAATGGAGAATAAACTTCCTGAAACCTAGTAGTGCTGCTAATGATTTTACAGCATATATACAATAATCTAAGAAACTGATACTAATAGTGGACCTAAAAAAAAAAAAAAATACTAATCTTCCAAAAAGGTAAGAGTAGCTAATTCTGTTCTTCAATTTTTACAAGATCTAAAACCCAAATCGTTCATCTAAACCCCTAAACCCCGAAATGCACAAGTGTATTCGATCGATCCTGTCAAAAATAGAGAGATACCTTCATAGGAGGCGGTGACATCAGAGGGGAGTTTCGAAACGAGGCAAGCGGAAGCAACGACGGAGTGAAATGGTTGTTGGGAGGATAGTTCTCGCCGTATAAACCTTCAGATAGAATCAAATGCCAAACTTTACCGAGAAATCATAACCACCAAACGATTCAGCTCAAGAAACTAGAACAAACAAATCTGACGAGGGCGGCAAAATTACCTGGAAACACAGCCTTCAATTCGAGCTTGACGAGAAGAAGAAATGTTGATACGAGGCGACGATGACAAATTAGGATTTGGGACGGCGAATCCACCTCTGGGCGAGATCAAACTTCGCGATGTAGGTGTTCTCAAGCTCCGACTCAAAAGCGTAGACCTAATCGCCACACCAGTTGCAGCCATATCTTTAGCTTCTTCCTTCGACTTCCTCTGCAAAATCGAATGACTATACTAGAGTCTCTGATAGATTATAAAGAAAAGAAAAAAACACGTTGAGGACTCACCCGCTACGAAGGCAAATCTGCTACAGCGGAGGCGACTCTGACAGTGACGGCGATTGCGGCGAGACGGCGACTTCAGCGACGACGATTTCGGAGAACCTGTTCTCGATGTTCGTCGAAAACAAAAAAATTGCAAAGAGGAGAAGTGAACCCAAGATAATTAGGGTTAGTAATGAATCAAATTTTTTGTTGGATTGACCCGAAGACCCGGTTACAGATCCAGAGTCATTATTTCGGGTGGATTTTTGTGGTTGGATCCGTAATTAACATAGATTTTTAAAATTAAATGGTCATATACCCTTTTTCGACGTAAAAAAAAAATAATTTTTAAAAGAGCGTCATTTGAATTTTGTTTCGCTGAGGGTCATTGAGACATTGATCCCTATAGAATAGTTTCAATCTCAATTTTTAAGATTCATATCACTTTTATTTAAGAAATTTCCTAATTATGTTTGTTTGTGACTGTATTTGGAATTTCTCTCAGATCACCAGTTCAGTTTCTTCCACATTTTAATCTCCATTTTAAATTATTCTTCGGTTTTGTGTTTGGATTTAGTTCCAAGTTTTTTGACTCGAACGATCTCAGTGGATAGTGTTCATATAGAAATTCTATGATAGAATCTATAGATATTTTATATTTCTTCTATCAATTGACTTCCTTAATTTATGAGATTCTATTGATAGAAGAAATATATCAATAGTCACTTCCTCTTGATTTTGTTTGCTTAGAACATGAAATTAAATTTGATGATCTCTCTCACAAAGCTTCTGTTTTTTTTGAAAATCAGAGATTTGCACAAATAATGGGAGGGTCTTAAGCCACGTATAGATTCCATCAAGAATCAGAAGTGGTGGCTTTGGAGTTTTCTTCAAGATAAAGTTGAATCTATGGAAGTTGTTGTGGATTTGACTCATTTAATCATACAAATTCTCTTTGTAGTGCCCATTAATATTTTGTCCAAGCGATGCAGTTTGTTTGGTTACAAGACTTCTAGCTATGAAACACAAGAACCCTTTACCATTTTTGTATAATTGGTACTATTCGGTACAACTAGTATTATTTGGTATAACTGAAACTATTTCAGTATAATTGCTACTCGGTACGACTGAAATATTTATAATGATTTAAAAATAAATTAAAAATCATGTTTTTAAAAAAAATGATAAAATACTATTTCATTTAACACATGTCTACGGAAAATGAATTAAAATTTGACAAAGTTTCCAAGTAGTTGTCTGGTTGTACTCGGATGTACACAGTTGTATTTTGATAGTTTGAACTTATAATTAGTTAAACTGTATTCGAAATCAATTTTTTATGGTTGTACTTATAATATTAGGTAATTATAGTATATTTACTATATTTTCATGTAATAATATTTGTAAAAGGCGTTGTTTTTATTGTTCACATAACATGTGGTTGAGATTTACAAAATAACAATAAAGGTGTAAGGTAGTCGTTGAAATATGTTGTTTGTATTGCTTGACTAATATAAAATATTTTTATAGCAATATGGATTTATTATTTACTTAGTTGAAATAGATAATGGATATAAATACATTGTTTTGTGTTTTGTTTAGTTTTTATTTCTATTTTTTTACTCTTTACCAAATAAACGTAGTTGTGCCAGTTATACTTAGTTGTACCACGACAGAAAATAAAAATAATTAAACGCAGTTGTATTAGTTATACTTAGTTGTGCAACGACAAAAAGTAAGACAAACTTGCAAAGGCAATTGGAAATACAAACAGCTACACTAACATAGAAATTAACTTTGTCGTAGCTTCCAAATCTTTCTGCATATTCTATCAACCAATCCAGAATTACGTGACCTCCTCCATAGATATCTTCATCACTAACGTGTAAATTTCATCTTCTCTTGAAATCCACTGTCTTTCCTCTCCGTTCTTTGAATAATATTACACATAATGAAAATATATGACTATCTAACGAATATTATTCATTGTCCTTTGAAAAAGAGTAAAAAAATAACATTATTATAATAATTACGTTAGTTGTCCACCTGTTTCAGTAATACCAGTTGCCCAATTATACCAGTTCTCACAGTTATACCAGTTGTATCAGTTGTCATAAAACTGAAAATTGGAAGTAATCTATCATTCATAATTTCAATTTATATATGATTCATTACGATTCAACCACTACAATCCATAAATAAACAATGTATTGACTAAAGAATACAATTTTAATAATCCAATGAGCATAAAAATTAAATTTAAAAATCTACAATATCCATAATTGAAATCCTGAAATTTGGAAAGAATGAAACAAAAATTGAAGATTACAACTCTCGATTGCAAAAGAAATCATCAGAAATATAAAAATTACAAGGGAAATCACATGAAACAAAAAACTTGAGCTTAAATGGTGTAGCGTTCGAACAGCTCTCGATTTGTGTGGGACGGAGACGACGAAGATGAGGTGAGTCTTGATTGGTGGATATTTGTCCATATTTGTTTTTCTTTTTTTTTAAATTAATTATTTAAGTTTCAGATTAGTTAAATAATAAAATAATGAATATAGAAAAGAAGGGTAAAATTAGAAATCAACATTATTATAAAAAGAGAATGGTTCGTGGATTAACAAAGGGTATGATAGATTTTTTTTAAATGGCGAAGGTTATATGAGATTTTTGTCCTCAAACTCTCTCAAAAAGGGTTTAGAGAAGTCGGTTTTGATTTTCCGTCAACTTCCAGTATGAGGGGGAAGGTAGTGGTGGTAGTGGTAGGTAGAGAATTGACCACACAAGCGACATTGTTTTCTACTTTGGAGGCACCAACTTCCTTAGCTTCATGTTCCAATTTTCAGACTTCGCTTCTTAAACATGAAAGCTGTATCGCCGTCTTCTCCCCACAATCTGAAACCGATGTTGGGGTCTAACCATCCGTTTGAGAAATCTGATATCAATCTGTTGGTCCAGCAGCATCATCCGCAAAAGCCTCTCAGCATGACGGATCTCTCGCCGGCTTCGATGCACGGATCTAATCTACGCGTGGCGTATCAAGGCGTTCCCGGAGCTTACTCTGAAGCAGTCGTCGGTAAAGCTTACCCTAATTGCCAAGCTGTACCTTGCGATTAATTTGAGGTTGCTTTCCAAGCGGTAGAGCTCTGGATCTCGGATCAAGCTGTTTTACCGGTGGAGAATTCTCTCGGCGGTTCAATTCACCAGAATTACGACCTTATCCTCCGTCATCGTCTTTACATTGTAGGCGAAGTCCAGCACCCTGTTCACCACTGTCTATTGGCTCTTCCCGGTTCGTGATGCTTGCGCGTGAGCCAATCATACCAAGAACGGATCGGCCTTTCAAGACGAGCATCGTCTTCGCGCACGAGAAAGACACCAGCGTGCTGTTCAAGGTGCTTTCGGCTTTCGCCTTCAGAGACATCAACTTGACCAAGATCGAATCGAGGCCGAATCACAACCGTCCGATGAGGTTCGTCAACGATGCGAACGTAGGGACGGCAAAGCATTTCGAGTACATGTTCTACGTCGACTTCGAGGCATCGATGGCGGAAGCGCTTGCTCAGAACGCGCTATCGAAGGTTCAGGAGTTTACATCGTTCTTGCGGGTGCTAGGGAGTTATCCCATGGACATGACACCTTGGTCACCTTCATCTTCAACATCACACACTTGTTCATCGTAACCATGCATACCATAAGAAATGGAAATGTAAATTTGGAGAAACTATACAAGAAACTTGAGTGGAAAAAATTCCTAATTAGAACATTGATTTTTATGTTTTTGGTAACATAGGAAAAGCTTTGACACATATGTTACATTTCCAAACAAAAAGATGCTAGTAAAAAAAATATCATTGTAAACTATACATCAGATTTTCCGGTTTTACATCTTCTCTTTGTGTTATAAGTTTGCATTATGTCTTTTTTTCCATTTCATATACATTAATTTTTCATGTGTATCTCTGTATGTTACAAGAGTCTAAAGAATACTTTCGTGATCCGTCTAAAACGATTTTAGATAGAATTCCACAGAAATAGATCGCCTGTCAATCTTCGAAAGATTGAAAATTGTAACCATGAAATACAATTGTTTATTAGATTAATGTATTTTGACTATTTGATATTGGAGATAAAATGCTTGTTATATAAATATAAATTACATTTGGATATACCAAATGTATATGCATTGAAGCTGGTTTGCCCGAGTGGTTAAGGGGGAAGACTTAAGTTCTTCTGCACATAAGTGCGCGTGGGTTCGAACCCCACAGCCAGCAATTTGTTTTCTTATTAACTAACTTTCAAGAAATTTGAAAAAAAAAAAAATTATAAAATTATGCGTCTGCCGGGAGTCGAACCCGGGTCTATTGCTTGGAAGGCAATTATCCTAACCGTTGGACTACAGACGCTCTGTTGAGAAATTTATATAACTCTTTTTACTATTATAGTATTGATCGCATTAACCCCAGATATTTTTTCATAACGCGGTCGACGAGAATTAAAAAGTGATAAATCTTATTATAAAGAGAAACAATGCAATGTCCCAAATTATTATGAAATACAATCAACTTGATATAAAGAACGATATGATAGAGACTGGTGTTTTGGGACTTATAAAAGTAAGTACGTAACTGAGTAAAGCTTATAACCTAATCAAGTGGAGAGAGTAAAGGAAAGAAAGATGGGCGAAGAAGAGAAATCGGGAGATAGAGAAAAAAGAGAGGAAGAAGTTGACGCTGGTGCTCTCTTTGTCCTTAAATCCAAAGGTGCGTATGACATGTTATACAAATTAACCATATATAGATCTTTGCCGGTCATATAGATCACATTGAAACATGTAATCTATTGGTTAGTACTAATGTCGTATTATATCACCAACCATTCGTATACAAGCATGTTGTTGACAAAAAAAACAAAAATCACGGAGGATTATGATGATGGAAACTAGGAACATGGTGGCACTGCGGATTCCACTTGACCACGTCGATAGTGGCGCCATCGCTACTGAGCCTACCGTACGCTTTCAAATTCTTAGGATGGGCGGGCGGAATATCGTGTTTGGTGGGAGGAGCCGCCGTCACTTTCTACTCATACACTCTCCTCTCTCTCGCTCTCCAACACCACGCTTCACTCGGCCACCGTTACCTCCGGTTCCGTGACATGGCCCACCACATCCTTGGTATTTCCTATTTTCATTATTATTATCCGCTATACTATAATCGAGGCTGAACAAAGTTTATCTTTGAGAATTTCAATTGAAATTGAGAAGCAGTTAATACACAGACGTGTCTATATGAAACTTCTACAGGATACATCACTCCAATGATTTCATCCACACAATAAAGTAAATAAGTAATGTATACATATATGTGGAGTAGAAAAATTTGAAGTTTGTGTGGAAACTGGAAACGCAACTTGGATTATTTCAATCTCGTTTTTGGTTAATGTTTTCCGGTTGGCATAGAATATAAACCGAAATTCAAACCGCAACTATTTTAGATTGCTTTGGTTAGAAGAAATTTATTTAAATTTCAATGAGAAGATACATGGCTTTCGGTTCAAAAATCTTCAATTAACTAAAAAAAACTAGTTTAGATTGGTACGTCTCTTTTTTCGTGTTGGGTTGCTATGATCACAATATATTCTTTAAACAATATTTTTTTATCATAAAAAGTTTCTATATTGGTTGGTTTAATTTCGATTTTGATTTTTAAACATAACAGAAAACTAATTAAATGAAATTTAAATTCATATTATACTACTTTAATTTGGTTTTTGGCTAGTTCGGCGAAATTTGTCCGGAATCCGGACAGAAGAGTTGAGCATTCCACTCATATCAATTTTGGAATCAACTTTAACATGTTAGCTATCTGTCCCTCTCTTTGTCTTGTTTCTTGAATGCTAATATTGAAAATTGTCTTTCAAAACCAATTTCAACTTTAAAAATCTTTGTGTGTGTCCAAAAAAGATCTACGTGTGCCAAGAAAAAAGATAATCTTATACTACTAAGATCAGATCTGCAAAAAGTAGGATATTTTAAACTTTTGGATTCTTGGTAAAATTACTATGAAATTGGATTCAGATCCATACACCTTTCTTAAAAAATTTGGTTGTCCAGATCCATAATATGTATACACAATATTTGTAATATGTGTATTCTACAAAATATTATATGATAAGTTTGTTATAAATTGGTAAAAAAAAATGCCTAATTTTTTAGTACTATGAAACCAAATCTCTTATGCATCAATTTGCATCATTAATTTTATGTAGGATACATCATTAACTTAAAGAGACATAATTAAATTCTGATGAAATTTCTTGTTCATAATCACTTTTTTTTTTGGGTCGAAAAATAATAAAATTAGTTTAACCAAACTAAAGTTTAATTTAGGTTGTGAATTAAAATTTTGCTTTAGTTTAAAGAAAGTTTGGTTTCCTCTTAACAACTCTTTGATAACATGAAATGAAATAGGGCCGAAATGGGGGAGGTACTACGTGGGACCAATACAAATGGCGGTGTGCTATGGTGTGGTTATTGCCAATGCTCTCTTGGGAGGCCAATGCCTGAAGGCTATGTATTTGGTAATGGAGCCAAATGGTGAAATGAAACTCTATGAGTTTGTGATAATTTTTGGAGTTTTACTCTTGATTTTGGCACAAATTCCATCTTTTCACTCTCTACGACACATCAACTTCTTTTCTCTCCTCCTCTGCCTTCTCTACAGTGGTTCATCCGCCGCTGCTTCCATCTTCGTCGGTACACTCTAATTCTACTATTTAATCTTGATCTAATATAAACATATTTCTATTCGTTTTGTTTTAAATATTTTGGTTCGGTTTGATACATATACTCTTAGGTTTCAATGATTGGTATGAGCTCCGGTTTGAGATCCCTCAGTTATTTTAAAAATACAATTTTTTTTTTAAAAACATGTAAAAATACGGATTAAATCACAAATTTTTCTTTTAAATATCAGGAAATACATCAAATGGACAAGAGAAGGATTATGCAATAGTTGGTGACCAGAAAACTAAAGTGTTTGGAATTTTTAATGCCATGGCCATTATTGCCACCACATACGGCAACGGCATTATACCCGAGATTCAAGTTACATTATCAAATATCACAATTTAAACATCCTAAAATATATTTTTTGAAATATTGAAATTTGATATATGAATCTTATCTTTTTACAATACAGGCAACATTGGCGGCACCGGTAAAAGGAAAAATGTTGAAAGGATTGTGTATGTGTTACACTGTAGTGATAGTGACATTCTTTACTGTAGCCATCTCGGGATATTGGGCATTTGGTAATAAAGCCAATGGACTCATCTTCACCAATTTCTTAAATCCTGACACAAACCATTACTTAGTTCCTACTTGGTTTATTTTTCTCATCAATCTCTTCACCGTCCTTCAACTTTCGGCCGTTGCTGTGGTAAATATATATTATATATGTAACACAATAAAATCTACATCATTCTTTTCACATATTGTTACTAATTTTTTAGTTATGCAGGTCTACCTACAACCGATAAATGATATTTTGGAAAGTCTATTGAGCGATCCAACAAAGAAAGAATTCTCTATCCGCAATGTCATACCTCGACTAGTCGCACGTTCCTTCTTCGTCGTGGTGGCTACAATCGTTGCGGCAATGCTACCATTTTTCGGAGATATAAACTCATTGTTAGGGGCTTTTGGTTTTATGCCTCTAGACTTTGTTCTACCTGTAGTGTTCTTCAACTTCACGTTCAAGCCATCTAAAAAAAGTTTTATTTTTTGGATCAACACTTTGATCGCCGTGGCTTTTTCTAGTTTAGGGGTGATTGCTATGGTCGCGGCGGTTAGGCAGATTATTATTGATGCCAATACGTATAAGTTGTTTGCGGATGTATAAAACAAAGTGAGATTATTATTGTTGTCAAAGTATAAACCTGTTTTGTTTATATTTATAGTTGAGATAATAAATTGGAAAAAGAATATTCAACTTTTGGTAAGACATGCTTACATAACAAATATATTGTTTTTATTTTCCTTTCCGTGTTGAATAAAATATATAACTCTTTACTTGTTTTCATGAAGGGATAATACATCACATGGTATTAACTTATGGAGAGCAGAAAATCTAGTAAATAAGATCATGAATTAATACTTAAAACTAAAACCACAAGTTTTGGTATTAGATATAGACCAAAAATGGGTATGATGAACAAGTTGGAGTATGCATTGGAAAAATGGGAGTATAAGTGGGCTTTTCTTATTTATTTATTTATAGCAAAAAAATCTCAATTGGTTTATAAGTGTCACTAACTTTTTTTTTTTTAATTTAAATTCTAATAATTTCATAGATTAGTATAATTTTTTTAGTATGTTTTCATTTTTTAAATAAATTTTATACCGACCATCAAATATCTAGTTAATGATTATAACTTATTATATAAAATAGTATGCGTTCACGTGAATGCGACACATAGACAAAATTATAATTCACAAGATCTTGACACGTGTTAATTTTTATTTGTTTTGTGACAAGTGTCAAATCTAAATAATGTAAAAATAAAAGTTTTCATTTTGTAAATTAGTTATTTCTTAGATCAATGTGTTGTGTACATAAATAGAAATAGTAAAATAAAAAAATAAAAATTAGACATATTATTGGATAATTAAAAATAGTAAATAAAAACTATAAAAAACATATTATTTCTAATTTCTAAAAGTATTAGAAAGTTTTTTTCCTATACGTGATTTAAAAAAAGTTTTTTTTTAAAAATAAAATAAAAGTTAAAAAAAAGTTCTTAAAAAAATTAAAGCTAAACTTGACAAATGTATAAACTTTTAATCCTCTATAAATTAATTGAGAAAACATAAGTGCAAACAATCATGTGTCGATCAAAGGAAAATTTAAGGGACACATCAATTAAAGGGGTTGTTTCACAAATAACCCACAATTTGTGGTCAACCCCAAACATAACCCACTTTTTCCTTCTCTTCATATTTTGCCACTTTTTCACCAATATATCCTTAGCACCTTCACATATTCACGAAAATGCCATTATGTTTCAATTTTTTTTTTTAAAATCAGAAACTAACAAAAAGACACAAAACCATAAGAGATCAACTTATTTACGAAAATGCCATCTTCACCAATTTTTCCAACCACCATGAACAACCAAAATCAAGCTTTAAATACCTCCAACCGATTTTGGAGCTCTAAATGCTCAATATTTGAGCTCATAACCTCTTCATCTTTCATTTTCTCTCCAATTTCATCCAAAAATCTCTCTAATTTTCGTTCTAAAATTTTTTCTCCCATAACCTCATGTTTTCTTGTGAATCTTGCAACTAAAACGGTCGGACTTCTTTGTTACCGGTGAGATTCGAAGTTTCAGGTGCTTGAAGAAACTAAAAAAAGAACTCAAACATAGTCGACCTCTTCAGCGTAGTGCAATCCACCCTACAACAAGAGAGAGGATTAAAGATTGAAGAACTCGGATATTTACACGATTTTAAAAATTGTGGTTTGTCTAATAAACTTTTTGGTTTCGTTTATACCTTGATGACGAAAGTCTTCAGATTCAGAGTCTTCTGTAGCAAAAATGGCAAAAATCCCCATCAAACTCTCATGTCTTCATGTGTAATAGTTAAATGATGTGTGTATTCTTTTGTTCAATCCTATGTAGCATGTAGGTTCTCATTTTGGAAGATTGCGCTTCTATTTTGGAATATTACGCTTTCGTTTTTTAAAAACAATGTCGTCAATAAATTGAAGGCGTAAGGTTATTCTCGATAGTTTTTTTTTAAATGAAAATTATGTTAGTGGTTTGGTATTCGTGCACACTAATTTCTATCTATTTTTATCAAAAGTCTTGCTTAGATTTATGGTTTTAATCATATGTGAGATGTTGAAGGTGATTAATCTCGAGAGACTTGAATCTGATGATCCTTTCAACAATATATAGTTTCAGACGGATGTAATTGAGAAAATGAAAATAAAGATGGAGATTTAGTTTTTTTAACTTTGAATTATATGATTCTTATTTTTGATTTAATTATTAAAAATTATGTATTGTTATATATATATATATATATTGTTTCATATATATAACTAGATTAGGACCTTCGCGATGCGAAAATTATTTGATTTATAGTAAATAATTAGGTTTAAAGAATATTTTGGATAAAGTAGACCATTTCTTATTTCAAACCCGAACTTAGATAATGTAGTAATCAAGGTTGATAACAATGAAGAATAGGCTCATATATAATTTGAAGAAGCATAATCTCATATCTCATATATAATTTGAAGAATTTGGAAATGAATAAAGTAAATACGCTTCACATATATAGATATTTTCTTTTCTATTCTTTAGTTCATATTTATGCACACAATTGATTATAAATATTTTAAATATTTTCCATTTTCATTCATAGTATGATCTCATATATAATTTGAAAAATTTGGAAATCAATAAAATATGTACGCTTGATATATATATATTTGGCTTTAATCATAAAACTATTTGATATAATAATTAAATCACTCTTACATGTTTTGACGTTATGTTGTAAACTTCAAACCTGTAAAACATACCACTAACCGATTTTTCTTTATCTTTGCTTCTTCTCCTTGATATAATTCTCTTTCTTTCTGTGATCAATTATTTTGTGTTCTTCATGTATATACATATATGCTAAGTCTCTGCTTGTATATAATGATAGAAACATGATATGGTATTTTTTTTTTTTTAGTTATATAGTTTGCTGTTTTTCCTTTTTCTAATTTTTTTTAATATTAAATTTCTCATTTTTTTAAATCGCTTTCAACTAAATATCTTATATAATTATTCGCAGAGAGATTTTATGCAATTGTAAATTTACTTTGTGTTTGATTTTTCCATTTTAAGTTATTTCTATTTTTGGGTAATTAACAATTTTGATATCGAACACAGTAATAAAAAATGTACATATTTAAATACTTGACACGTGTTAGAATCTAATCGACTAATTGACACTTGTCAAAATCTCGTGAGTTACAATTTTCCACGTGTCATGCTCACGTCAAGCGCATTCTATTTTATATGATAAAATGTTTCCAACGCGTACATGATTTCTAATTTTTCTAAAAAATTGCTTTTGTGATTCTAAACACTTTGTTTCCGCTTATCCGTTTTTGATTATGTGCAATCTAGGTTCAATCTCTTTTAGGTTTTGGGTTCCATTAAGAGCCCGATCATGTGCGTCTATTGTTTTCCTTTGTTCAATCCACTTTCTTCTTTCTTTTCGAAAATCTAAAAATCCGAGGAAAAAAATTCCAAGTTCGCATCAGATTTTTATTTTTGGTTAAACTTATCATGCTTTTCCTTTTATGTTTTCGAGTAGAATTTTGGCTTTATAAATATAGACACTTTGATAATAATAAACTTTTATGATAGAAATTTTTACATATCATGTGAAGAGAGAATGACTCGCATTAAAAGTTAAGATCTAGAATTATTATCTTATCTTTAATGGTTTTTATACAAAATTTTCGGTTGGATTAAAAAAAATTGGACTCGCGGTTTGCTAATGTTATTGTGTTGGGGGTTTTGATGTGTCCACTTCAATATCATTGGCCCAATGTTTCTCAAGCCACCACAACTGTTTTTATACACAAGTTTTCATTTTTGATATCAATTACAAGGCCAAGATCAAAACATGTCAATGATTCTCAGATAGTTTTCGTTATATATAAAATTATAAATATAGGCATTAAAAAATATTGAATGTAATTGATATGAAAAATGAAAACTTGTATAAAAACAGTTGTGTTGACTCGAGAAACATAGGATCAAAAAATTAGGCTACACAAACATGTTTGTGTTCTTATTATGCTCTCCAATCAAAGATCTATTATGTTTATTATATTTTTGGGGTTTCGTGTTTGAACCTTGAGATTAGAGAAAAATATATATACACAAGGAAGAGCCTTAGCAATCGGAATAGACTAAGTTTATACGAATTTCTGAGAATTTTTTCATCTGGAATAAAGCTGCACCACTTTTTCTCTTTTTTGGTAAAAAAAACTGTACGGCTTTGGCATATCAATATAATCAGTAAACCAAAATTGAGGAAGGTGAACACATACATAACTGTTGTCGTAATCGTAGCTAAATCACTTTGGGACATGGGCTGGCTTAAACATATCAATATAGCCATTTTTTTTTAGCTTTTATTTTGAGGATTTAAGAGGAGAATCCAAAAAAGTGTCAAATAAGATTCACATCCTGTCGTCAATCACCTGTGCCTTTTCTTTTTTGGTTTGTCTCCAATATGTAATGTAAAAAGTTTCTTTATTTTGGTCGCTTTCGATATGGGTCCAAGGCATCGTCCACTGTCTCTTTGACATAGTTACCCACTCTCTTCATGTTCTTCATCACCCCTGATGCTACCAGGTTTGCGTTTCTTGTGAACCTGTCACATTCCCACGGATAAAATGATTATTGTGTGTAATAAACAATGCCCATTTGATGACAATCATACATGGCTTTACGGTAGATAAGACTGATTGGTTCAACTAATTTGAGGTTTGTATCCTTTCCTTTGTAGGCATGACAATCAATTTAGCGGTAGAGTCAAACGCCAATGTCATTGCGCATTGTACCACAAGAAGTCAAACCTTAAAAGTTGACAGTCACCAGCTAAAGCAAAAGCTCTTTGCTTACCTGGTAAAGAAGCCGTTTTCTGTGTTTGTGGTGTTTGTGGCAGTGGCTGGGGTTGGTCTATGATTCTGGTGCTGAGGCAACTCCCGGGGTTCTAGAGTATAGACAAAAAATGATGGGCATAAAAGAGGCAGGATGTGTTTCAGCGTGTTATAAGCTGGTAAATGAGAGAGGATTAGGTGTACCATTTCTATTTTGAACACGGGCTGGAACAGATGAAGTGTTGCCAGAAGCTGCTCTTCTATCTGCTAGTATCTGCATGAAGATAAGAAAGTTTGATATAGAGATTGCAAACAGTACGAAGTAGATTATATTCCTGTTTGATGCCAGTGAAGATTATTGAGTCCGCAAAATATATCCAGTTTTTGCAGAAGTCGATAGTGTCTTCAAAATGATGCATACACATACACCAACGAAAACAAGCGGAGAGGAGACAAACTAGATTGACCAGACAGCCTAACCGGGTCTAATGTCAGCACACAATAGTCAAAACAGCAAGACGTAGATGTAAGTGCACTTAATCTGTAACTTTGGGAGCAATGCAAATGAATTATGAGAAAAGTGATGAGTGTCAAACCTCAAGGCCGACACAAACGGGGAGTTGCGTCTTTGTATGTTGCTTCATGGCAGATGAATCTTTTTCAGTCATGTAGACAGAATAACCCAAACATCCATAGTAAAAGTCTGCTAGGGTCCGTCCCTCTTTCGAAGCTTCAGCTTCAGATTGTCCAACAACGTAATCAGGAACTGAAAAGTTATGAAAATGTCATTAGTGTATGCAGATTCCAACCCGAGCAAAGAGAAATGCAAAAGAGTTACAAAAAGCAAAAGCACAACTCTCTTCAGTTTACCCCACTGGTCGTGATCAAAGTGAACAAGACAGATAAAGCTACAGCCTACAGGTTGATCCTGAGTTTGGGAATTAGAATCTACAATAAGATTGCCCATTGATCCGGAGAAGTAATCGCAAAATTTCAATGTGATTTTCTGGTCTGGGAGTGACCAATTTCGAGATAAGAGAAGATTCAATTACAAACAAAGAGCTACGTGGTGAATTCAGGAACCCTAGTATAGCTGATGCAGCCATTAATACCAGAAAAAAAAACAAAAAATCACAGAAAACCTAATTGGGAAAAGTTGAGAAAACCCATCGATCAATCAAAGGGAAAAGTCGAGCTTCCGTCTCAAAAAGGAGAAAATTGGAGCTACCTTGACGGAGCGTACGAGGGATTCCGACGCAACGAGGGTTTTTAGACTTGGATTTGAGAGTGGAAGAGTAATAAAGATAGCCTTTGCAGGATCTTCCTTTCTCCAGAGATCCTCTCCCTTTTTGTTTTTCTTGTTCCGATTTCTCTTCTTCCATCACCGTCCTCTTCACTTCTCCGCTCGACCCTTCACTCATCGCAAACCTCTCTCTCTCCTTCTTTATCTTCTTCGAAGTCTCTCTCTCTATCTCTATCTTTCGCTCATCTTCAAGCTCTCGTCCGATCTGCTCCCAGATACTCTATTACGGCGGTGCCCTCCATTTCCTTATTCCCATTTTTCTTTTATTTTTGAAGAAATTATTCATAACTGTTTCAAATGCTAGCAAATAAATTACATGGGCCGAGACCCTAAAGATAACATATAGGCCCAATAAACTAAATAATTGACAATGATAAATGTAATTAATACTACTATGATGGTAATTAACCGTTTTTGGATTTTAAAATTTGAAAACCTATCCCGCCAAGTTCTTTCGGGAGAGAGTTCCAATCCCACTCTCTCTCTTAGAGAGAGGATATCCTTTCACTCGTCTTAGCTTGATCCTAAATAGCAGATGGTGTTCATGATCTACGGACGTGACACTAAACTAAACCCACACATGCTTTCCAATTAAACCATTTTTGTGCGATGGCCGGACTTGGACGTCAGAGAGTTTTCTGGAAATAAACCTCTTCTCGTCCTCTCCAAGATTTTTTTGGCTATGTTACTTGTGCATGATTTGCTAACTCCTCGTGCGACCTTCCGGCATGGCTCCCTAGGCTTGGGTGGCAGAACAGTGCGTCTCATCTCTCCTTAGCGGACGAAAATCCTACCCGATGCTCTTGAGGCTGTTTTCGAAAAGTATATCAGATCTAATGTATGAGATCTACGATCTCTTGTACGAAGGACCCGAAACCCAATCCGAACAATTGGCGCTAGAAGAAGGAACAACTGTTGGGGGATGATTTTTGTGGAGCCTATAACAGGCGCAATCGGTATGTCCGAGGTGGCCCAACCACAATCCCGGTGAGCATTTATTATGCCGCACCTACCAACAGTGAACGCATTAAATATTGCGTGACCGGACCCTTGTGTAGGCGCCGAACCAAAAAAGTGTGGCGTCGGAAAATAGATGTCATCAAAGGTAATGATCATTCATACAAAGCATGTAAGGTATGAATGGGTCGAAGACCCACCCTGATATTTGATCCATGTATTCTCTATAAATACCCATTCAGAGCATATCCAAAAGAAGAGGCGAAAAACATAATAAAAGAATACAAAACCACTTCCTTAATATTCCGATTCCTACGAGCCCACTATAGTTCAGATTCAATCGAGACCCTTTAAGACCGATCGAGAACACCCATCTATTTCATCTTCCTCGTTCTGATGTTCTTTTTTCTGTCGAGTCATGTGCCTTATTATAATTAGAGCATTGGAAAATAATTGGGAGGACAACTTTTTGTCGTCCCGATAAACTCTTACCAACTTTGTTATTTCAAATCTCATTCATCTTTCCGGCAGACGAACATGTTCAGTAGATTAAAGGAATGAATCGTCATCGAACTTTAGCCAATCCAAAATCTACCCCGAACATGATGAAACTTGAGCACTGGAATTTTTTCAAGTTATAGATCATACCTTTAATTTTTTTTGACACTTTTAAGTAAGCTAAAGATAACGTAATTTGCTCATATTTAGAACCGATAAGCATAATAACTTTCGTTTTGACTGCTTTCTCAAGCATTATGCAAATTTAAGATGAAAACAAAAATTCAATATTGGTAAATTATCAGAAATCTTATGTTTTTGGTAAAAAATCCATTCCATTTTTTTTTTGGAAAAATCATGTATTTTATAACAATTTTGTTGTATGGACTGACGACGATTAATTATAGATTTAATTTTTATATTAAAATTAGTTATAGGAGAAATGAAAATGTCTTCATGTAAGCATTCAATAAATTTAATACTAAATACTAATTTTTTTAGATTTCCAAAATAGTTCAATTCTTTAAATTTAAGTTTAGATTAGTGATAATTCATATAAAATTTTGGCAGTCTAAATATTTTTTTGAAACGTATTTTTGTCATTATAATATAAAGAAATGCTAAATATATAATTTTACTTAATTTACCTGCATTCCTAATAGTGATAAATATAATTAATACTATTGTAATTTAAAAAACAAAATTGATGATGGTAACGATTTTTGGATTTAGAATTTAAAAACTTGTTGACTCACCCAATAAGTTTCAAAAAATTTATTATAAAGCCTAGAACACTAATTTAATCAAGTAAATCATAAGATTATTATAGAGAAATCAAAGTAAATCGTACGACTGTTACTGAGAAACCAGAGTTTTAAATAAAAGTGCATTGTATCTTGCACTTGGACGAGCTCTCCGAAGATTTCGCAAATTTCTGGCAATTCTTATTTTTTTCCTCAGACTCATTTTTTCGCGAAACAAACTTTTAGCAATTGAATACACCGCAACTTCCCTAAAAAATGTTTGACCTGCTTTAACTCGGCAACCGTTCTACTGTCCGATAACACCATCTCCAAAACCTCCACATTACATGAGACTAAGCACGAATACTCCATTACGCACTTGCACACAAAGTCGACCTCTTCAGCATGGTGCAATCCACCCTACAGAAAAAGATGATTAGAGATTAAAGAATTCGAGTATTTACACGGTTTTAGAAATTGTGATGATTTTGGTCATACCCTGATGCCGAGGATCTTCAGATTCAGAATATTCTATAATAAACAAAAGGTGTAGGGTTTTTCTTAATAGTTTTTAATTTTAAAAAAAAAATTGAATTTTTTTTAGCGGTATGGTATTTTGTGTACTAATTTTCATATTTTTCTATAAAAAGTCTTGCTTAGATTTATAGTTTGAACTGTGAGATGTTGAAAGTGAATACTTGATTAATTGAATGAGATTAATATCGAGAGACTTGAGTTTGATGATCTTTTTTTCAACAAGATATAGTTTGAGGCAGATGGAGTTGAGAAATGAGGATAAAGACGGTGATGTAGATTTTTCAATTTGAATTATATGATTCTTAATTTTGATCTAATTATTAGAAATTTCTGTATTGTTACATATAAATAATTTATATGTTGTTTCATATATATAACACTTCTCATGCGTATCCGTTTTTTATTTTTTTTCTAGTGAAACCGCTTTCACACTTTCGTGTACTTGTTTCTGATTCTGTACAATCTAAGTACAATCTCCTTTTTCAAAATCTAGAAATTCAAGGAAAACAAAGCAAAACGCAAGCTCATGTGGTGTAGCTTGACCTCTTACTTAATTTCCAAGTATGCATCAAATTTCCTTTATTACAATAAAAAGTCATTTTTGTTAGATTTCCATTTTCTTAAAGAACTATGTTAATTCTCTTTTTGGTTTTGCGTACTTTTTTTTTTAAGAATAGACATTTTATTCACCCATAAAAGACGGTGTCAGCCCAATAAAGTGACCTCCAAGGTTTCAACATCGCATGAAAGTAGACACTCGTATTCCCCTAAGCAGCTGCAAACAAAATCAAGCTGTTCCCCACGATGCAATCCACCATTGATGCCAAATATCTTCAAGCACGGAGTCTTTGGTAGCAATAAAGGAAGAAACCCCAAGCGATTTTCTACGTCTTCAAGTGTAATGGTCAACTGATGTAGGTGTTCAAACTCTGAAATTGCTCTACAGAAGAAGTAAAACACCTAAAATAAAATAAAATAAAATATTCATCAACTAAATTCAATTATATCCAACAAAACTTAAAAGAGAAAAGATCTTTTCCCTCACCAGTGAGCTCAAATTCGGAGCTAATGGTGCAAACTAGGGATTCGAACCGAGACTAGGGTTGAAATTTGGAGATGGCCTAATCCACAACAACATTACCTTGAGCACAGCCTTTTGACTTGGCGACAATGCTAGCAGCCTGAGACTTGTCTTGAGAAGCGGTGGCGAGATTATACAGATGGGCGATGCATCGATGAGTGTAGTCGAAATTGGGGATTTGAACTGAGAGGTGAGCCGAGATCCGAGGACTTCTCTGCCGGCGGATTCGAACTGAGAGGTGAGCTGAGAGGTCAGAACCTCCCTTTGCATCGCTCACTTCCGCCGTATCACCACCGTCGCTCTTTCAAATCCACACGACGATAACTATTTAATTAAAATAAAAATAAAACATTATTTTAAGAGACCTCCTCACTTCTCTATATATTAAATGAAGCATGTACATAATTTCTCACTCGTCTCACTCCTCTCTCCCTCCTCTCTCCTTCCCTCTCTAAATTTGAAATCTCAGAAACAAATTTCTCTTTAACAATGGCTTCTTCGACTTTTCTGATAACTTGATGAGCTAATTGGTGTGATGAACATATTTTCTCCCATAATAAGAAAACAACATCTTATATATATGGAATATATAAGATTTTATATGTTTTGCTTATTTTCTCTATATTTTTCCATTTGTTTTTTCTTTTTACAAATTTGACAACAATTATACCGTATTTATAGAATTATAGTAAGAAAATAAAACATTATAAAATTCGTTATAAAACTCAATTTGATAATTTTAAAAATATTTGATATAACTATACTGATTTAATAGAATAAAAAAATGAGATATTTGATAGGATTCTTGATGCTCATTTTCCTCAAACAATGTCATTCAGCCTAACAATATCTATCTATATTTTTATTCATTTGTTGTTATTTTTGTACTCGTTCTAAATCTTTGTTTCTGTAGCCCATTTTCTAAGAAGCTATTCGACCTTTGCTTATATTTGTATTAATTTTAGCGCAGTATTTCCAAACCCGAAAAAATGTAGAAATTCATGAACGATTAAACTATTGTCTGTGATACATATATATCTTCCTGGGACAATTGCCATTTGTTCTTCAGAGACGTTGTTTAGAAAAAGAGATTTTAAACACTCAACTAAAATTCTAGATGTTACTTTGTATACTACGTTGCACAAATTGATCAGTCTAAAATCAGTCATCCTCCTAAGATGTTCACTCAAACGAATATATGTTGTCTTGGTCAACCAAAGAGACACATGATATGAAAACGATCATACATACATTCAAATAGAGACCACCTCAAGCCCGTTTTGGATCGGCGAAATTTGTTGTTTTCTTAAAAGGCTCAAGCCCACATTTCAAAACGACACCGTTTTTATCAAGGGTATTAAAAGAAATATGGAAAATACGAGGGGTGGATAGTTTATTTTCGGGTTCGGTTCGACTTCGATTCGATTTGTTCGGTTTTAGTAAATCAATAGCCGAACTCAAACCGAAGTAAGTTTGGTTTGATTCGGTTTAGTTTGGTTCGGTTTTAGTTCGGTTTTTTGTTTTTAAAAAAAAAACCATTCGAGTAAATATGAAACCAAATTCATAAAATAAAAATACGTAAATCCAGTTATTCAAAATTCAAACTAAACATCTAGACGGAAAACCATGTGAAAACTAAAGAAAACTCAATGCATTAAAACCAAACTTAATTTTTTTTGTCAACAATCGAACCAAGTTTAATTAGAAGAAGAAAAATAGATAAACTTACTTTTTCTCAATCTCTGGTATCATTCAAGAAGAACCTGCAATAAGTCAATAACTTGCATATAAGATATACATGAACTAAATTAATGGTTATTCATCTCTTTATAATTAGACTATTAGCTATCAAGAAATTTGTATAATAAAAGAAGAAGAAATAATCAAACGTGATCTAGTGGATTAGATATATATATATATATATATATATACTATTATTTAATATATAATTAATTAATTAAATATAAAAGCACATTAGTTTATCGGTTCGGTTTGTTTAAAACCAAACCAAATTGAACCGTTCGGATTAAGAGTAAACCGAACCACTAGTTTGTGTATATTTTGGTTTGGTTTGAATCAGTTCGGTTTAATTTGGTTTGGTTGGATTAATTTGTCCACCCCTAGAAAATACAATGAAATCAATCATGACAAAAAAAAAAAAAAATCCAATCAATCAACCCTAAGCAACAACACAACTAACAAGGGAGAATTAATTAGTGTGAAATTATCCCGAGGTATCATCTTACACCATCAGCCAATGGTTATATCAAGCAACAAAAAGAGTTGTAATTAGAGTAATGTAGCCATGTTTAATAGAAAAATGCAGCAATTAACATACCTCGATTTAAATGAAAAGAAGAAACATATTTAAATCAAAACGGGGTTAAGGAACCATGAGCATTTTCCACTCATGGGATGCTGCATCAGAGGACTAAGCAAGCTAATTATATACAAAATGAACGAACTTGGCTTCGGTCTAACCCATCATGTAAACTAGATGAATGACTCGTCGTCTTAGCCGGCAATTACTGATTGGCAGGCAATCTTGCTATGTTTGCACTTGATAATCATCATCTCATTGCTGGCTCTCGTTCTAGTCAACAACACAATGCCCTTCTCATGGGTCAACCTGCAGGGAGATAATTAATTAATCTGAAGCAACAACACAATGCTGAACGCGACAGACATATGGGAGGGTGGCAACGACACCAGACCATTCGATCGTCCCGCAAACTTCTTCTCCAACCCTAGCCAACGCGATTAAAGCACACCAAATCGTGTCTTGTTTCTTGTTTGAAGTAGTACCCATGTGTGTTTTTCTCCAGAAAAGTACTAGCTTTCCATAGTATTCCGCCATGGCACCGCTATACAGCATGTGATGCAGTGGCTGCACATCACCACTAACAGCTCTCCATACGTTGCGGTTTGTGTCAAGCCACATCAGCCCACCCCTGGTAAAAAGAGCAAAGAGAAGATTGTCCACCAAGCATATGCGCCAAACCCAATCATTAATCTTCTCACCACAAAATTTCAAACTTCAATAATCTCTTCCACAAATTTTATTTCATATTTTTTATTATAAAAAACCATCGATTACTCTCTTATCAATAAAAACAACATATCTCAACATTTTTCAATTAACTTATTTTAATAATTCATAAAACAAAGTAAATAAACTACATATATACACGCTTTCATATATTTTAATTTTAAATAGAAATAGATATGACAAAAAAAAATCAAACACGTTTTCTTATTAGAATATTAAATACACGTGGAAAAATCTTTTGAATAGAATTTGGTTTACATACCCAAATCTTTAAGGATTATAATATTTCACCTTTATTTAAACAATTTGGAGAGAGATCTTCCCACCAAGCAATTTAAATTTTCAATAACCTCTTCTAAAATTTTTGTTTCCAATTAGATTTAGCCACATGTCAAAATAAATTTCCCATTTGAAAAATATCTAATATCATTATATTTTGAAATCAAACTAAAAAAATGTACATTGTATTGTGGTTTTTTTAAAGACTTGCCACTACGTAGATATCCTAAATATTGTAAAATTGATTTATGAGAAGAAAATTATTTTGAAAGTTTCTCATGTTGTGAAAATTATAAAAAGTAAGAAACCAAGTGATGAAACACATATAATTCGTTTTTCATTGGAAGAAAGATAATACTTGATTCATAAGTGAGAAAAATAAAATTCAAATATGATTAAAAAATGTAAGTAAGTCTAATTCAAATAAAAATACGTAAATCGATTTGTCAAGAGTTAAAAAAAAAGATATATGAGTAGTTACGTAATAAAAAGTAAACATAATTTAAATAGGGATAGGAAAAACTAATAATTTAGAAATATGTGAAAAAAAATAATTGAAAATTCAGTTAATATAAAAAAAGTAGGAGAATCAAAATCAATAAATAATTTGTAAGTTTTTTTATGAGTGATTTCACATCGACGTCTTCAATCTTATTTTATTTATTTTTACGGATGAGATGATTTTGTTTTCCATTTTTGTGCGGTTTATAAAATATTAAAGGAGTCAAAATAATTCAACTAAAACATGAGAATAAATTCATCAAGATTTTAAAAATGAATTAAAAAGTAATATTAATTCAAATAGAATAGGAAAACTAATAATTTGAAAGTATGTGATAAAATTTAATTGAAAATCAAATAATAAAATAATCAAAGTAAATAAATAAATGTTAAACTTCTGAATTAGTGGTTTTGCATCAGCGTTCTCAATTTTATTTTATTTATTTTTACGGTTGATTTAATTTTGATTTCTACTTTTAATTGATTAACTTTTTTACAGGTTATAAAATGTTAGATTACAAACCCGCATATATGCGGGTCTTGTATCTAGTTCAAGATATTTTGTACCTATTTCTTATGGGATTGCAAGTAATTACTTACAAATTTATTTAAACTTTCATATTTGTACTCTTCAATTATTGTAACTAGGGTAGGATTATAAATTATTAGACAAGATTATATTTTCCTTTTTTTTTAGCTCGAGCCTCTCTCACCCCAAATATGTTTTTAGCAACAAAAAAAAAAAAAAAAAAAAAAAATATATATATATATATATATATATACTAATATTATAAAAATTAATTTAAAAACCTGTAAAACCGAAAACGGTTTTATGGTTTTAAACCGAACCGAAACCAAAATATTTTAAAAATGACAACCAAACGGGTTTTTTATGAAACCGAAACCGACCCGAAACTCGTAATTACGATTCGATTCAGTTTTTTCCCACCCCTAGAAAATTCTCTCTTTTTCCCCTATGTGTATGTGGTTTCTTGTGCCTTTTTCGATTGGGCCATAAATGGGCTGAATATCGATCTCAAATACTCGGTGAGTCGGAGCCAATTCTGATGCCTATCTTGGGAGACCCAACCCCTTTTTTTTTGCCTCACCTTACAGAGACAATACAATTTCAAAATCTCATTTCTGTTTTGCAAATTGGTGAGCGACTGTGCCACACCCGCCATAGCATTATCTCTTCGCTCTTAGTCCACATGCTTAAATACTTCTCAGCCGTCGGATCTAAGAGATGTACGGTAGAGATGTGTGTGGACTGATTTTACATTGGAAATGAGGACATATCTATTAATTTAGTTCATATCTTCTCTAGTATATTTTTGTATATTGGTATACCTCTCCAATTTTGATTTATCTCCGATTTAATTGGATTACTATTTTAACACAAAAATTCCAGAAATCATCACATCACCTTAATAGATTTGGAAAACAAATTCAATATTCAATATGTAAAAACTGAAAGGAGAAGAAGGCGTCTGTCTACCTCATACCTCTTGTATACTGCTGTATGTATTGTTCCTCCTTCGCTCTGCCATTACGTCCAAATTTGTTTTCCAATTCTCCATCTGTGATTGTGATTCACAAGGGACTACATCGTCTTCTAGCTGCGCAAGGATTCTGTAAAAGGCTAAAAGCTCAACACAAAGTAAGATCACCAGTGAGATCATATTCAATCTATCTGTTTCTAATATATCATGAACCTTACTTTTTCAAATAAGCGAGCCTCTGTATCGCTTTCCTTGAATATTCAAGAAGCACATTGGACTCCTTCTGTGCTTTAGCCCTTTCCTCCTCCACTCCAGTTTTCCTCAGCGAAATATCTCCCATTGCAACAAGGAAACTACACACATTTCTTCTGCATCAGTAGTACCACATTTCGAGATAACATCACTCCTAATAAGAGAGCTAACAGCAAAAATTGTAACAACTTGAGATCAACCACATTCTAGAATAAGCTCTTGTTTTGTTCCCCATCACTCTCCAAGTCTCCAGTATCCCCTCTACATCAACAAAAATTCCACTCAAAGATCATAAAGCCAATAAACAGAGCAAAAGAGAGAGAGAGAGAGAGAGAGAGAGAGAGAGAGAGAGAGAGAGAGAGAGAGAGAGAGAGAGAGAAGCTAGGCAGCGTCCCAAAAAAACCCCAACTTTGTTTCAAATCATAGCAATAGTGTAACCAGAACAACTATACTACCCAAAACAAGGAACTCATGATGCCTAAAACAAGGTTCATCTTTTAACCGAGAAGTTAACTTTCAGTTATATTCCATCCACTTTGTTCTCATCTGAAATGCCATATATTGAGCTTATTTGCTTAACATGTACAACCAGTGAGATCATATAAAATTTCATTGTGTATGTTTCTAATATTACGAATCTTTCTTCTTTCAGTAGCCTCTAATTCATTCCTTTAGAAACATGTTTGAGATCCTAGGTCAACCAGAGAAAAAAAAAGAGAGCAGACAACAAATTTATATTCTGTGACGAAGCAAGTGGCCACTATTTCTGAAAAGGTGCAGGACAAGGGAAGGAAATAATAGATATTCACAAAGCAAGTATCCAATGCCCAATGCTTAACGTTTGGAAAGACCGGACAAGCTATAATAATGGCTTCCTTTCACAAAAATGAAATAATGGCTTATACCGGTGGTGATGAGAATATGACAGATAGGGCATTACGTAATCAAGGACTTACCCCTGTCCATGTAGGATTGTGAGCATTTCCATGTCTCAAGTTGATAATATTGTATGGTATTCCCGACTGAGTGTCCCATGCAGGCAATAATCTGTCTGCAATATCCTTAGCCTTTTCAAGGAAAAGTTTATCCCCAGAAAGATCATACGCACTGAGAAGCCCTCCCACCACTCTAAAAGCCAACAAAGAGAAAAGATATAAGCGCAGATGCAACACTTCGACTCCACATATTCTGTTAAGAAAACAACATGGTAAACTGTTAAAAGCAACCTTATGGTTGTCTCAAACATACTGGCCGCATAATCCATGTCGAAATCTAATGAGGTTGCAACCCACCTGCAAATGAAAGACAATAAGCAAATGAAGGTTGGAAAAGATGAGCAGGCAAAGTTGGGAGTCAAACTTCAATTAATGGAGAAGATAAAGATTAAACATGATTGTTTATGTTATAGCCAGAAAATTATAACAATTTCTATATCATCTTGAAACAGTCAAAAGTAAACATTGCACAACAGATACATTACAAAATTCAATAGCCTTTTCTATTGTATTTTGTCCACTTCTTATTCAAGTGCTATGGATTTCGATAGCATGCCAACTTTTTCCTCAATATGATGAGAGAAGCCCTTTTTTAACTAGTCATGCCAGAAAGAGATCTTCCTAGAAAATGGCGAGGGTGGAAGAAATCTACTCACTCTCTGGCTTTCTGATCTAGACCCATTACATAGAGTTTATCTAATGCATCTATCATAGTTGATCCCAGGCCACCAAAGCTGTCAACTCCATCTTTTGTTGTTTATAAGAGAAACAAAATAGTTTCACAGACATATATCTATTGTGTATCGCAAGCAGAAGGTGTTCTCATTTTAACTAGTTAAACAACGCAATACTTGCAAGCCTCTGAAAAGTGTTGAAACTTAACAGAATCTGATAGCGTTGCAGCTAACCATACAATTTCAAAAGAAGGGACCAAATTTGAAGATCAATTTTCACTTGTAGAACCTACTGTCACTACAACAAGGGAACATAAACTGTACCTGAAGCTCATCTTGTCCCCAAGCATACTTTTCATATGAGCTCCAAGCATGAATCATTGCTTGCTTCTTTAACCCTATGCATTCGCTGGGCATCAAGTGGATTTTCCTGGACATCATCCTTCAAAGTCTTCACAGATACATCCTCTTTTCTTAAGCTGGACAATAAGCTTGTACGTTAATCAGAGTCTTTCAAAACAGAATATAGACCCCGACACACATAATGCCAGATTAATATCTTGAACAACCACTGTGTGTCAAGCAGATGCAATAAGGGAGGAAAAGGAGTGATTTGGGTCTAATCAAAGGCTAGGAGGGAGAAGAAATAGGTTAGCTTACCATCAGCTGCAACCGCAAAACTTCTTCATCTAACTTGGAAACTTCAAACTGCAACACACAGTGCAAGTAAAAGTCACATAAGATATAGTCATTGCCTTGGAATAGATAAATAGAATGTATCTTCTTTCAGTAGCTATTATGGTTTGGGGGCAGTTTATCATGGACCAATTCAAACAGAGACTCTACTCTTCAATCTAAGGATTGTATTGGATTGCCTCAAGAGCTTGAGTCACACCTTACTACTTACATCAAACTCGATTAGCGTCTATCAGTTGAGCTATGAATGATGCTAAATCAGATTCAGAGGCTAATATCGAGATATACAGAACTGTCTCCCATTGCAACAAGGAAACTGCACACAAATTTCTTCTGCATCAATTGAGACCACATTCTACAGTAACTCTCTTGTGCCATTCCCGCACTCTCTGATATCTCTTTAACTAGAGCCGCTACATGAACAAATTTTCACCCAGAGATGTTAAAAAAAGATACAGCCAATAAACAGAGAGAGATAAAAAGAAGAGAAAAACTGAGCTCAAATCATAAAGATGGCCTAATCCACAACAAGAACAACATTACCATATGAGGAACCCATGATGCCCAAAACAAGAATCATAATCGAAGTAGACAGGGAATTAAGCTAAGGGTGCAAAGAAGAGATTACATATCTTGTTTCAAATCATAAAGATGGCTCAATCCACAACAACATTACCGAACCGGAACCTATTTGGATCACAAGTGAGCTCAAATTCGGAGCTAATGGTGCAAACTAGGGATTCGAACTGAGACTAGGGTTGAAATTTGGAGATGGCCTAATCCACAACAACATTACCTCGAGCACGACCTTTTGACTTGGCGACAATGCTAGCAGCCTGAGACTTGTCTTGAGAAGCGGTGGCGAGATTATACAGATGGGCGATGCATCGATAGTGTAGTCGAAATTGGGGATTCGAACTGAGAGGTGAGCCGAGATCCGGGGACTTCTCTGCCGGCGGATTCGAACTGAGAGGTGAGCTGAGAGGTCAGAACCTCCCTTGGCATCGCTCACTTCCGCCGTATCACCACCGTACCTCCTCACTTCTCTATATATTAAATGAAGCATGTACATAATTTCTCACTCGTCTCACTCCTCTCTCACTCCTCTCTCCCTCCTCTCTCCTTCCCTCTCTAAATTTGAAATCTCAGAAACAAATTTCTCTTCAACAATGGCTTCTTCTGATGAGAAAAAGAGTGGAGATCTCTTTGAATCTACCATCGGAGATCTCAAAAAGCAGCTGGAGAAAGTGAGCGAAGATTGTGGAGTCAAAGTAGCGTTGTTTTGTTTTGATGACGCATTCTCCTTAGGAAGTAGCGACATCTCTCTAACCATAAAACACTTCCGCAAACACTTCTCACCACAGAACTTGAAAAATTCACAGATTCGATGCGAAAAGAAATACCGTGTTCTTCCGAACACCTCCACTCCTCTTTCCACTCTTAAACGAAAAATTCCAGCGCCAATGTGGAACGAAGAATCGCAAGAATATTTCGTGATTCGCAGACAACAATCTCAGGGCTGCGAAATTTTCTCGCGCGAGAAAAAGAAAATCAAAAGTTTGAGATGGATGAAGAAAACGGTTAAGGTCGCGACAAGCGGGAACGAAACGATCTAACAAAGCGGAGAAGAGCTCACACGCTAAATTGTTTAACACTATAAAACTATGGCAAGGGGAAAGAAAAATTGAGGGAAAGGAGAAGCACAATTTCGGTTAAAAAAAATTATTTGAAAAGAAATTAATATTTATTTATTTTTAAAATAAAAAATTATGGGAAATTGGAGTGTCAGTGTAACAACAAAATTATTATAATTAAGGATCTAACCATTTACTATGTATGGTTATGTTGATTTATGGTGACTACAACACTGGTTATTGAGCTAAACCAGACTGGTTTATGCTTAATGGTTCACGGAGTAATTGGAGATAACCAAGGCCGGTTATTGGAACTGATTATTTCAGTTAGAACCAGACTGGTTATTGAGCTAAACCAGCCTGGTTTCTTCTACTCATAAGGAGGAAGCAGAAGAGTTTGTTTCTCTTGATCATCACAAACACGAGAAAGAGAAAACTAGAGAGAGAAAGTAGATATGAGAGGATTTCTTGTTCATCATCTTTGGGATTCCTCTTCTAGATCTTACTGTAACTTCTCTTAATCTAGTGAAAGTTGGTTGTACTGTCAAGCTCTAGACGTAAGTTCTTTCTCGAGGCCGAACTGAGTAAACAATTTTGTGCACACGAGTGATTGAGAGATAGTGAGATTGTGAGAGCGATTGAGTGATTTGTGAGATCCGATTCGAGATAACGGTCACAACAGGTTAGTGTCCTACAGTTATAATTGATGTGATTATTTGGCTAGTCTATCATATCACTCCTTACCTCTACTCTCTTTCTTCTGTATCTGTAACTACAAAATATACATTATACACTCCACTCATCTATTTTATTATATATATATATATATATATATAGTATACACTCCACCCATCTATTTTAACTTCCAACTTATTATGTTATACAATCTTTACTTTAGCATAAAAAATTGAGTTAATTACGTAGAAAACCAAAAAATTTAGTATATTTAGGAAACTAACTAAAATTTTCGGGATTTCTTTAGGTGGTTTTTCTCATATTTTGGTTAGTTTCCTAATTTGCATATAATTCTTGGTTATCACATGCAAATACTTTTAAATTTTTTAATAAAATCATCTAAAATAAACCATAATTTTTAAAATTTAAATACTAAATCCCAAAAACTATCTACACATGAATCATAATCCCTAACCCAAAATATTATGTTATACTACCTTAAAAATAAAATCTAACCCCCCAAAAATAACCTAATCCCAAAAATGTAAAATAACAAAATATATATACGTAAATAGAACAGCAATACATTCTATGTATGGTGTTACATTTAATGTTTTGGGTGAGTATTTTTAATTTCAGAATAAAATTTAGTTTTTAAAATTTATAATTCATGTTCAGGTGGTGTTGCTTGCATGGGCGCATCCACTTTATAAAGAGAAGTGGCAAGTAACTCATGAAAAAATCTTTTAATTAACCATTCATTGTATGTAAACAATATATTGTCAGCTCAAGCTCAATATATTGTAACCGATTATCTGATTTTGTTTCCTTCTTTCTTCTGTTTATTTTATTTTTATCATATAAGAGAATTTAGCTGTCGAAAAAAAAAGATAATTTAGCAACTGAATTTTCAAAAATTATATAAGTTATTGATAGTTTGTTCATTCTAGTAAATGATTTGTTGATGATTTTATGTCCGATAAAAGAATGAGTTTAAATAAGATTAGTAAATAATTAAAATAGGAATGTGATGATTAAATTTGTTTATATGATTATTTAATAGTTTTTATTATCAAATAGAAATTCGCATCATACAGTTTTCTTTTTTTCTTAGATTCCTTTTTCCATTTCTAATAGGATCTTTTGGGTTATAAATATTAGGAGTTTGATCTGAATTTATTAAAATTTTGTTTGATCGATTTCTAATTAAGTTCCTAAATCATGGCGAAAGTGTTCGAAAGGTACATGACCTGGAGAGATACAAGGGCGACGCGAGTGAAGAACAATTCTTATTTTTTTCCTCGGTTAATTTTTTCACGGAACAAACTTTTAGCAATTGAAGACACCGCAACTTTCCTAAAAATGTTTCATATGCTCTAATTCGGCAACCATTCTGCTGTCCGATAACGCCATCTCCAAAACCTCCACATTACATGAGACTAAGCATGAATGCTCCGTTACGCACTTGCACAAAAAGTCTGACCTCCCATCCTACATACAAAGATGATTAGAGATTAAAGAATTCGAATATTTACAAGGTTTTATAAATTGTGATGATTTTGGTCATACCCTGATGACGAGGATCTTCAGATTCAGAGTCTTCTATAATAAACAAAAGGCGTAGGGTTATTCTCGATAGTTTTAAATTTTTTTTTAAATGAAAAATATTTTAATAGTTTGGCATTTTATGTACTAATTTTCATATTTTTCTATAAAAAGTTTTGCTTAGATTTATAGTTTGAATTGTGAGATATTGAAAGTGAATACTTTGATTAATTGAATGAGATTAATCTCGAGAAACTTGAGTTTGATGATCTCTCTTTCAACAATATATAGTTTGAGGCAGATGGAGTTGGGAAATGAAGATAAAGATGGTGATATAGATTTTTGAATTTGAATCATATGATTCTTAATTTTGATTTAATTACTAGAAATTTATGTATTGTTATGTATAAATAATTTATATGTTGTTTCATATATATAACATTTCTAATGCGTATATGCTTCATATTTTTTCTAGTGAAACCGCTTTCACGTTTTCGTGTATTTGTTTTCGATTCTGTGTAATCTAAGTTCAATCTCCTTTTTCAAAATCTAAAAATCCAAGAAAAACAAAAGCAAAACGCAAGCTCATGTGATGTAGCTTGACCTCTTACTTGTTTTCCAAGTATGCATCAAATTTCCTTTATTACGATAAGAAGTCATTTTTGTTAGATTTACATTTTCTCAAAGAACTATGACAACGGCGTGAGGGCTTGAACCTAGGAGCTAATGCTAACCAAAACCCAACATGATCATTGCGCTACAACTTTTCTTTTGGAAATAGTGATGCCTTTATAATAGTATATTTATGGTGCCTAAAACACTAATTTATTTGGTTTTAAATCATTGTCGGAATTAATTGAAGTGATTTCAATTTCATATGAATTAGAAAAAGGCGATGATGCAAGTTCTTTAGTTCAAGAAATTGTGTATGAGAATATGACATAATTAACCATTCATGTCCACAAAACGAATCACCAGCTTGCCTTGGCCATCTATTTTGCAGCTCTTGTAATCTGAAATTGTTGTTGGTAGTTAACGTTATCGACGACGACTATAAAAAAAATATGGCCCTAATTTAAGAAACAATTATGCAGTACACATTATTTTTGTTCTAGTAGTAATCGAGTACATGTCGTCAGTAATTTTATAAATAATTTATCTTCATGACACTATTATGTTTTCGTCATTAGAATAAGGATTAATTTCATTAATTAACTCAGTATATATGAAAATGAAATATTTTGCCAAAATATAATTCTAGAAACACTTGTATTAAGTTTTGGCTTTTTCGAAAGTAGGTTTATATTGAACAAAGATTCGTATATGAACCTAATTTATTGCGGTTCATTAAGAGCCTAATTTATGCGCGTCTATTGTTTCTTTTGTTTAATCCATTTTCTGCATTCTTTTCAAAAATCTAAAAACTCAAGAAAAATAAAGAACAAACTTATTTTCCAAGTTTGCATCGTATTTCTTTTTTTCCAAGTTCGTATCAGATTTTCTTGTTTTGTTAAACTTTTTCGTTCTTTTTTTATTTTTCTTTTTCTAGTAAGATTTTAGTTTTATAAATATAGAGTTTTGATCGTAAGACAAAACACAATTTGATCAATCATAAACTTCCAGAGTTCTTAAAATCTTCTTCTCTAAGATTCCGAGTTTTCAAAAAAAAAAAAAAAGATTCTAAAATTATTCTAACTGTCGCTTCGTCATGATGGTTTCCATCGAAGTTGCCGACTGTTTAAATTATTTTTAATTGCTTAGTCTATAATGTTTCCGTCATCATAATAAAAATTAATTTCATTAGTTAACTTTTATTATTGCTGAAAATGAAATATTTTGCTATAATTTTTTGTTCGTCATCTGGTATTATAAATATCTGGTATTATAAATATGCCAAAAAAATAAAGTTGCATTACAACTGAAATATTTTTTTCTTTATTTTTGATACTTGCAAACATAAACGCAACAAGGCAAGATTAACCTCCCTAAGAAAGACTATTAAGAGCGAAACTTCTACTACCTCAATAGATAAACTCCATACATGTTGGAAAATAAGCAGTTAACTCCTCTTCTTTAGTTAACTCCGCCGTTCAGTCTTCATCGTCTCCGATCTCTCTCTCCGGTGGTCGGTGCTTCTCACCGCCACCGTGAGAGACCCCCTTGTTCTCCTCTTCATTTCGGTTACCGCTTCGTTAATGTTCTCACGGTAAGTACTCGCAGATCTCGGTTTGTTCTTCGCTTGTGGCCTCGTCGACGCCGGCTTCCTCTTGAGTCGATGAGGTCTGGCTTGACCCGTTTCTCCTTGCCGAGAGGTATCGTCATCGCTGGATATTGGCTTCGAAGTTGAAGTCTGGCTTGTCGATTTGTTTGAGGCAGATTGAGGAACATCCTTTGCTTCTCCTTGGTTTAGGCTCTGGAGTATGTGTATATTATCTCTATGCTTTTCGTTTTAGTTGGTTTTCAGTTCTTAAGTTTCAATAAAAGGCTTCTCAAGGGGGTTGTGGCTACTCTTCTTGTTCTACGCTTTTGTGTCTGAGGTTGAGGTTTTAGTTTCTACAGATCGATTTTGATTAGGTTTGGTCTAGACTTCGTCTCTGCCGAGTTTTGTTCTCCTCGCTGGTAGATTTATTTTAGATGGATCTAGTTAGGTTGTGGGCTCTGAATCGGATCAGATGATGGTTGCTCTTTGGACGGATCTATTCGCAGGGTTCTGGGGTTCCTGTTGTTCCTTCAATCAGGCTCTCATGGTCTCTGTTCTAGGGTCTCTAGGTATTATCCTGATTTACTTTTGCGGTTCGAATTTGTTCAACGGGGGTTCACCTATGTGAACTCGGAACATAATTGACAAAGGCAATCAACGAAGGAGGTTTATCTAGATTAAGAGAATTGTTGTCAAAGGTATTAGAAGTCCGACCGCTATTGTGGATACGGGAACGTCTAATTAGTTGCCTTGAACTTGATACAAGACCGTTTTGGTATTGCTAATGTGTCTTCAAAGAGGTTGTCCTCATTTTTCCGATGCGGAAAAGACCATTAGTTTCTCTTCGTATTTCATATGTTGATCCTCTTCAGTAATGTAATACGTTTAAATCAGTATCAATAAAATAAAGTGTTAAAAAAAAAAAAAAAGACTATTAAGAGCATGCAACCTAAAACCTAAAACATCAGACAACATCTTTGAAAGCAAATCAAGAAGAGGCTAGCCTTTGTCAATGTAAAAAACAAGATGGAGCCATTGCGGATAACCCTAGCAATATAAAATTGCGAATAATTATTGTTAATGACACTTTGAGTTATGAGAAAAATTTCTCTATTTAGATGTTCTATTTTCAAAAACAAATTTCTACTTAGAGCAACTTTATAAACTGATAATCAATTCACCCGTTTGAAATTGGGAAAAAGGCGAGAAGAATTAGGAAGATGTTCCTATTAATTTTTTTTTTTTTGGATGACTAAATTTATTATGAGTTAACTAGATGATATTTATATGATTATTTAATTTTAATATCATAATTATCTTTATTATGATATTTAAATTAAAGGGATAATTTGGTGAATAGTCAAATTAAATTAATAATTATAAAGCTAATCCAAAAAGCATGATGTGAAAAGATTATAAATGATTTTAGTGATTTTTTTTTTTTTTCAAACAGGTTTCCTTTTTCTGATATTCCTTTTTTGTTTTCTAATAGGATTTTGGCTTATAAATAAAGAGCTTTGTTCCGATTTCTAATTAATTCCTAAATCAATCATGACCCTACCAAAACGGACGCTAGTGAAGAACAAGACACCGGCGCCGGTGCAAATCACGGCCGAGCAGATTCTAAGGGAAGCTCGAGAGAGGCAAGAGATCCGGCCGCCGACTAAGCAGAAAATCACTGATTCGACGGAGCTTTCCGACTACAGACTCCGACGTCGGAAAGAGTTTGAGGATGGGATCCGCAATGGGAAGAAACGCAATATCCAAGTTTGGGTTAAGTACGCGCAGTGGGAAGAATCGCAGAAGGATTACGCTCGTGCTCGGAGCGTTTGGGAACGAGCCTTGGAAGGCGATTACCGGAACCATGCGCTCTGGCTCAAGTACGCAGAGTTCGAGATGAAGAACCAAGTTTGTAAACAGTGCTCGAAACGTTTGGGATCGAGCCGTCACGCGTCTCCCTCGAGTAGACCAGCTTTGGTACAAGTATATTCACATGGAATAGATGCTCGGGAATATCGCCGGAGCTAGACAGATATTCGAGCGGTGGATGAATTGGTCACCGGATCAACAAGGTTGGCTCTCCTTTATCAAATTCGAACTTAGGTATAACGAAATCGAACGTGCAAGATCCATCTTCGAGAGATTTGTTCTTTGCCATCCAAAAGTCTCTGCTTTTATCCGATATGCAAAGTTTGAGATCAAGTGCGGTCAAGTAGCTCGTGCAAGGAATGTGTACGAACGGGCCGTCACGGAGAAGATTGGAGACGACGATGAAGCTGAGATGCTCTTTGTGGCCTTTGCTGAGTTTGAACAAGGATGCAAACAAGTAGAACGGGCTAGGTTTATCTACAAGTTTGCTCTTGATCATCATCATATCAGAGCTGAGGATGATTTGTACAAGAAGTTTGTGGCGTTTGAGAAACAGTATGGGGATAAGGAAGGGATCGAGGACGCCATTGTTGGCAAGACAAGGTTTCAGTATGAAGATCAAGTTAGGAAGAATCCTTTCAACTATGATTCGTGGTTCGATTACCTTAGGTTAGAGGAGACTTTGAAGAACAAGGATAGGATTAGAGATATCTATGAGAGGGCTATTGCTAATGTTCCACCCGCCGAGGAGAAACGATACTGGCAAAGATATATCTATTTATGGATTGATTATGCTCTGTATGAAGAGACTCAGACCGAAGATGTGGAGCGTACACGTAATGTATACAGAGAATGCCTCAAGCTTATCCCACACACCAAATTTTCTTTTGCCAAAATATGGTTGCTCGCTGCACTGTTTGAGATCAGGCAATTGAATCTCGCTGGTGCTCGGCAGATACTAGGGAACGCGATTGGAAAAGCTCCAAAAGATAAGATATTCAACAAGTACATTGAGATCGAACTCCAGTTGGGAAACGTAGATAGATGTAGAAGATTATACACGAGCGGTATCTTGAATGGTCTCCTGAGAATTGCTGTGCTTGGAGAAAGTTTGCAGAGTTTGAGAGGTCTCTTGCTGAAACAGAACGAGCTAGAGCTATTCTTGAAATTGCAATATCTCAGCCTGCTCTTGATATGCCTGAGCTGCTATGGAAGGCATACATTGATTTTGAGATATCACAAGGGGAATTGCAGAGGACACGAGCTTTATATGAGCGACTCTTGGACCGTACAAAGCATTACAAGGTCTGGGTTAGCTTTGCAAAGTTTGAAGCTTCTGCTGACCAAGAAGTAGAAGATGTTATTGAACACAAAATAGACTCTGCCAGAGCGATCTTCGATAGAGCCTACACATACTACAAAGACACCGCACCGGAGCTGAAGGACGAAAGAGCTACACTGTTGGAGGATTGGCTGAACATGGAGACAAGCTTTGGTGTGCTCGGGGATGTTAGTGTTGTACAATCCAAGCTCTCGAAGAAGCTCAAGAAGAGAAAGCCAATCACTAGAAAAGACGGTTCAACAGAATATGAAGAATACGTTGATTATTTGTTCCCAGAAGAATTGCAGACGACGAATCTCAAGATTGTTGAAGCTGCTTATAAATGGAAGAAGCAGAAGGTTGCTGCTTTTTAGGATTACGATTAAAGTTTCTTTTGAGTTGTTTTGTATTCTTACTTCTATGTACATCGTCACTATTTAGGAGTCATTTTTATCATCCAAGCAAACTCAAATCTGATTTGTTTTTTTTTTTTTTTTTGGATTGGTTGGAGTTTTCTGGTTTAAAAAAAGCTAAACGAGCCAGTAGCCACAGCTAATTTACATGTATTGTTAAATAACTTGATAGAAGAAGTGAGCAAGAATTCTAAAGAAAAGTTTCTCTTATAATAAGTTACAACTTGAAAACTTATAAATGAAAGTTCTAAGAAACTTTGATAATTACTTAAACATTACAAAAAAGGATGTTCGAGATGTATAAAATAAATACAAAATACAAGAAATGAGAAATCAGGGGTGCCAAAAACTGCAGGAAGCACCCTTTTTGCAGTATCCATTCTCATAGAATTTACAGATTTTCAGCCCTTTGGGCGGATGAGCTGCATGCGAACCTGATCCATGGTCATACCCATGGCTACTGCTGTATGGCCATTGCCGGTTATTATGATTGTTGTTACTACTGTTGTGGCCGTTGTTCCACCATTGCCGGTCTCTGCTGTGCCCGCCGGATCTCTTCTGCTGGCTCCCTCGTGGACTGCGCTCGGTGTTTCCACGGGCTAAGTCATGAGATGATGATGACCTAGGGCTTGGTTCCAAACCTACTCCCGAAACAGACTTAGGAAGCCTCTCGACCGATCCAGCTTCAACTGTGGTTTCTGATCCCAGTCTGAGAGCCGTTGTCGTTAGAGTCAGGTCGTGACTAATTGAAGTTGGCGCTGGCGGTGCAAAGAGCAGGAGCTCTGGACCAGCGGTTCCGCAGTGGCTGAAGGGAATGTTGTCTTTTGCTTCTGTGCCCATTGAGCTTTTCCCGGCAGAGACATTGTCAAGAATACTCGCCTGAGAGACATCCATTCTACATGTTTCAGGTGTGAGGGACATGCGTGCCACGGGGTTAAAGAAATCTTTTTCTGGCCCTTTTGTCAAATCATCGTCGTCATCGCAGTGAAATGTTGAGGTGGGTGAAGAGGGCAAACCATTCTGCTCCATTGCTTCAACTTCGGCTAATAGATCTGAAACTGATTCATCACACTCGTCGGGGTCAGCCACAATGGCCGGCCACCCAGATGAGTGAGCCACTTCGGTGTTGTCTGAAGTCTGAGTAGTTGTGGCATGATCAGCTGCCAAATCGAGTGGCTTCACAGACGGTGCAGCTAAAACAACAGCATTCTGCTGAGTTACTTGAGGAAGCTGTCCTCCAGTGACCACAACACTTGTAGTGGTAGTAGCAGCATCAGATGTAGCGGTGGTGGTGGTGCTCCATGTGACACCAGATGGTCCTTTGACCAGAACACATGAAGACAGAGACTGGATAGTCTCCGCCGCTTGAGCTTCCAAGTCTTCAGGGCTAGACTTAGGCGTAGGACTGGGGAAATCAGGGAAATGAATTTCTTGATTCGGGTTGGGTGCATGAACAGAACCGTTTATGGAAACAGAACCACCATTTGTTACATCTTCTACAGTCTTCATTGCGCTAGGATTACCATCTGCCCGCACAGCACTGGATTGATCAGTTCCTGAAGTTTCTCTCAGGTCAGGAGTCACCATGTGTCCTGGAACCAGAGTCATTGACGCGGGACAACTAACTTGAGGCTGGAGACGAACAGAATTACCATCCTCAACTTTTCCAGAACAAGATACAAGAGCCATAACTTGTTTCTCTTTTGGATTGTTAGCAAGGGCACTGACAGTAGAGAACGAAGAGGAGGTTGCACTGGTGTTGACTGGCGCATCCACGCCAGTGCCAGAGTCGTGCGGAGACGGTATTAGTTCTTGGGGAAGCAGAGAGGAGCTTGGCAAAGTAGTTGCTTTGTCAAATTGTCCGGCAAGAGCATCAGTCAGAAGCACAGACACGTCTTGGTTCTCATGCGCTCTCCATATCCTAAGATAAGGGGGGAAATGGCCACTGGATTTCCATCTGCGGAGCTGCACCATAGAAAACGGTCCCTGGGTCTTTCCTGTTGGATCTCGATAATGCCATATTTCACTCTCGTCATCATCTTTACCAGTTTCCTGCAGTACCCAGAAATTTATATGACGCGAAACCAAAATAGAAAATAATGAAGTTACACTGCGAACGGAGTAGGAGGTATAGTCAAACCTGGATATCTGATGAGTTGTTGTTGACCTTGGAACAATCATCTTTATCAGCATGCACGACATTTCTGCTTCGCAAAATTGGTGGATCAAATGTTTTCTGCGCATTATTTCCCAAATTGTTCAGGATATCCCCTTTTTTCTGCGGACCTTTACTTTGTGCCTTTATATGATTATCTGTGAAATAAAGAAAGTAGAAGATTGTAATCAGCACCCACCAATTAGGAATTTTCCATAAGATACCAAACAAGTAGGTGTTTCACATCCTAGGTTAAGGTAGGAGACCTTGTTTCCTTGTACCCAACCCTGCATCTTCTGATGATGATTGACTCGGATCCATGCTTGGATCTGTATGAACTTCTGGGACTTCCTGCAGAAGCCGCTGGCGTTCCTCCGGTGATTTTAGAAGCTCTAGCTTTTCTACACATTCCCTAAGCGTGGGAGAAAGTTAAGAAATAGTTGATAAATCAAGACTTGAAATTTCCATGCAATCAATGTCAAATTCTACTTTCACATTTCAATTAAAGCAAGCCAAACATCTAAATGGGAAGGCCGGATGACTTTTCAAGTTGTATACGACTCAAACTGAATATTCTTTGCCTTGCGAGTAGCATGGTCATCTCTTTAAGGAATTATTTCATCAACTACTCGTTGAAAGATTCTATAATAGGCAACATTTGCAAAGAGAAATAGTGTAAGCGAGGTGCAACAAATATAGTATAGCACTCTCAAAAAGGATATTCCTTTCTATGACCCTTCTCACTGGCCCGATCACGGAGATGATTGAGCTTTAATATCTCAGCTTCCAAAGCCTACATCGAGAAAACAAAAATAAGAAGCACAGCAGAGGACAATAAAGAACCATGGTCCTGGGGATCTTCAATATTCATACGACTGATTATTGGCTGTTTTAACTACAGAAATGATCCTACCTCATTGACTCTCATGGCTTGCAGTGTTGCTGCCGACTTCAAGATATCACCCTGACACCACGAAAATACATTTATTTCCAACTTAGGTAAAATATACAACTTCAGGAGGAGAAGATATCATGTGCCCATTCTTACCACAGTCAAACGTTTATTGAGGCCACATTTTATGCTCTGGCGCAGCCGTTTGCACTCGTCCTGAAAACCACAGTCAGAAGTACATTAAAGATTTAAAAAATCAGACATAATTACGAGGGATACCTTATTAGTAGATGGGTTTTCTAACTTTTTATTCACAAGCCGAAAAAGGTAGAGAAATCATTATTTCAGAGAGGACTATATTCACCTCTGTGACATTCTGGTCTGATAATTGATCAATCGAGATGACTTCTCTTTTATCCAAATTCAGTATTTCTAGCATAACATCTGTGGTCTTTGCGCCAAGTTGGTAGGATGCTGTTGCCTTGCATGTACCTGTTAAACAAACACAAAATCAGCTGAGATGTACTTTTAAAAATTTGGGGTACTAATTTTCCATTCTTTCCTTACAAAAGAATTAATATGACTATTAATCAAGTACCTACAACTTGAACAAGCCTGTGAATATCCAGTTTCTGGTCGCTACCAGATACCTTAATTCTCAAAATTGTGCCTACCACCTTCTCGTGAACTTTGTTGATATCATCAAGTAGAGTCTCTAAGAATTTACGTCTCAAATAGATCAGGTTGATATTGTGAACATCGATGGCTGCATATGCATCCGTATTTTCATTTTGTACTATGTCATCAGTTTTCCTACGTGTCTTCCGCCTTCTATCCCTTCCCGTTGGATCCTGAACACTACCATCCTCTATTTGGCTAGGAACAGAATGAGTGGTTTCACCATTCATGGCCTTTTTCTCCTTCGCCTTCTCTTGAATAAGGAAGTGAGACTCGAGAAGCTTAAGCATTTCAAAGTGACCCACTCGCTGTTTGCCAAACAACTTCACAAGCATCAGGTCACAAACAACTTGAGACTTCTGAAGAGGATCCCTAAGATTTTTTTTCTTAATATAGTCAAGTAGAAGACCCTGCACGTCGAATGGAGAAAGAACAGATGTATCGCCATTTCTCATGAACGACAAAAACTCGAGGAGTTCTTTTGTTGCCCAGCTTGTATCTCCAGGACGCTTCTTTATGATATTACTTGGATTTTTGGCATCCAGCTTGTTGGGTAAGGTGGGGGAATCACTGGTCCTTCTTCTTTTTGTTCCATTCACTGCTACATCTAAAGTTGAATTGTCTGAAGAATAAGCTTTGTTATCGGTATGATCATTTCGTGACTCGACTCTAGGAGCAGTGCTAGGAACCTCCTTCCAAGGATTATTTGCTCTAGTAAGCTCGTCGACAGTTAGAGACAGTTTTTCTTTCAGGCAGAGCCAATATACCTTGAATAGATACTCCCAACTAAGCTTGTCATCAAAATCCACCTTAACCTATACATGCAACAGAAAAACAAGGAAAACAGTTATGAGCGGGACACATTTACTATTGTGTACGTACGAGTGTCATGTGCATGGCAACACTACGAGGGAATTTTAATCGGGTTAAAATAAATAGAAACCCCTGGGTTTGTAATAAAGAACAATCAAAAGAGATGTAATTCCTAAACACGACTAAAATCAACAAACTATATTCCTCCTAAGGTAATTGTGGCAGGTTGGTAAACATTCAATTGGCCAGAGCAAATTTTGTGGCTAAACATGGAATGGAAACCATAGATTGAGGTGGAGTTTCTTACAGCTTCGTTATCTCCTCGAGCAACATTCTCGATCAACATTATAGGCTTAATACACGTGCCACAAAGACCCATGTTACCTCTCACAATCACATAATCGGCATCTTTAATGCACCGCTTACAAACAGAAAAAGTGCATGTATAACACATGTAACTGGAAGATTTCTGGCATGTACCACATATGTGCCAACCTGAAATGAAAGAACGAAACATCATTTTTCGAAGGATGTTAACATTATCAATTAAGATATTTGAAATGACGGCATGTCAGAAAAATCAGTCCCTAGATTGCCGACAGCAAAGACAACATAGTAACATCATGGACTATATACCACATACCACAGTTCCATTTAGCCGTTGTTCGAAAGAATGCCTCATCTCTCTTAATACAAGCTGGATGGTATGCCTTGGGGCAGTTCCTGAATGGGCAAGACAAAACCATAAAAAGTTAACAAAAACACAAATCACGTTTCTAAAACCTCCGTAAATAACTGATCTTTAACACGGCCCTGTTGCTTAACCTATGGCATTAACCAACGCGTAACAGTTATAGAAAACCCAATTGACTAACTACTTAAGCTCGTCTCCGTTGTAAACATCGGCCAAGCCTCTAATCTCTATCTATGCATGCGATCTAACAGAATTATCACTGTAAGCTAACAATCACCCACCGGCGATCACAGAGAACGAGGTCTCCGCCGTCGAAGCAGATAAAGCAGACATCCTCTTCCTTGTCGTCCTTCCGCGGCGGAGGCGGCGGCGGTGGAAGAAGTAGCCGAGTCTGCGGCGGCGCCTTAGCCTGTGCCCTCGGAGGCCGGCCCCGTTTTCGTTTTACAGGGGCAGCGTCATCAACAACTCTGGCCTCTTGCTCAATGGACACATCCACCGTCGGGGCAGCACCAGAGAGAGCAGGAACTTGGGTTACACCGATCTCCTCACATTGATCAACTCTCATAAGATCGATCCCCCTCACCGAACTCTCTTCGCGACGAGCCAAAGCAGATAACTCCGGCTCGCCTTGCTGAGGCCGCTTCTGCTGATTCTCCATGATTAGGTCAAGAATTGGGAAAATACTAGAGCAGTTTGTGCAGATCAATCAGTGAAAGAGAAACCCTAATCTGAGGTTCTTTGGGGATTTTGGCGATGATGATGATGGAGAAGTTTGGGTGATGATGTGTTTAGAACGAAGACTAGTGGGGGAAAAATAAAATGGACTTTTGTTATCGCTTTTTTCCCACTTCTTATATTGTTTTGACTCGGTTTAAAACTTAAAATGGTAAGGACTTCTTTCTGCTTATAGATTTCATTTTCCAAAATACTACAATTCTTGGATTACAAATTAAATTTTTTTAAATCTAATGTTGGATTTCCTAAGTTAAAAACTTTCAATTATCTATTCAAAGAGATTTTTATTCAAAAATACTAGATTGCTATTCACGCATTGATTTCACGCGTAATTTAATAGTAAAATCATAAATAATATATATTGATTTCGCGCGTGTTTTAAATAAACATAGTGATATTTATGTGTCAATCGATAAAACAAAATGTTATTTATTTAAAACACGCGCGAAATCAAAACATCATTATTTATAATTCTGCCATTAAATTACGCGCCAAGTCAAAGAAAAATAGTATATAGTAATATTTTTATCATATCCAATGTTACCACCACATCACTTTTATAAATAAATTTCTAGGCTTTGAATATTTAGCAAATTTACCATTTAATTTACACACCAACCAAAAAAAATCAAAAATGATAATAATCCAAGATTGTGTCACAAACTGTTCAAACTTCAAAATATTTCCAAGTTCTCACGTAATTTTTTCTTCACACAAATAGCATCCCAAAAGTTGGCCAAAAAAGTATCCCCAAACCTAATTGATTTTTTCATAAATACTACAATTCTTGGATTACAAATTAATTTTATAAATCTAATGTTAGATTTTCTAGGTTAAAAACTTTCAATTTTCCATTTAAAAATATTTTTATTCAAAAATACTAGATTACTATCCCGCACGATGATTTCGCGCGTAATCGTGTTTTAAATAAATATAGAGATATTCATATGTTATTAGATAAAATAATATTTTATTTGTTTAAAACACGCGCGAAATCAAAACATCATTATTTACAATTTTACCATTAAATTACGCGTGAAGTCAAAAAAAAATAGTATACAATATTATTTTATTATATACAATTTTACCACCACATCATTTTTATAAATAAATTTCTAGAAATTTCAATATTTAGCAAATTAACCCTTTAATTTACACACCAAAAAAATAAAAAAGATAAACAAAGAATGATAATAATCTAAGATTGTGTCTCAAACTGTTCAAATTTCAAAGTATTTCCAAGTTTCTACATAATTTTTTTTCATACTAATATCATCCCAAAAGTTGAACAAAAAAATATCCCAAAACCTAATTGATTTTTCCAAAAATACTATAAATTTTTGGATTACAAATTAAAATTTCTAAATCTAATGTTGGATTTTATATGTTAAAAACATTCAATTATTCATTTAAAAAGATTTTTATTCAAAAATACTATATTACTATCCCGTGCTCTGATTTCGCGCGTAATTTAGTAATAAAATCGTAAATAATGATGTATTGATTTCGCACGTGTTTTAAATAAATATAATGATATTCATATGTCATTAGATAAAACATGTTATTTGTTTAAAACACGGGGGAAATCAATACATCATTATTTACAATTTTACCATTAAATTACACGCGAATTCAAACGAAAATAGTATATAGTATTTTTTATTATATACAATTTGACCACCACATTATTTTTATAAATAAATTTCTAGAATTTGAATATTTAACAAATTAACCCTTTAATTACACACCAAGAGAAAATAAAAACCAAACAAAAAATGATAATAATCCAAGATTGTGTCTCAAAGTGTTCAAACTTCAAAGTATTTCCAAGTTCCTACATAATTTTTTTCTTCACACTAATAGCATCCCAAAGTTTGACCAAAAAAGTATCCCAAAACCTAATTGATTTTTCCAAAAATACTACAATTCTTGGATTACAAATTAATTTTCTAAATCTAATGTTAGATTTTCTAGGTTAAAAACCTTAAATTATCCATTCGAAGAGATTTTTACTCAAAAAATACTAGATTACTATCTCGCGCGTAATTTGTTGGTAAAATCGTAAATAATGATGTATTGGTTTCACGCGTAATTTAAATAAATATAGTAATATTCATGTGTCATTAGATAAAACAATAAGTTATTTGTTTAAAACACGCGCGAAATCAAAGCATCATTATTTACAATTTTACCATTAAATTTTGCGCGAAGTCAAAGTATATAGTATTTTTTATTATATACAATTTTACCACCACATTATTTTTATAAATAAATTTCTAGAATTTGAATATTTAGCAAATTAACCCTTTAATTTACACACCAAAAAAAAAAACAAACAAAGAATGATAATAATTTAAGATTGTGTCTCAAACTGTTCAAACTTCAAAGTATTTCCAAATTCCCACATAATTTTTTTTTTCACACTCATACCATCCCAAAATTTGACCAAAAAAGTATCCCAAAACCTAATTGATTTTTTCAAAAATACTACAATTAATTACAAATTAAATTTTCTAAATCTAATGTTGGATTTTCTAGGTTAAAATCTTCAATTATTCATTCAAAGAGATTTTTATTCAAAAATACTATATTACTATCCCACGCTCTGATTTCGCGCGTAATTTAGTAATAAAATCGTAAATAATGATGTATTGATTTCGCGCGTGTTTTAATTAAAATATAATGATATTCATGTGTCATTACATAAAACAACATGTTATTTGTTTAAAACACGCGCGAAATCAATACATCATTATTTACAATTTTACCATTAAATTACACGCGAAGTCAAAGAAAATAGTCTTTTTATTATATACAATTTGACCACCACATCAGTTTATAAATAAATTTCTAGAATTTGAATATTTAGCAAATTAACCCTTTAATTTACACACCAAAAGAAAAAACAAACAAAAAAATGATAATAATTCAAGATTGTGTCTCAAACTGTTCAAATTTCAAATTATTTTCAAGTTCCCACATAATTTTTTTTCTTCACACTAATAGCATCCCAAAAGTTGACCAAAAAAGTATCCCAAAACCTAATTGATTTTTCCAAAAATACTATAATTCTTGGATTACAAATTAATTTTTTAAATCTAATGTTAGATTTTCTAGGTTAAAAACCTTCAATTATCCATTCAATGAGATTTTAATTCAAAAATACTAGATTACTATCCCGCACGTAATTTGGTGGTAAAATCATAAATGATGATGTCTTGATTTCGCGCTTAATTTAAATAAATATAGTAATATTCATGTGTCATTAGATAAAACAACATGTTATTTGTTTAAAACACGCGCGAAATCAAATCATCATTATTTATAATTTTACCATTAAATTATGCGCGAAGTCAAAGAAAAATAGTATATAGTATTTTTTTTATTATATTCAATTTTACCACCACATCCTTTTTATAAATAAATTTCTATAATTTGAATATTTAGTAAATTAACCCTTTAATTTATACACCAAAAAAAAAAAAACCAAACAAAGAATGATAATAATCCAAAATTGTGTCTCACACTGTTCAAACTTCAAAGTATTTCCAAATTCCAACATAAATTTTTTCTTCACACTAATAGCAACCCAAAAGTTGACCAAAAAAATATCCCAAAACCTAATTGATTTTTCCAAAAATACTATAATTCTTGGATTACAAATTAATTTTCTAAATTTAATGTTAGATTTTCTAGGTTAAAAACTTTCAATTATCCATTCAAAGAGATTTTTATTCAAAAATACTATATTACTACCCCGCGCGTAATTTGTTGGTAAAATCATAAATAATGTATTGGTTTCACGCGTAAATTAAATAAATATAGTAATATTTATGTGTCATTAAAACAACTTGTTATTTGTTTAAAACACGTGTGAAATCAAAACATCATTAAATTACGCGCGAAATAAAAGAATCATAATAATTCAAGATTGTGTCTCAAACTGTTCAAACTTTAAAGTATTTTCAAGTTTCCACAGAAATTTTTTTTCCAACACTAATAGCATCCCAAAAATTGATCAAAAAAATATCTCAAAACATGTATTCATGGAATACATTAAAGAGTAACCCAGAGGAGCACAATCTCATAACATTTTGGTCATATACGCTAAAGAACTTCATTCGCCACATTCACATGGTGTTGTAGGTTAGGTTAATGGGCATGGTTCACGTGCATGTTACACATGCCTTTATCAAACAAAAAAAAATGTTAGGCTTGCCTTTAAGTTTCCAGGTAATGTTTTTTTCATGGAACATTGTTCATATGTTCATCGAAATTAATTACTTCTTTCGTTTCATAAAAATAGATGTTTGATATTTTTCAAGCATATCAAGGCCATAAATGTTTGTGGTTTTTGAATTTGAATTTTTGATTTTGCTGTAAATTTTTTTTTTTTTTTAAATTTGATTGGTGATTTATTTAGTTTTTGGTTTTTTCTATATTTAAAAAAAAATGACATATTAGATAGATTTTTTAACGAGTTTAAAATTACTACAATAAATATATAAATTTAGTAATAAGAAGAAAAAGAATCCATCTTCAATTTTTGGGAAATCCCAATAAAATAGAGATTTTGGTTTTTATTTAGGAATGGGTAGTTTTTTTTCAAAAACTAGTTTTCCTAAGTTTTAGAAATATATTTTTTCCAAAATTTTGATTGGGTAATAAAGTAGATTTTAGAAAGAAAAAAAAAAACCAAAAACTAATTTAAAAACCACAAACAATCAAAACTTAAAAAAATATTTTAATATAATTTTATTTATTAACTATCAACTATTTCATTTATATTAACTTTGACTAATAGAAATATACTAGAAAATATCATAAAAATTGTACATACAAATACCATTTTGTTTGTGTGAAACAATGTTTTTTTCAATCTAAAACATATATGGTGGTGTGTGGGAGGAATAGGTAGAGCTGTCAATTCAGACTAAAGTTCGCGGATTATAGTTCGGTCTGCCCTGTAATAAAGCGGTTTAGGGCTTCATTTTTCCTATCCGCGGTCTAGCGGATTGAGACTGTCGCGGTTCGCAGTCTGTAGCAGATTGGTACATGCGGTTTATGGACTTTACCGCGGATTCATAAAAAAAACATAAATATTAAAATTAAAATAAATCTTTTGCAACCGTTTCACTTCTAGGATTTTGACTTATGAAGTGTTAAAGAAGAACATCTTAGTTACATCTCTTGTTTTCAAACTTATGAAGTTATGTCTCAGTATGTTACTTGATACTTCTCTAGTTCTTTTGCTTATAAAGTTACTTTTTTAATCTTCATTACTTGATACTTCTCTAGTTCTCTTGCTTCTGAAGTTTTTATTTTAATCTTCAAATTATTAGTTGGTTTTTATTTATGATTATGGACATTACGTTATAATTATGGCTCCTAAGATCAATTGAGAACAAAAAAAATTTCGTTCCGATTAAAATATTAGTCCGCGGATTGATCCGAATATCCGCAAACCTTAAGCAGTTTGGATTAGGATTTTAATTTTTAGTATTGCAGTCCACACCGAACCAATTCGCCAAAATCTGCAAAAACAAAAAACCGCCACGGTGCGGATTAATCCGAATTGACAGTACTAGGAATAGGAGTAAAAATAATAAATGGAAAAAATAGAGTGGAATTAGTCTTTTTATACTCTTTTTCATCATATTCCTCTCATCTTTTTAAGGAGTAACAATTCTAGAGAAATTATGCTTATTTTACTCTGATTTGGTGGGACCTAGTAAATTTTGGATGAAAACAAATCCAGCCCAAATGGTAGATTTTTAGAGGAATTGAAAGGAAATGTCAATTCCACTCAATTTTGTTCCTCTAATGTGTCAACCATTTACATCCATCTTATACTATATTTGAGAGGTTCGAAATCTTATGTGGCGGCCTCACAGTGAAAATTGGGACCTAGAATTACTTTAATACCCTTAATGAAAATCTCTGCGAAAAAAATCTCTACGATTTAAAACGAATATTCTATGCATTTTGGATTGCCATAAAAATCGATCATTATCTTTTTAATAAAAGAAAATTTACTTTCTTTTTCCTATTCGATAATTGCTTAAAACGGAAAACCTAAATTCTGTAACATCTTTTCTACTCTTATAAATATACCTTCAGTTTGATTTATGATTTAGAAGATTCAACAAGAAATTGGAACATATGGGTTAGGGTTCTTCGTAAATGTGTTGTTGAAGGAAGATCTGATCTTCGTCGCCGTTTGGGTTTTCTTCCTAGTCGTTCGTTTAGGCTGGTTCTTGCCGATAGGGATGTAAGTGTTACTAAAATTCTTTGTTTTGTTGTTTTATTTTTTAATTTTTTCTTCGTTCTTCCTTTATACTGGTTTTTTCAAATTTTGATTACGAAATTTGGGTTTGTTACAGTGAATAGTTGTGGTCTACTTTATTATTGTTCTTAAATGATTGCAAAGCAAATACATGAGCAAATACTGGATCTCTTTTCACTTCATCATATTCTAATGGCAATGCTTCCTTTATTTTGGTCAGAGGAGTCATTTTGCAGCTGTTGTTAATTTTATCTGCTTGTGCCTCATTCCCATCTCTGAAAAGGCATTTTGGATATTTGCCTTCCATGCTTGAAACTTCCATGCCTGCAAAAAATCAGAGATTAAAAAGTTAAAACCCAAAGAAATACATGACAAACTCTATTATGTATCATATTCTGAGTTTGAAGATGATACAAATACTAATACATATACCACGGAAAGAGTATATGTCTGATAATAATACTAACAAAGACATGACATAAGCAAACACACCTGACCATGGCTGTCATTGTTTTTTTTTCACAAAAACAAGGAGAAAAAAACCAATTTATAACACTAAGAGTAACGGAGAACACAGCCATAAGCACACACAAGAGCCTTATGCTACACCTCAAAATCAAATCACAGTCCTATAACACAACCATAAGCACACTAAATAGCTATACATTCCCCTCAAAATCAAACCAAAGTGCTATAACACAGCCATAAGTACACACAAGAGCCAACTTCACCTCAAAATCAAATAACAATGTTGTAACAGAGCCATAATTAAGCACACAAAAAAGCAATAACTTCGCCTCAAAATCAAATCACATTACACACACATCTATATGTCTTATGGTGAACACATGAAAAGCTCCACTTTTTGTTTTGTGGATACATATTAATGGGGCGTTAATCTTTTCCTCACTCGGACTCAGACTAGTGGATTATAAATTCTTTTGATTTTCAAAAGAGATTCCTACAACTACCTTGCTGTTTAAAATGAAAAAGCAAGAAGTGGAATTCCTACTCTCATCTCTTTTTACTAAATTCAATATAAGGAACAACACCCTTATGATGACATTCCGTCTCTAACGGGTATAAATATACCTAAAGTTATAAATTTTTTTTTTTTATTGTTGATACTCCTGCAGAGAATATCTTAGGAGCGAACGCGATCTATTTAGACCTGATCTATCAGGGCACGAATAGTCGCATCCTCAAAATTTTCAAATTAAAAAATTTTCTCCCTAACTATTAACCAAGACTATTAGTGACCTAGATTATTTCTTTTGACTACAAGTTTACTATTGGCATCTGACGTAATAACACTTATTGGGAAAGAAAAGAATTTTTTATTAGTTGTAATATTTATAGAAAAATGTGTAGTATGAGAGCATCATGAAACAGAAACTGGTAAGATATCCATGTGCATGCTCCTTTATGTACATATACATACCTCACGTAGCTGCCCAACTTCAAGATTCAGAGTCTTCTTCACCACAAAGAGTTCCTGTAAAGCATCGAGGAGCAAATTATTATAACAAACATCAAGACAGTGAAGAATAAAGCTTTTGAGACAGTAAATAAACCAATTACTCAACTCAAGATATACTTTAACTGGGCTGTCCAATTTAGCTCTCTAACTTTGCAAGTCCTGTGACAGTAAAGAGACATATGTATAAGCTTGATTTGTTTAGAAAAGACAATAGATGCGTAAAGAACATGAGAAAAGTTGAGATGAGAATATGGCGTTATAACCTGTTTCAGATTCTGGATCCAGTTAAGTAAATCAACCCTTGATTCGTTAAGTTCCTACATATAACGAGAACATGTATGTATTGAGATTCATAAATAGCAAAAAAATATTGTAAATGCATCGAATTTAAGGCTATAAACAACCAGAATTTCGAAACTAACTAAGAGTGAGTTGTTGGATTACCTGGGAAAGATCGAGTAGCGGTGTGCAAAGCAGAGGAGAGAGAGGCGGTTCGAGTCACTCGGGTTTCTCCACCGGAAAAGAACACAAAGGAAGATGAGATTGCTCCGCCGGAATACGAAGAAATCGATTGAGGATATAATGAAGAGGAGATTTAACAAATCGAAGAAAAGAAGTCGATTGAAATCGATTGAGAATAAATCATCTCCTCCGCCGGAAGAGGAAGAAATCGCAACTTCTCCGATGGCTGAGAGAGATTAGGGCAATTATCCCCAAATCGATCTTTTCTTTATTCTAAAACAAAGATGAAACCTCTTTCTCAATTAGAGGGTTTGGTCTTAAAATCATATTCCCAATTTTGTTTTTTATTTTATTTTTGACAAACGAAATTATGTAAATAATTTTCTTTCCAATTATGAGAATTAGGGGCAAAATAGGATTTAAATCATTACAAAGGTTTAGATCACTAAACCTTTAAAAAAAAGTATAAATAGACAAAGAGCAAAAAAAACTCATTTATTTCCAATTTTCCCATAATTTTAAAAGATTTGATCTAATCGTATGTTTATATACATCATTATTTAAAATAGTATTTTTATTTTTTAAAATTACTTTGTTACCATAAAGCCAGTAACTTAATATATTTTGTTTGACAAAAAAAAAATATGTATTTTGTAAATATGGATCCATTAAATTTGAATCAGCTACACATGAATAAAAAGAACTGTGCAATTCATCAACTCTCAAAAATTGTTATAGGATCTCGACCTGGTCGAGTGTTTAAGTAGTGTTGATACCAACGCGTGTTCTGTATTAGAGGCAAGCAAGTTGTTAGGAGTGATATTAGATTCTCCAACAAAAGGGTTCCACGTCGACAGAGCAAGTGGCTACTTTCTGTTCCGGCATAAAGACTGACACATTTTTTGATAGGCATCAAAGAAAGATGATTAATGAATGCGGTGAGTAGTTCGGACATGCTCACTTGTCATTGATCGGAGAAAAGTTGCACTCGAACTTCCTACGGAATGAACCGATGATGTGACAACTCGACTGCAGACCTAAAACAATCGTAGACTCGGCTAGGACCAAAATCCGAAGACAAGTCTTCTATAAATACCTCCTCTCAAGAGAAATGAGAGTGAGAGAGTGAGAGATATATATAGAATATAGAGGAGAAGAATACATTAAAGATAGTAAAGATATTCACAGGACGAAGATAGTTACCGGAAGATTCCTCACAGTCCAAAACTTAGAAGAGAGCTCCAATTCACTCTTCCGAACGGGCTTATATCTTCTACCCTCAAAACACCTAAAAGATCATACTGAGACTTCGATCATTTGGATGAGACCTCATACTTGAACTTACACTCACCTCTCGAGACATGAATTATGCTTAGTTGTTGTCTGATTTAGGCGTTGAAGAATTCATATTTTCGACGACAAAATCGTATTAATTTCGTTACTCTACTTCGGTAACACATTGAATGATAGAGTTTTAGGACAAATTTTTTAAAAATTGTTTTTTTCATCAATCAAAATTTTAGTCGCTAATGTAGGAATCCAAATTTTTGAAGAATGTTTGATTACGAATCTTTCTAACAAAATAATTTTTTCTTTGTGTTTTTACAATAGAAATATATTATCCAATATATATATATATATATATATATATTTTTAACATCATATATATATAACCTAATTTTGTAAATATATAAACAAAATATCACTCATTTGTTCTCTAATAGTTAAATCCATTGCTACCTCTACGATACATACACAAAACATCCTTCCGTTATTTGTCCGATCAACATTCAGTGCATGCAATATATTCTCTGATTCGCATCATTTAACATACGATACACACAAAAACATATGTTAAATATATTGCTACCTAAAACCTTTAAATCATATAGTACATACAAAATTTAATGATTCACATTAAGTATGAACCATATGTTAAATCTACAGCCACCTAAAACTTTAAGAGAAAAAAATGATACATACATCTTTTTGTTTTTTTCTCGTACTTGAATTGGACGAAACCTTTTATGCATGTAATTTTGTTTAGTGTTATTGCCATTTAAATCGTTTATATATACTATATAGTAATCAAAATTCAAAACCTAAAGTGATGTTCATAGATGGTGATACTTGTTCTTTAACTTTCATTCATAGAATTAATCTTCTGTCACTCCAATTTCGCCATTGAACGATAACCATTTAGTTGCACGCATTCTTAACCTTTTTTTTATTTTTATCAAATCATTTACGGGATTTACTGTGATTAATTTCTCAAAAAATTTGGTACTCCCTCCATTTCATAATATAAGATGTTTTGGAGGTTTTTTTTTTTCAAAATATAAGATGTTTTCACATTTCTATGCAATTTTTAATTTTAATGGATATTGTGTGAGCAATAGTATTCTGCAATTTTTTTTTTATAATTGGTTGAATTTTTTTTATTTTATATAATAAATGATACTTTTTAAAATAAAAATAATTTATTAATTTTTACATTTTTAATCAAAACATATTATATTTAAAAAAAATATAATGCTGGTTATTGATAAAAAAAAAAAAAAACTAGCTATTTAAACATTTTAGAAATAATAAAGTTTATATTAACTTTACGGTATTTCAAAATTGTCCAATACAATGTAAAATTACTTAAATGAGTAATAATAAAATAATTCAGTATTGTTATTTGTTAGGGTGTATGTGTCTGGTGAGAGGGTATTTTAGTAACTCCCCATATATGGATACGGTGATCAGCAGACGGGTCAACCCGAGAACCCATTTAGCAAAAGTTTTCGAAAAGAAATGCACGAGAGGAACTAACTTATTCAGGACTTCAGAAATCAGAAATATTTCCTTTTTTTTTTTCTTTTGGGAAAGAACAAAAAAACAAAACTATTCTCCTCCGTCCAAGAAACCGATCGAAGAAATGAAGGAATACTCAAAGATCGGTGATAAACCGGTGATGCAGAGAACAAGACGACGATGCGAAGGCACCGCCATGGGAGCCACCGTGTTCGATCTCCGACCCGGCGTCGGCATCGGACCTTTCTCTATCGGTATGCGAATTTCTGCTGCTTTTCTTTAGTTTTAGAATTCGAGAATCAGATTATCATCTATCTGGCGTCGATTGGACTAGGGAATATGGCAATCGATTTGCGATCGGCGATTGCGTGTTGTTTTAGGAATTCGGCGATAACATTTTTCTTGGGTTTGACATCGCGATGAAGTTCCTTGTGGTGGAATTACGATAATTAGCTGCGTAGTAGATGGATCATCTTTAGTAGTAGCAAACGTTTGTGTCAGTTTTTTTTAGTTTATCAGCTCACTGTTCAGTTTCCGATCAGTTTGACCGACGATCAAGTTTTGGTGTTGTTCCAGGAATGCCGATTTGTGAAGCATTTGCTCAAATAGAGCAGCAGCCTAACATATATGATGTTGTCCATGTTAAATACTTCGACGAGGTTTGTACTAATAAGACTAATTCACTGCTTATTCATACAATTGTATCTTCTTTTTGTGTTGGATTTTCTATGATTTATGTTGCCTCACGCAGGAGCCTCTGAAACTGGATGTTGTTATTAGCTTTCCGGATCATGGGTTTCATCTTCGATTTGATCCCTGGTCTCAGGTACAATTCTTTTCTAGATGATGCATGTTTACGATGAAACCAACTTCACCTGCTTTACAAACTTTTGGTTTCAACTACTCAAGAGTGAAAAACAATATTCCCATGTTTTACCTGCAATTCAGTATATCTGTTAGTTGACTAGTTTTAACTGGACTAAACTTAGTTTTGTGCAATTCAGTGTAGTCTTCTTTTGTTTGTTAAAGATACACTCTAGTTTAGTTTTCGATCTTCCAATTTTTCTTGCAGAGGTTACGCCTTGTTGAGATATATGATGTCAAGCGGCTTCAGATGCGCTACGCCACTTCTATGATTGGGTAAGTCAAGTAGTTAAAATTTCTGGGTTTGGTGTAGTTTACTGTTTCAACGACTGTCTTTTGCTTGTACTTCAGGGGTCCATCAACTCTGGCCACATTTGTGGCTGTTTATGCACTTTTTGGACCGACCTTTCCTGGGATTTATGATAAAGAAAGAGGGATTTATTCTCTGTTCTACCCGGTGAGCAACTAATAATAATATTTTTCATACATTTTTGAATTTGTTCTATCAATGTTTAATAGTTTTAACTATGGCAGGGGCTATCCTTCGAGTTTCCAATTCCTAACCAGTACACCGACTGCTGTCATGATGGAGAAGGTATGTCTTCTCCCGTCTTCTGGGAAATTCTGTTTATGTTTTTTTGTCTTGTCCAATATCTAACTTCTCACATTTATTTTCTCCTCTACAAAGCGGCACTACCATTAGAGTTTCCAGATGGCACCACACCAGTAACATGCCGGGTTTCTATATATGACAACTCAAGTGACAAAAAAGTCGGTGTAGGAAAATTGATGGATAGAGCGTCAGTCCCTCCTTTGCCTACTGGCAGCCTGTATATGGAAGAGGTTCATGTCAAGGTTTGGCTTATCTTCATTCACTCTTGTTCCCCCTTTGTGTGTTTTAACATCTCTTAGTCTAACATAATTAGCACTTAGCCACCTCCTTACTCTTCGCATGACTTGATTAAATATTTATGCAGCTTGGCAAGGAACTATATTTTACCGTTGGAGGCCAGCATATGCCTTTCGGTGCATCACCACAGGTAAAGTTTGTACCTTTCCTTATTGTGCTTCTTCTTTGGAACTCATCATTTCGTGCTCTGTGCAGGATGTATGGACTGAATTAGGACGACCATGTGGGATCCACCCAAAGCAGGTGATCATCATTTTGTGCTCTGTCTCTCTAAACTTGTTTGTTGTATATTGCAAACATATGCTTACAATAGCTTCTTTTGCTATCATGCCTGCTTTATCTGTCACAGTTTAATGCCCATTTGGACATTTGGATCTGAATTTTCCTTTGCTTTCCAGGTAGATCAAATGGTTATTCATTCCGCGTCAGATCCACGACCAAAAACAACTCTCTGTGGTGATTACTTTTACAACTATTTTACTCGTGGTTTGGACATCCTGTTTGACGGCGAGGTAGGCAGCTCATCAAATAGAGTTACATGTTCCCTTCATATGTGTTCTTTATTCATGACTCTACCTTTTTCTGCAGACTCACAAAGTTAAAAAGTTTGTTCTTCACACCAACTATCCCGGTCATGCTGATTTTAACTCATACATAAAGTGCAACTTTGTGATCTCTGGTAAGCAATGCAAATGATAGCAGCTTCATGTCCTTTAATTATCCTGTATTCGGATGCATGGGGGTGGGTCTTATTTTTTAATAAAACTACGCTTTCTTTTCGCTTTTCAGCTGTAGAGGATGCAGCAGAAGCAAACAGAGGTGGAAACAAGATCAGTCCAAGCACTAATTGGGAGCAGGTTAAGGTAAATTTATTTCAGAACAAAGTGATACAAGCATAACATGAAAAATGATAGGAAGCTAGTCTATGTTAGGCCTTGACCAATTTCCCCTGAAACTTTGTATTGATGTAAAATCTCTTGACCAATCCCATTGTTGCGGGTTCCTATTGCATGATGGGAAGAAACTTGTGAGGATCGAATGTAGAAACTTCAGCATGATTTGAATCGGTAAATCTGAGAATGGGATTGATTACAAATGAGTAAAACATATCTCATAAAAACCTGGCTGTCACCTTAGGAAATACTCGGGGAATGTGGCCCAGCAGCTATTCAGACGCAGGGCTCAACTAGCAACCCTTTTGGATCAACATATGTGTATGGCTACCAGAATGTTGCTTTTGAGGTAAAACATTTTCTTAATAACCCTAATTCAGTAACTGTGATCCTTGTTATGTATTTGCAGATTGTTAAGCGAAACTTGATGTTGGATTTAATATTTGCAGGTGATGAAGAACGGTCACATAGCCACTATAACTTTGTTCCAGTCATGATGTGTATACCATCGTCAAGGTATTATCCTCAATTTTTCCCAGAGACATTTTTATTGCTAGCTTCATGTGTCTTTCACTGTCTCATTTTGTTTAATGGGAAAGATCAATCAATGTCTTTGTAGGGGATTTTATGCTTTGGCTCGAGAGGCTACCTTCTACGAAGACTCTGCAAATCTAACGTCAACAAGCTGCAAACTATCGATGATATTAGCGAAAAACTACAAATGTCTGGGAAAAAAAGGCTGTACAGTTTGTACATTTGTTTAGTGTTAATATCAAGTGTTATAATAACAGTTACTCTATGGTTTATATATCCATTCTTTCAGACTATATGATTATATGTCCATTTATCTGATGATAATATAGCGGAAATATTTTAAGATTTAAAACGACATTGAGAAAAAGCAAAAAAAACTCCGTCGCCGGGACTTGAACCCGGGTCTCTCGGGTGAGAGCCGAGTATCCTAACCAACTAGACTACGACGGATTAGTTGAGTACACTCTTGACCTAATCTTTATATTGTAAATCTGATTTAGTCGAGCAACTCTTGTTGTGCGGTACTACTTCTATCCGTTGCGACTAGGGAGCAGAGGTTTGTGGAAGGTTCCGGGAGGGAAAGGGGAAACTGGTGTTGTGGATTGTTTTCATCGGCGATAAAGTCTTCTTCTCTTCTTCTGGTACTCTTCTCTTCTGTTTCGGGCATTATACTCCGAAGCTGCTTCCATTTTTTTTTGTATTAAGAATTGGCTTTTTGTTCAATCCATTGGGGGATGCGAGAACTTGGATTGTTTAACTCGTTTCATGTTAGCTTCGCTTCTTCAGTTGCCCCAATTGGGTTTTAGCCACGATTGTTTAGGGTTTTTGTTTTTTTTGCTTTATTGGTTTTTTTTTTTTTAATTTAGGGATTTGAGCTTTGTTGGTGTGAAAGGAAAGCTCCGGTCGTTTTTTTTGTCAGAGATGAATGCTTCAGGGTTAACTGTTACTCCGCCTAGATTTCACTTTCGGTGGCGTTCAGATCGTTTTGGTACACCTCAGAGAAGCTCTCAAGCTTTTACTGTTCTTGGCAAACTGAATCATCGAAATGCCGCTTGGCCTGTTCTTCAAAGGTAGTTTTTGGTGCTTGTTCGATTAAGCATATGCTAAGTTCTTTCTCATGGTTAATATGTAATGTTTTTCTCTTCGGTGTTGCGTAGGGCTTGTTTGGCGCTTCCTACACGAAGAAGCAATGCTATGATCGTCCGTGCCATGAGTGCTTCCTTTGGTGATATGGCAGACGACCCATCTGGTAAATACATCATTCTGAGCTATGCTTAATTCTAGGTTAAGCTTTCTAGTAACGGGCATGGACTGATTACGCATAATCTCTGGGGTATACATGTAAATGGTGCTTCTGTTTTCTTCAGTGGTGAAAGTTAAGATACTTTTGAGTTGAACTTCTCGTTAGTGAATGAAGCAAGCAATGCAATGCATATCTCTTAGTTAAACAACGATGACTCAAGCAAAATGACTGATGTTTCCGTGCTACTTCCATAGGTTCAGCTGTTTTCCCTCGGATCAATGTCAAAGACCCGTACAAACGGCTTGGGATAAGCAAGATGGCCTCAGAGGATGAGATTCAAGGCGCGAGGAACTTTCTCATTCAGCAGTACGCGGGTCACAAACCAAGTGTTGATGCAATCGAATCAGCTCATGACAAGATTATCATGCAGAAGTTCCATGAGAGAAAAAACCCGAAGATCGACATAAAGAAAAAGGTCCGCCAAGTGAGGCAGTCCAAAGTTGTCAACTTTGTTTTCGAGAGATTCCAAACTCCTTCCACTGCATTCCTTGTCAAAACGGCAGTCACCTTTGCAGTTCTCGGCGTTCTTACGGTTCTGTTCCCGACAGAAGAAGGACCGACTTTTCAGGTTTTGTTATCAGTAATAGCTACGTTTTACTTCATCCACCAAAGGCTGAAGAAGAAGCTCTGGTCTTTCCTTTACGGGTAATAAGCAAGCTGATTCATAATCGCAAAACGTTGCTTCCTTCTTGATTTGAATTTGCACCTGATCAGGTTGATATTTTGAAACAGGACCGGAGCTTTCATCTTCTCGTGGCTGGTTGCGACCTTCTTGATGGTATCTGTTGTCCCGCCGTTCATCAAAGGACCAAGAGGTTTCGAGGTCATGTCTTCGCTCTTAAGCTACGTTTTGCTTTGGGTGGCTTCGAGCTACCTTCGGTAGCATTCTAGCTCTTCTCGTTTCCCCTTTTTCGGGTCGCAAATTCTCAAAGTGTTATCTCGGATATATGAAAAACACAAAAAGAGAAAATGAATCATCTTCATGTGGCATAGAGAGAGAAGAGATTTTTGTTCTTGGAGTTGTTATTTCGCTGAGACCTCACTATTTTTCATTTAAAAAAAAGGTTAAAGTAAGCGTTGGTTTCAGAAATTGATTTTGCGGTATTAGACACCGCCTTGTTAACGGCCACGATCATCTCTCTGATGCATCCGGCGTTATAGACTCAGCTCGGTTTCTTCCTTGCTAGACTTTGTCAACACTCATGTCTCGTTTCATAATAGTTTTTTTTTTTTTTTGTTAAAAGGTTTTCTACTATTAAAATTGCATGAGAAAGAGATAATCCAGAGCCCAGCCCGAGGCCCAATGTTTTAACAAAATTACTCAAACTCCAAAGGAGCCCATAGTTAGGATGGAACCAGTAGGTTAATCAGTTGGTATAATGAGCATTGAAGACCAACAACCAACCAAATGAAGGATGGAGAGTGAAAAATTAGGGTTTTATAATCTTGCCGTTGGGGAGATTCCGGCAAACCATAGTTGTAGAAGACTCGATGCTAGCGGCGGATTTTCTTCTCTGAAACTCGAAGCTCTGTTTTTAGATATAAACCCACCGCTAGCATCGAGGATGGAGGAATATATACAGATCGGAACTGTTGACGGTGGAGCCGGTTGTTTCGTTTCATAATAGTTAGGGCCCTAATAAGGCTGCATGGTTTTCGTCCATAGTCTCATCATGTTGTGCATGGCCCTCTTATTAACTTTTCGTGTCTCATATTTATGTATATCTCCCAAAAAATGAATAAACACATTTTAGATAAACGTCGACTAAGCGTTTTAGTCTTTTAGACGATATTTTTGCATTGGACCACTTTAAGTACTTGATTCTTGAGATATAAGTAAGAAAAAGCAAATGCACATGCCTTCATGTGCTCTGCTTTTATATTATTTTATTTATATTGACTTATTATCAATAGTGAACTAAAACTAACATCGTTAACGTTAGCTTAACATCTCGAAGAATGTAATATGTTGGTACAAATCATTGCTTGCGAAATCATTTGATTTCTTTTGTGGTTGTGATGTGATGTGCCATTAAGATCGAAATAATGTGTGTTCGTAATATGTAATTAGGTTTAATGATTAATCAACTTTAAACTAATTTTGTGTTATGTTTTAATTAATATAATTATTTTTCCTACATTATCTTCTTCTTCTTTAATATAAATCAATGTGTATAATGTGCATTATTGTTTTTGGAATAATAAAGATATGGTCAAAGAAATTTTATTATTCGTTTATTAAAAATCTCTGGATAATCAAATTGAGCCACACTTTTTTTTTTTGGCATATATTATTGATGATGATGTGCTCTAAATTATTTATTTTTCTTATTAATGAATAATGATCTACTAAAAAAAAATCATTAGCTGCTCTAATGGATGCTTTGTTTAGCGCGCTAATATTATTAGCTAATTCCTTAATTTCACCAATGACGATGAAGAAAACAAAAAGCCATTAACAGCTCCGCAATTCCCATCTTTTTGAAACACCTGATTTATCTCTGTAGCGAGCGAAATAGGTCGGCCGAGAAATCTTCCGATCTCCTCCAATTTGGATCGTATTTTCCGCTATTTCCTGCGTCGGAACCACCGTAGTTGTCCGTATCGTTCACCGTCGCTTCCGCCATTGTTCTTTCATCTCGCGTTTTGGTCTCCGTTTCTTCAATTTCCCGGTTATCTCCTTCGCGGATTCAGAGACATCCGGATTTTCACGCGGTGTCGCAGGTTAGAAATTTGTTAAATGTTCTTGATTCACCTGCCGGATTTTGTGGTTTTTTCTTAGTAGAAGTTGGTTGGATTTTGTTGCTTTTGGTTACGATTTTTTTCGAGATTCGTTGATATGAAGTTCCAGTGTGAGTTTGTGAGCCGGTTAAAAGGGATTTTGGGCTCTTCGCCGAGATTTAGGTTCATGTTCCGGCGACGCATGTCACACTATTGGAGGATTTGGATTTTTTTTTTTTTTTTTGGGGGGTGCAGTTGCGTCGTATTTCTTTATTATTATTACTTTCTTGGATCTTACGGCTAGCTTTGTGTTGGATTTTTTATTTGTTGTTTTTCCAAGGTAGGTGTGAGTAGTCAAAGCTCTGTTTCGTCACTGCACATGGAGTTTCTAAAGATTTTTGGGTCCAGATCGAACATTCTGCAGAAACGGCTGTGAAATCCTTACAATAATAATCAAATCTCCGAAGATAAGTGATCTCTTTCGTAAGTGCTTTCTTAGTGATTGTAGGGAATTAAATTATATAAGCCTAGGCTTAAGAAACTTGTGCAACATGCAAGCAAGACTTTTTGACAGACTATTTATAAGGGGGACCATTGCAGAAAACACCAAATCCTCTCCAGAATATTATATGAAACTTGGTTTGTTTATGTCTCAAACATTGATGAAAAAAAATCATGTTGTTACTGATTTTTCTGTCATTCTCTGCTGACATATTTTGATTATAAAACACGCGAATAGAGACAATGTTCTTCTGCCCGAGACATAGAATTAGACAAGTTCATAACTGGAGTCATGGATCTACAACGATTGAGTTGTCCTCATAACTCCCTCTCTCTCCCTCTATATATATATGACATTGCTGTTGTCTTCGTCCTGGTTTCTTTTGGGGTAGGATGCAGGATGGGAGGTGAGGGATGAAGATGGCTACAGGGGAGGATCAGATGCAGGGACCGAGCGGGAGGGAAGAGAAGATTTTTGTTTCTGTTCGTCTGAGGCCTTTAAATGTGAAAGAAAGGGTAAAGAATGATGTGGCGGATTGGGAGTGTATCAATGAGGAAACGATCATATACAGGAGCCATCTTTCCATTTCCGAGCGTTCCATGTACCCCACTGCATACACATTTGGTAAGACTTGCTTACTTTTGCATCTTCTTGATCAGAGGTAATCCTTAATTCTATCTTGCTGAGCTTTCCTATGCCTCTAGACAGAGTGTTTGGTCCTGAGTGTTGTACGAGGGAGGTGTATGATCAAGGGGCGAAGGAAGTAGCTCTCTCTGTTGTTAGTGGGGTTCATGGTAAGGCATGTCTAGAACTGCTTTCTAGTCTTTATCCACCGCGGCTCATGTTTGATACAAGTTTCAACTGGTTTCAGCTAGTGTCTTTGCATATGGACAAACAAGCAGTGGAAAGACATACACTATGAGTGGAATTACTGATTACGCCTTGGCCGATATATATGATTACATTGAGAAGGTGAAGTTAACTTTATGATAAACTTCATAGTAATCTTACCGCAATATTTCCAGTTCATTCACTAACTGTCGCCCTTTTCAAATTTTTATGTGTTTTCTGCAGCACAAGGAAAGAGAATTCGTTCTGAAGTTCTCAGCCATGGAGATCTATAATGAGTCTGTAAGAGATCTCTTAAGTACAGACATTAGTCCACTCAGAGTTCTAGATGATCCTGAGGTAAAAGTCGACACTGTCATCTTATGGAATTAATTATGCATAATCTCATTTTGCTGGTCGTTTGCTTTTTTACAGAAAGGGACAGTTGTTGAGAAACTCATGGAGGAAACTCTGCGGGGCTGGAATCATTTTAAGGAGCTTTTATCCATCTGTATAGGTATTGTTTCCGAAACGTGTATCTAAATTAATACTTTTGATGTTTAGCATCAATTTGACCAGCATCATCTATACATTGCAGCTCAAAGACAAATTGGAGAGACAGCTTTAAATGAAGTTAGTTCCCGCTCTCATCAGATTCTGAGATTGGTATGGCATTTTGATGATTTACATTAAAAGATTCAACGCTGCAGTCTTCAGGCTGGTTTTTGGAACTTATTTCTGACTGATATCTCTCGCAGACAGTTGAAAGCACAGCACGTGAATATTTGGCGAATGATAAATTTAGTACGCTCACAGCGACAGTGGTATGTACTTTTGAATCCATCATGTATTATCCCTGGAAAAAAGAGGAAATAAATTGATAGATTAACTAATTATCCTGCAGAATTTCATTGATCTTGCTGGAAGTGAACGTGCATCTCAATCATTATCAGCTGGCACAAGGTTGAAAGAAGGTTGTCATATAAACCGAAGTTTACTAACACTAGGAACTGTCATTCGAAAGCTAAGGTTAGCCTGTGTAGCACCTTTAGCTTCAATGAAATTAACTGATTTGTGGCACGTAGCCTGCTCTTTATTCTTTGAGTTTGTATGTAAATTCTCTGTCTTTAAAGACGGTTGAGCAGCTTTTCATTGTCTTTGATAGTTGAGTTCTCAAGCTGAAACATTCTTTTACCAAGTTGTTAGCAGATTGCTGCTATTAACATCTAATGTATGTGATTTCTTTGAGTGCCTTCCTTTTACATTACTAAATTATGTGGGTAGCTTAATGCAGTAAAGGAAAAACTGGGCACATTCCATTCCGAGATTCAAAGCTGACACGCATACTTCAGTCTTCCTTGGGAGGAAACGCCAGAACTGCCATAATTTGCACAATGAGTCCTGCAAGAATCCACGTTGAGCAATCAAGAAACACATTGTTATTCGCAAGCTGTGCTAAGGAGGTGGCAACAAATGCACAAGTCAACGTCGTCATGTCTGATAAAGTTTTGGTTAAACATTTACAGAGGGAGTTGGCTAAACTGGAGAGTGAGTTGAGAAGCCCTCGTCAAACTCTTGTTGTGTCCGACACAACTGAATTACTGAAGGAGAAGGACCTCCAAATTGAAAAGGTAATGCGATTTACTTCAATCAACCAATCAAGAGATCTAAAAACCGGTTGCAGTATGAGAGTTCGTTTCCCCTAATAATTTTTTATAACAACCATGTTTTGTATGACTAGCAGCTGTATTCATACTGGTGATCTGTCTTAATATATAAATCTATTTCATGATCCATTCACTCTAGAGACTTCATGTTCTTTTCATTATTTACAGCTAAATAAAGAGGTATTCCAACTAGCACAACAGTTAGAGCGGGCTCATTCTCGGATTGAGGATCTTCAACAAATTATTGGAGAAGCATCACAAAAAGAGATATTATCAACAGACTCAGAACAGACAAATGTACGTCATTTTTATTTTTTTATTTTACCGAAAGCATGAATAAACCCTTCAACTGCTCGATGTATAATCCCGTTTTCGTATTCGTACAGGTGGTTCTGGGATGTCAATACCCCAAGCTACGGGTGCGCAGGTCATGGGAATCTCTTAATATAACACCAGAAAGCCCTGTATCAGCTCAACCGTCCAGTATGATTTCCCCACAATCAACCGAGCACGGTTCTGACGAGAATGTCTTCCAGCTTTCAGACTTTAGGATATATTCTGGTGCAAGTAGTCCAGCCCAACAACTTTCCTTTGTAACTCCTGGGAAATTCACTAAAGTTCGACTTAATATTCGTGGGGCAGAAACTAAAAACCAACCGCGCATTCACAGGGGGGAATCTGTAGATCAGTCTCGTGTTCAGGAGGAACGATTTCATGAAATGGACGAACCAAGTGAAGTGGATTCTGAAGATACTTGCACGGAACTTCGATGCATAGAAACAGAGAGTCCCGGTATCATCATATATCCAGAACCAAACATGCTTCCAGACCGGTGGGAGGCTGTGAGTGCGGTACCAGTACATGTACCAGAGTCAAAGAACTTAAGGCCACCAACAGAAACTGAAGAAGAAGAAGAAGAAGAAAAAGTAAAGGAAATCAGTGGTGTCTCTATCCAACCAAAGGAAAAAAGTGAACCCATCAAAGTCTCTCCACGCTGTGTTTTGTCACTTACTGAATCATTTCCTCATCAGTCTTCTAACCTCAGAAGAGACCCTACACATTCAGATTCCGTCACTCCATCTCCTGAAAAGCCTTATGCGCATCTTGAGAGAGATTCGCAAACGGTAGGAGGCACGGGGCATACTAGAAGCCGAAGCTGCGGAGCAAGCTTTGTATCGAGCTCCTCCCTTTCTTTGTTTGAGAGATATGCTAACACACCACCAAGTTGGTATCAGAAAGAAAGAGCGGAGAGCAACCTGAAACCGTACAACATCAAGAGGCCACCATTGCCAAAGCGTTTGAGCGGGATGAGCATGCCAGCAACTTGGTTCGAGAGAAACTTCAACCGCACCCAAAGAATGCCAGCTGCTTTAGATGGTGTTAATGAGAGAAAGTCATCACTGAATGACTCACAGGTTTCTCCCTCTAAAGCTCCTGAGTATGAGCGTCAGACAAGTGGTAGAGCTTCCATCAGCCAGGAGGAAGGTGAAGAGACTGCCCCTCAAAGGGACAAGCGAATCATTCATCTATCGGTTAGTTTTACTAACTTGGGCAAGCAGAACTTGCTTTTCGCTTACCTATTCTTGATACGACCTTAAAAATGTTGTCTTTATCTTGAGGGCTACCTCTATTATCATAAATGGCAGATGGAAGAAATAGAACAAAAGTTCTTGGCTTTAAGATCGTCAAAGAGTTTCAAGGATGCCGCAGTGGACCCCATACAAGACTATTTAACCATGCCATTGAACTGGCCGCTGGAGTTCAAGAGACTCGAGATGGAGATAATAGAGCTATGGCACGCTTGCAACGTTTCCATGGCACACAGAAGTTACTTCTTCCTTCTCTTCAGAGGAGATCAGAAAGATTGCTTGTACATGGAAGTAGAACTCCGTAGGCTCAAATACATCAGAGAAACCTTTACCCTCAATAACAAAGCTATTGAAAACGGACGCACTCTTACATCAATGTCCAGGTATTTATTCACACAAAAGCACCTTGCCTTTCTTTGACGGTTTAGATCAAGAATGTATTATTTTTTTTAACTGTTTGGGACGTGAAACAAAACAGCCTGAGGGCGTTGAACAGGGAGAGGTACAAGCTGAGTCAGCTGATGCAGAAGAAACTAACGAAAGAAGAGAGAGAGAACGTGTTCTTGAGGTGGGGCATTGGGCTGAACACAAAGCACAGGCGGCTCCAGTTGGCGCATCGTCTCTGGTCAGAGAGCAAAGACATTGATCATGTCCGAGAGAGCGCCTCTGTTGTGGGAAAGCTCATGGGGTTTGTGGACATGGATTTGGCGTCCAAGGAGATGTTTGGCCTCAACTTCTCTATCAAACCCCGTCCCAAGAAATCTAGCCTGTGGAAACGCAGCGTTTTGTCGCTTTCCATTTTGTAATTAAAGAGACAAAAAGGGTCGGAAATCTGAAATCCAATTGATTCAATGCTGAGTACTGAATTGAAAGTGGTGTGGCTTCTGTGAGAAGTACATTCACAAATGTAAATTTTGATTTGGGTCAGAGACTGAGAGTCATCGATCTCAAATGTAAATTAAAAATGCCACAATTCACAAAAATTGTGCTGATATTTTCTTTCCCTGATATATTTGTGTGTTTTAACTGTTTAGACTTGGAGTAGGCTGATCGCAATCAGGTCATGGCCCTAGTAGGATTTATATACATTTTGAGATTTTGGCCCAAAGGTGTGAGCCAAGGAGAACCTTTGCTCTTAAGAGGAACGAAACATAGATGTAGTAGTTTCTTATGTCCGAGTGAATTACCACACTGAACAATCTGTGTGCAAGATGAGCACTTCATAGTTGAGCACTTCTGTTGTGTTCTAAAGAAAATGTTTTTAGAGTGATACAATACCCTAAAGTTGGTTCGATTGTTATTTTTAAATAATTTATGCCTTTCTTCTCACTTTCTGTTTCCAAACCTTCTCTATGATTTCTATGTCAAATGATCTGAGGTATTGTCTGTGTTTGTGTCAATCAAAGTGGCAATTCCAAGGGAAAGTAAAAGAGTCAATTTTGTTTGATGCAACTTTGGGAGATACAAAGACTAGAAGAAGAACAGAGGATGTGCTTCTTTTTGCCCTTTCATACAAAATTCACTCTGCTTCATCCTCAACTCACTGAGTGAAACAAATTGGATAACTTAAAAAAAAAAAAGACAAGAAACTAGAAACAACAAAACAAGCATTAAAGCAAAAAAAAAAAGGAATTTTTTCTCTATAGAAGCAGATTAATGTAACAACAACTCACTCTTGTATAGATCGATCAATCAAGGTTGCTGCTGAGCATCCATGTAACCAGCATCCACAAGCACTTTCTCCCTTTTAGCAAGCTCAAGATCTTCATCCACCATCATCTTCACCAGCTTCTCAAACCCTACTTTCGGTGTCCACCCCAACACTTCCTTTGCCTTGCTAGCATCTCCTTTGAGGTTGTCTACTTCGGTCGGCCTGAAGTATCTCTTGTCGATCTCCACATAATCTTTCCAGTTAAGTCCCAAATACCCAAATGAAACCTCTAGAAACTCCTCCACTGTGTGTGATTCTTCTGTTGCCACAACGTAATCATCTGGCTTCTCTTGCTGCAACATCAGCCACATTGCCTCCACGTAATCCCCTGCGAATCCCCAATCCCTTGACGCCTGCAGATTCCCAAGGAAGAGCTTCCTCTGCAAACCCACCTTGATCCGTCCCAGGGCTCTCGTGATCTTCCTGGTCACGAAGTTCTCACCTCGGCGAGGTGACTCATGGTTGAACAGTATTCCGTTACAGGCGAATAGACCATAGGCTTCTCGGTAATTGACTGTGTACCAATGAGCAGCGCATTTGGATGCAGCGTAAGGAGATCTGGGGTGAAACGGTGTCGTCTCCGATTGTGGAGGAGGAGTTGATCCGAACATCTCCGAAGATCCGGCTTGGTAATACTTGATGCTCCGGCCACTGTCGGTGGTGTGAGATCTGACGGCTTCAAGGAGGCGGAGAGCGCCGGTTGCGACCACATCGGCCGTGTAATCAGGGATCTCGAAGGAGACAGCGACATGAGACTGAGCGGCTAGGTTATAGACTTCGTCTGGCTTGATCACGTCGAGCCAACGACGGAGCGATGAGGCGTCGGAGAGATCGGCGTAGTGGAGCTTCATCAGAGCTTTGTGGACATTGTGAGGATCGACGTAGATATGGTTGATTCTCTGGGTGTTGAAATTCGATGATCGGCGGATCAGACCGTGAACTTCGTAGCCTTTTCCGAGAAGGAACTCCGTCAGGTACGATCCATCCTGGCCGGTGATCCCGGTAACGAGTGCTATCTTCCTCGGCTGCGACGGCATTTCCACGGCGGTGGAATCAGCCTTGGGAGTGGTGTCGGATTCGGATCTGGATCCGTTGTTTTCTGACGCCATTGATGGTTTTCGGATCTGGATTTCGCGGTGGATCAGAGACAACTCTACACGTCTGCTCTGTGTTGAAATTGGGCTCTGAGTTTATTTTAATTTATTTAGGACAGAGACGGAGACAAGAGCTTGAAGACGAAGGGGTATTTTGGTCAATTTAAGGGTAGATATAAGAGGGCTGTTTTGGTCAAATCACGTGTGTCTTTTATTTTCTTTGCTGACTGATGCGATATTTTCCAATTGGATTAATTTGCCAAATAACACAAAAAAAAAAATTCAAACATAAAATCTAACAAAAAAAATTTTGCGTGGCATAATCTCACCTTCTCATTTTATGATTTTTTGCCATTTTTTTAATTAAAATTTTTTTTTTTTTTGCCATCCCACTAATTGACCATTTCCAATTTTAAACCTAGCAAGTTAATGGTTTACTTATTTTATGGTCAAACCCTTGCTATAGAATAATCTTTGGCAAATAAAGAAATTTCAAACCATTCAAATCATTTCCAATTTTGTGAGTTGGTATTATTTTAAAACTTTTAAGACATAGAATAATTCAAATTTTTGAAAAATAGTCAAATCAAACATTAAAATATTGGTATAATATGTATTTTGATATTTCATACGACATTTTCTATTTCAAGAATTTGGATATTTCGACTTGATCTTATTCTCGGTTCTCCTCAAATCTTACTTTTTCTCACATTTCTAGTACCAACTAATTCGTTCGGGCGAGACATCTCACGATGTCATGATGCGCCTCCAGAGGTGTCCTCCTTTGGGAGAGCAAGCTTTATTATAGTCAAATTAATAAACATGATTCCAAAAAAAAAATATTGCAAATATATTTTGGCACATTATAAATAATATTAAAAAATAAAGAATTAGAAGTGAAGGAAAAGATCAAGCAATCTGTGAAAAATTACTTAGTTTTCCTTTTTTCTCTCGCATCCAAACACGAGTAAATTTTCTGTTTTCGCAATATATTTGTTCTCTTCTTCCACTTATAATTTTCTTTTTTATCATTTATGCTTTTTACAGAAATCAAATATTTTGCGCAATTCAAATATTTTTTTGCAAGATATTTTGTAGAAAAAAAATATACGATGTGGCATATTGTGTCGAGATCATTAGTTTAACTCAAGGAAACAGTGGTCTAGTGATCTTGAAAATAAATATCTAAGATTATTAGTTCGATTTTAGTTGGGAATTGTAATTTTAAACGTGATATTATTAATAACTGGTTAAGTGCATCGAAAATGATTATAAGTTTAAGATCCAAAATTTTTACGGTTTATACAAATATTTAGAATGTTTTTTTTTAACAACCTACTTACTAACATATATGTAAGTTTTGAATGGTGACAGTGTGGACATGACTAAATATGTACGGATCAGTTCGAATAGTAAACAAAAATTCTATATATACATAAAATATATTATTTTGTTACTATTCGGTACATGACGGGTGCGAAACTTACCGATCTCATTCAAAACCATAGTTTTCGTATTTTTTAAAAGAAATTCTAAACACTAAATCAACTAGTTTTTTCTTTTCATTTTTTTGTGTGTAAAAGTTGTTGAGTGTAAAACATCATATATAAACCAATGATTCTCTAATCATTATCGTGATTTTTTTTTTGCTGACACAGGTTTTCTTGATTTGACAATACATATTCTAGCTATTTATTGTGAGTGCCATTTTTTTTCTTCTCAATGTTAAGCTAAAAATAAGTTGTCCGCAACATCGTAAAAAATGTTAAAACAACATCGTAAAATATAAATCTTAACATTTTTTACGATGTTGCCAACAACTTATTTTTAGCTATCCATTACAAAGAACTAACCCAAAAATGACCAAGCGGATAAAATAAAACAAAAGTACTATAAAGAAAACCTAATATAACTGAAGTAAAATTCAAGGAGAGAAGGAGAATAATAATATTGACCGGGAAAGATAGGAGACGGTTTCTGATCATGCGGTCGATGACATCTTTAAGTGAGGAAAACGTCGAGGAAGCAAATGTGAATATTCGAGAATTTCGCTCTTTTTCCACTAAGTAGATGGTGGTTTGTAAGATGAACTTGGTGATGATGGAAGCTGGAAAGTGAGGCTGATGTCGACCTTGAATAATTCAAGAGGCCGCTGATTGGAGGTCCAGATGGGATTATAGTCAATCGTTGAAACAAAATGACACCAAATGTCAGTGGAGAAATCACATTCGAAGAAGAGATGGTCATGACTCTCAATATCGAACGGGCAAAAAACACATTCCATTGCCATCTTTAGCCCCCAACGTTGGAGCCTGTCCTTTGTTGGTAACTTTACTCGCAATGTCAGTCAAGTTATAAATGAGCATCAAGGGACACATTCTTTAAACCATATCACTTTGTGTCAAGAGACTAGAGGAAAATGAAATCGTAGTTACTCCTAAGTTGTTTTAAAAAAGAAAATATTAATAAATTGTACATGCTGCATTGCGCCATAAATATAAATCACGACCCCTACACATATGTGGAGGTGTAATGGTTGTTCGAGCAAGTAGGAAATTTTGTGTTTCCTGAGAACGTGCATCAAGCATTTTTTCAAATCCATTTTTTGTGATTTCGATGATACAGACACCCTGACGAATCTGTAATTGTCTTGGTCCCCTTTCCCCGAATTAAGGTATAAGAGATCCCAAATCCATCCAAGTATTATACAAAAAAGAAGCATGTTCCCATCTCCAATTTCAAACATGCTCTTGAAAAACGATTTGAGTTCTTAGTTAACCACAAGTTCTTCAAAAAAACTATGTTGATACATTTTTTCATATATCTACATGGATGACATTTTTTTCTTATAGAACTTATAATTTCAATTTAAAAATTGTCTGAATTATAAGAGATATAGTCAAAACGAAAACAAATTTGTATAGCTTGGAAAATTCTCCTATTATTTTTTTTTCGACTAAAGACATTTCATTTACGCAAGCTGAGAAGTTACATAATAATCTTCATATTACATAATTCTCCTGTTACTATATTCTGAAATTCCGTGTAATTTTTTTTTGTGTGTGTATCGATTTTTTGTTTTTGTTGTTTTTTTGCTAAAAAAACATAGAAAAATAAAATATTAGAAACGTTACGCCATCGAATACAAATCCCTTGATTATAATTGGGAGTAGTAGTTGAGACTTGAGAATTACACGCAATTAATTAAAATAAATGAACTATATATATATATATATATAAATACAGTCTTATAGTGACGTCTGAAAAATAGACCACCGTAATAAATAGAAGAGGCATTTCTAGGGTTTTCTGATCCACGCAAATCCTCCCGCCGACGTCTCTTCCTCATCTTTCTGTTTTCTCTATCTCTCCGATCTCTGACTCACGCCCCCTCCGTAATTGACCACATCTGTAAATCAAATTCTTCGAGTGTCTGAAAGTGTTTCGCTAAGAAATCTGTAAATCTAGCGAAATCGTATTGATCTGCTACCTATTTCTACATCTAAATCTGATAAAAACGATTATCGGTTGACTTATAAATTCGATATATTATTTTTGAGAAATTTGGTTATTATATGAAGAGATCGAAGAAACCCAGGGTTTCATGGCCACCAGGTCCTAAGCTTTGTCAGGTATGATCTGTGTCAGACGATCTGGTTGTCTATTGAATCGTGAATCCGAAAGTTTTATTGGTCCGTCGTATTGGTTTTCTTAAACAAATTTAGCTCATCTAAAAATCTCGATTATAGGAGCAAAATTTGAATCTAAATCGGTTTGTATATGAATTACTTATAAAATTTCGATTGATGTTTTTAACCCAAACGAATTGATGCGATTTTGAATCAGAGTGGTTAATCAATCTTATTATTATTATTATTCAATTTTCAATCGAAAATAAACGAAAACTGGGATGTGAAAATAAGAAACTTTGACAAGAAACACAAGTCTATTACTTACACGAGTCTTGTATATTTCTCGTGTTTTTTAAGAGATCATAACGTTTTAACTCATTGCTGATAATGAGAAAGAGGCAAACGTATGTAAATATGATTCATTTATATGAAATTTTGATTATTGTCTTGGCAAATTTGAATCACATCAGTTGGATTTGGATTGGATGTATTTATGATATGATGAAGTTTTGAAGTTTCAATACATATTATTGGTGAAATGCATCAATTCGTTACTCTGCCACTATAAATGTACTTTTGTAAAATCTGTGATTGATTGTTCATTTTTGATAGATACCCTGGAAGCATGAGTGGTTAGTTACATGATTTTGATAAACCTGCTTTGCTCAGCTTCTAACCATGCGGATTTGAACAGGTTAAGATGTTTCGAACAGAGGACTGTCCGGCCAAACTTGCCTCTCAGCCTCAACGTCATAACTACCCGAAGCAATCATTTGGGAAACCTCGAGCGCCAGATCTTCCACCTGGCTTTGAAGGAAATCACTATGCAGATAAGCCGAATGTCTCAAACATTCCTCGGATTAAATGGAAACGACCAACTAAGGTACTATACAACTCACAATTGGAGAAGCCCTTTGAAGCTTTTATATCTGATATTATGTGTCTTGGGCAAAACAGTTCCTTGTCAATGATACTTGGCTGGTTGGAGATGGTGGTGATAGCACAGAAAGGCGAACTGAAAACTTGAGGATTGCAAAAGTGTTGGAAGCTATCTATCCGCATCGCTCTGTCATCCCTTCTCGGTATTTGCCTTCTTTTCTTGCTCCCAGGACCTAACATTGTGTTGGTGTCTTATCCCGCTGATCACATTCTGTTTTCACACAGACCCTCTGTTTCACCGGGTGTAGAAGCCGAACGCTTTGATGACAGCAAAACTCCTACCATTCGTCTCACTCCCATTGAGGACGAGTTGGAATCTGCCGAGGAATCATCCCACACTTCTTCACTTGAATCCAGCTTCAATGCAAACAAGCAAGATCAGTTAGAAACCAAACTTCCCTGTTCAACAGTAGAACCGGTTTCTGGTTTTGCACCAGACTTGAGTCTGGCTGCTTCTGCTGCTCTGACTGCGCTGATGAAAACCAAGGAACAGGGGAGTATGGTCGATCCTGATCTACTTATCAAATTCCTCAGCGACCCGGAAATTGTCAAGAATCTGATCACTGACACAACAGGTAAATCCTCTGTAACCGAGAATCATCCCATTGACACTAAAATCAACCTTAGTAGACTTGTGCCCCAACATGTCAACGCCTCAGCCATGGCTATAAAGCCGCAGCCAATAATACCTCAAGAACAGAGTTTCACAGCTTCTCAGCCTTTAACTAACCCTGAGCACAGACGAGTGTCTCCACCCAAGCCTGGAAACGGAAACATATTCCCACCAAAACCTCTAAATGGAAAACCCCGTAATATACCAATGCCCGTTCAGTTCTCTGTCGGCATAGCTACAGAACCATCTCTGCCAGCTCGGCTTCCATCGAGTTCTCTGCCAATGAACATTAACCTCCAGAGACCTCAACATGTTTTCTCAGAACCAAAGGTAACAGTAAAGCCTCAACCCCAACTCCAACACAATTCTGCATTCCGCACTTCTGAAATGAACAATGTTCAAGCATCAATTGGATTTGGAAGGGGTCCTCAAACTGGTTTCGATACTTATCCAATGAACTTAAACCGGGATGATGCTACTAGTAGACCTAAACCGGTAGTGCAATCCACGAAGAGTCTAGACTATTTCAAGAACCTTATAAGGGAACATGGGATAGTGAATCATGAAACTAACCAATACCATTCACAAACTGGAAAATTCAATGGACGCGTTGATCAAATTAAGGTTCAGAAACAGTGTATCTACTATGGCACCGCGAGAGGATGCAAGCTGGGTGATAATTGCAACTATGTTCATGACCGATTGAGGCCTAATTTTGAGGCTGAGGCTCGAATGGCTAAGAGATTGAAGTTTGGAAGGTATGAGCAAAATGGTTTATGAACATAACAATTCTGGCTCTGATTCATTCCAAATCACAAAATAGTCTTTTCTATCACTGGTTGAGTAACAAAACCTGAGTTGATACCACTTTCAATTTTGATTAATTTCTGTGCACCAAATTTTAATTAATTTAACAAAGTACTTTGTTTAGAGCACCAAATCTGTTGATACCAGAATTTGAAAGGTCGTCAAGTGGTCTGAATTAGCACCAGGTGTATTTTTAGAAGACAGAAATACGGAGAGTTGACAAAAGATTCGATTGATGACCAATGTTGAGTTTTCTATCGCTTAAAAAACTACAATGTTGTAAGATACAGCAAGAGAGAGCTGTATTGCCATTGGAACCGGTTAGGATAAGTAAATGTCGCAAGAAAATATAAACCATCAAGGTGACCCCAAAAATCAATAAATAAATAAATCATAACTCTTACCTTCAAATGGCAGATTCAGTACACAGCTCATATAAGTTTCCAACACCAAAAAAGTTACCCTAAAGTAAACCGCAACTATGGGTCTCAAGTGTTTAACAAAATGGAGCAAAACAAAATCAAGAAAGCGGAAAAAAGAGTGTGTAACACAGTCAAAGTCTAGTCTGCCTTGGCTGCTGATGCGGCAGCTTGACCTCTGAGACGACCAGTTCTTCTTGCAGCAATGAGACCAGCTTTTGCCCCAGCAGGAGTATCGCGCCTGACCGTACTGGCATGACCGATGTGCTGGTGGTTTCCTCCTCCGTGTGGATGTTCCACTGGATTCATTGCAACACCGCGAACTATAGGCCAGCAGTTTCTCTTCACTCGGTACTTGTGGTACGCGTTTCCGGCCTTGAGAAGTGGCTTCTCTGTTCTTCCTCCCCCTGCAACTTGCCCAATCATTGCTCTGCACCCACTTTGGACAACCTTCTTTGATCCAGAAGGTAGCTTAATCCTTTTCATGGAAAAAATGATTATCCAGTGTCATTATCACATAACCAAAACTTAAATGCATAAAATACTTTACAGAATCAATTCATATCAATAATCCTTTTAATATGTCCCTGGTGGTGATACATGCATTTCATCCAAAAAAGAGCATAAACTTTGGTAAACTTGTCTGATTGACCTATGTCCCTGCATCGATTCATGTTCCATGTATGATGGTTTCTTAGAGACAAGGAGTTTCAAGTCAAGTTAGAAGATGATATTCCAATAATAAAATTAGATTGATACACAGGATAACAATTGCAAGAAAATCTTTAAGATGAGAGAAACAGAAACAGAAACAGAGTTTCTTGGTATACAAGAAGGCATAAGAAGATATTCACCTAGTGGTGCCATTGTCAGGATTGTGAGCAATCACGATGGCGTAATCACCAGAAGCCCTAGCGAGAGCTCCACGGTCACCGACATGGAGCTCGACATTGCAGACAACAGCTCCCTCGGGAATCGATCTAAGAGGAAGAACGTTTCCGACAAGGAGATTCGCTTTCTTACCACAGTAGAGGAACTGGCCGGTGTACATACCTTCGGCTGCGACGAAGAGCTCCTTCTGCTTCTTGTAACGGAAAGGATGGCGGAAATCGACGCGGGCAAGAGGAGCTCCGCGACCGGGATCGTGGATGATCTCGGTCACCAGTCCTTTGAGGTAACCATTTCGCTCGCCGTAATCGAGGCTACGGAACTTAGCCGGACCCTTGCGGTGGTGAGTGTGGGACTTGAAGACGGAACCAGCAGCACCTTTACGCTGTGCCCTAATCACACGACCCATTACGAACAAGCCGCCTTTCTTCTTTGCCCTCTGCGCACGCTATTCACCTTTTCTCCTAAACCCTAATGTCTTATTTATAGAGCGCGCGTGTTCTCCAAAAAACCTTGTTCTTATTCGGTTTTGGTGTTGGGCCTTTTGTATCCAAGGCCCATTTAAATTAGTTCAGTTTGTTTCTTGATATTGCAAACTGCATTGTCATTAGAAGGCGAAAAATGTAATATGAAAAAAAAAAAAAACTTGTACTTCCCAAAATATGCTAAACCGCCTTTTACCCTTTTTTTGTTGTTGTTGCTAAACTTTAAATACTATTTTCTGTTATTTTTTCAAAAAAGACTATAGTTTTAATTAACATAGTTTTAGGAAAATATGTTAATCACATGCATACTGCCATATTCGCACCATATACACGCTCGTAAAGCCTCCAACAAAGGGATTGATTGCAAAGCAACCAATTGCAATGCCACATGGAATCCATAACAAGCTTTTGTTACCTGATTCATTTTCGCTTTCAAAGACTCGTATGTCGACCAAGTATTGGGGTCTAAAATTATAATTTAAGAATTATATTTTTGGTAATGTGTTCTCTTATTTTATTTTATTTTATTTGTATGCATAAGACTCATTTTTTCTCGATTTTACGTTCTCAACCTAAATCTAGCATGCTTTTCCCATTTTTCTTCGTCATTTATCAGTGGATGGTTACTTGCGGATTTAATTTTCTCCATGATAAGAAAACTTTAAATGAGTTTAGTATAGTTTTAGGTCAATTGATATTAATTTTAGGTCAATTTATTTTTAGATGAAATCTCACAATATTTTTTAGGTCAATTTAAAATTCATTTTTACAAACAGAAAACTGGATCCAAATCTTATCAACGGTTCCGAATGTTAGAATATGGGCTTCCAACTCAAAATCAATTGGCAATGAGTGGATTGACCCATATCCCTTATGTATTACTTCCCCTTTCAATTTCTGATGTAGGACTTTAGTCATTAATACGCCTCCTCGAAATGATGGCTCTTTTTGACCATTAATCTCAGAATATTGGGCATGGAGAAGCGGGATCAATTTTAGGGTCCGACCTAGTTTCGATGGACCAACTTTTGAGTCAGATTAATTTTTGGATCGGGTTGGACAGCGTGGATCGGACTCTGATACCATGTTAGAATATGGGCTTCCAACTCAAAACCAATTGGCAATAAGTGGATTGGCCAATATCCTTTATATATTCCTTAGAATCCCTTACAATTTTCGATGTGGGACTTTAGTCCCTAATACCGAATCCATATAAGAGGCAAATGAAATATAAATCTAAAAATTACGTGAATAAATCTAAGATTTAACTAAAAATAAATCTAAAGATTACGTGTAAAACATAGCAATAGAGCCTGAGTTTTCTAGTTCAATCAATAGATATTGTTGCAATTAGTTTTTTTTTTTTTTGGGGTTAAAAATAGATAAAGATACTTTTATTTATTATATATATATATATATAATGGAAATCTCGTAAACTACATGGGAGGTTTGCGACAATAACAACGGTCTGAGAGACAAGCATCAATTTGTTCGCCTCTAGCTTTACAATAGGCAAAACAAGCATCCAAATCACAATCGGGTTGGGGTTTTCCTCTAGCCATGATTCGTTCACGGGGACATTCACAACCACCCTTCACACACCTGGGGGTTATACATTTGAGTCTAGCACAATCTGAGTCCTCCTTGCAAGGTTGATGTCCACTTCGTGCCAGAATCGATGTACCTGAAAATATATACTCATGAATCATGAATCCATGCTGATGAGGAAGACAAATACAGTAGAAGAATATAATTTGATTGTTTTTAAACTCACATGTTGAAAAAAGTAGAATACCAATGAATATCAAAGCTGATTTCTCCATTTTGTTGCTGTGTTATGATTTGGAGTCGTTTTATTGTAAGAAAATATCTTCTTCTTTTTTCTTTAACCCTAATTTGTTATTTTTTCCTTTTCACTTTAGAACATCAAGTATATATAACAGAGTATTTACTTGCGTCAAACGTCAATATTTACATCTATATATATTTAATTAATACTTCCATATTTGCATTTATCTTTAGTATATATTCTGATTTGTTTCTGTAAGACTGTAACAAGATTTGATACCTAAATATTTATAGGGGAATTAGCAGGAATGACCAAAAATAAAATTATAATTAAGGATATAACTAAATTTTTTTTGAGAAAATTGGATTGTATACCTTCAATTTTATTAATAATTGGAAATCTATACTAAATTTTTTTAAAAATTTGAAATATATCTTTTTTGTTGTTAATACATTTTTGTCCCTAGTCAATCTTAAAATTTCAGAAAAAATAACAAAAAAATTCTGATTATTTGATTTTTTTTTTTAAATGTTATCTAATATTTTTTTTAATTAATTTAAATTAATTACGAACTTATAAAAAAATACTAATTTTATAAAAAAAATAACTACGAATTTACATTTTATAATTTAAAATTTAATTTATAATTATAAATTTAATTAATATAGATATAATTTGTTAAGTCAACGAAAATAAAAATTAAGTCAATGGTTTAAACAAGTCGAGAAAGTAAAAAATCAACCAACCAAAATATAAATCGACAGTTTAAAATAAATCAACGAAAAAAATATTTAAGTCGATAAACAAAAAATTAAGTCAATGGTTTAAATAAGTCTACAATGTAAAAAATCAAATAACAAAAATATAAATCGACTGTTTTAGAATAAGCCGATGGATTAAAAAAATTAAGTCGACGAAGATTAAAAAATAAGTCAACGGTTTAAATAAGTCGACAAAATGAAAAATCAACTATGCAAAATATAAGTCGACAGTTTAAAATAAGTCGCCAAAAAAATAATAATCCGACGAACATAAAAAATAAATCAACAGTTTAAATAAATCGACAAAGTAAAAACTCAACCAACCAAAATACAAGTCGACTGTTTAAAATAAGTCGGTGAAAAACAAATTAAGTCGATGAATATAAAATATAAGTCAATGGTTTAAATAAGTTGACAAAGTAAAAAATCAATCAATCAAAATATAAATCGACTGTTTAAAATAAGTCGGTGAAAGATAAAATTAAGTCGATGAAATAATAAAATAAGTCAATGGTTTAAATAAGTCGACAAAGTAAAAAATCGACCAACCAAAATATAAGTCGACTGTTTTAAAAAAAGTCGAGATGACTAATTATTTTTATTTAATCAAAATTTTATATTTTAGATATTGATTAATTAACAATATATTTTATAAAAATATATATTTAAATAAGAAATTAAAATTTAGAACTGAAAATTAATTAGTTTAAACATAATTTTGAATTTAAATTAAATAATTTTAAGTTATTTTTAATTAAATTTATTAATATAATAAAGAGTTAAATATATAAGGGTATTTACGTACTTTAATATAATAAAAAGTATAGTTTTCAAAATTTTATAAAATTAAGTGTAGTTTTCAAATTTACTATAAAATTTGGTACTTATCAAAATCCCCCAAAAAAATTTGGTGGCAATATTTTGTATAATACGTGTATTAATTGCCATTCTACCCCTTCGTTTCCGTCACTCGCCGTCTTGGAAATTCTGTTCAATCGATGACGGCTAGACTCTGATCATCTTCATCGTTTCTCCGTCTTCGTTTCAATTGATGACGGTGAGTTTCCGTTCATCTTCATCATTTCTTTGTAGTTGGGTCAATGTCGTCTTCGCATTTCGCCGTCTCGGAAACTCCGTTCAATCGCTGACGGTGACTCCGATCGATTGTTACTTGTTTCTCTATCTTCGTCACTTGCCGTCTCGAAAACTCCAATCATCTTCATCGATTGATTCTTTCAAAGAAAAATAAGCTTCTTCGATTCTCCTCCTAGATAGTGCTTTTCGTATTTTCTCTCTGATTTCTAAGTTTTTGTGTTGATTTTTACTGTAGAAACTCTTAACCCATATTAGATCATTCACGATTCAATCGGAATCAATTTGGATTTGATTTAATTAGGCATCGGTATCACGGCGGCGGAAGTGGAGGTTGAACGGAGAATCAGAAAGGGGAAGACCAGGACAAAGACAAAATGGACATCTCAACAAGTCAAATGGTTACTTGCCAAAATAATCCATTTATCATAGCTATATTGTTAAGGGTGATTAACATGTATAGACACTTTTTGGACAAAACTTTCAGTTAAGACACTTTTGGGGAGGGCATCCTTTTTCCACTGTTTGAAAATCTTAATGGCGAAATAGCCTCTGAGCTGAATGGAGTAGAATGAGACTAGTTAGCATATTTAGTTAAATGGTGTACTATAAGACGTTGATCCAAAAAGTAAAAATTAGGAATTAATGGTTCAGATTTAATCTTTTTAAAAAGTGTATCATTAATGAAAAAGAGTGTGGACCATAGATCTTTTAGAATCGTGTGGTGAAGATGGAGCGTTGTAAAACCTTGTTGGTGAGATTTGTGTGGATCGTCTCTACTAGAGACGGTGAGGCAACACACGATGGAGATCGGAGAAGCAACAACGGATCTACTCCGCTAAGCTGATGCAAGCACTGCAACGGCTCAGAAACGGGGAAAAACTGTCCGCGAAGCCGTCGATCGAGTTCTCGCTGTTTTCTCGTGGCTTTGGGTTCTGGTTTGAAGACCTCCTCCGTCTTCTTCTCCATCTCGCCACGATTTCTTAAGGTATGTTTCGTACAGTTTCGTCGAATTTAGAATCCTAACATTCTCTATCCGTGTATGTTTCTCCAAAGTGTAAGTTCGTTTATTTGTCCGATAATTTCTTCTGGATTTGATTTCTTTATTTTTCATTATTTTGTTTTAGAGATCCATGGAGTTTTGTGGTTTTGGTTTGTCCGTCTCTGATTTTTTATAGAATATCTTTTTGATTATTAATGAGTTGTCCCATTTAATTACAGTTTCTGAAGAGCGATTTGGAGCTAGCTGTTTTCTTTGCCATTTGAATAAAATGATGCAAAGGCATGATGCAAAAAGCTAGAATTTTAAAGAGGATGAAGGCAATCAAAGGTTTAGTGACTTGTTTTGCAACTATATACAGAAAGACGTCCCTCGTGTCGAAAGAGAAAAATGCAAAAGTTGATAAATCTGATTGAAGACTAAGCGGAACTGAAGGGGAGAGATTTCAGATCAGAATTACTTAGTGGTTGGTTGGTGATGGAGGACACGGTGGAAGTCGATGCGAAGGTAAGCCATCCATGATTGGAGAATGTAATGTACAATGTCTCATGGACAGCTTGTGTGGACATATTATCATGGTCGATGTTGATGTTGGTGCTTGCTTAGGAATTTATGAAAAGTTTGTGTGGACAAGGATATAATTTCTTTCGATTGGAATTGGGATGTAAATCAGAATCAAAATCTCATTTTTTTCATTTTCAGACAATTACAACGACGAAGAGAGCGAGGAAGACAATTACAACAAAGAAGAATATGAAGACGAGGAAAACAATCTGCAGGTTGGTGGATGGATGATATCATCAATAATTTGTGTGTTATTCGTTCCAAGCAAACTCTCGAAATTGTCAATATTTTTTCTTAACTCAAACAGGATGTGGGAGTCGAAACTCGCACAACCAAAACTTGTAAGGGAATTTTAGGGATTCGAAAAACTTCTATGTAAAGAAACCAAGAACAGAGATCCAAAGATGGTGATTTTATTCAAGCTATTTAGAAAGCTGTTTGTAGAGAAAGTAACAAGTGTTTTCTAGGTCAAATTTCGGATCCCCTTTTCAAAGGGGCTACACGTCTTATTTATACAAGGGTAAGTCGGCTAGGCTTGTTTCCTAAAGGTATTTGGAAAACTTCCTTTCTCTGGCTCGGATGTGGGCTTCTTTCTTAGGCCTGTCATCTTGGCCCACCAATCTCTTATGGCTCGTTGCCTCGGCCCAATAAAATATTGGGCTCGTTGCTCCGCTGGGTCATCGGTGAGCTGGCTCGTCGTTTGTCTCGCCTGCTTCTCCCAATTCCGAGCCAGGTAGTTGGATCATTACTAGACTTCCCTTGATGCCGAGCCAGGAAATTGGTTTGCCAACATGTTGGCTCGTCACCGTTTGTTGGTTTGCCAACACGTTGGCTCGTCACCGTTCGTTGGTTTGCCAACATGCTGGCCGTCACTTGTTTTTTCATGCTGCCTAGCCAAGATGTTGGCTCGTCACTCCTTTCTCCTTGCTGCCTAGCCAAGATGTTGGCTGGTCTCCCCTTTCTCCTTGCTGCCTAACCAAGATATTGGCTCGTCTCCTTTCTCCTTACTGCCTAGCCAAGATGTTGGCTCGTCTCCTGATTCTTCTATTGCCTAGCCAAGATGTTGGCTCGTCACTCCTTTATGCCTAGCCAACATCTTGGCTCGTCACTCCTTTCTGCCTAGCCAAGATGTTGGCTCGTCTCTCCTTTCTCCTTGCTGCCTAGCCAAGATATTGGCTCGTCTCCTGATTCTTCCATTGCCTAGCCCAGATGTTGGCTCGTCGCCTAGCCAAACGTTGGCTCGTCAATGCTTGCTTCTGCCGCCGAGCCAAGAGTCTGTGCTTGCTTGGCTAGACTTTTCTCCATACTTAGTCTTATCAGCAGTTGATCTCGATGAGGTGAAAACCGACCCCAACAGTTAGCCCCCCAGCTCGGTAGTATTATTAATAATAGTGACGAGGTGAGAAATCAAGATCGAGATCAACTCTCTTTGGGCTACCGAGCCAGATTTGCGGTGAAGTTGTCATCCGGACATTGACGCATGCCGAGCCAAACTGAGTGTTACCGAGGAGTTTTATTTCCGAACCAACACTGGAAAATCTTATCGCCGAGCCAACCCCTAGACGTGCTGCTGATTCGTCTTCAATTGCGTTGCCGAGCTACTTTGGCCTGTGATATATTCATTTTCATTTTGCCGAACCGACACCTTTGTCATGTTGCCGAGCCAAGATGTTATTCGTTTGACCGAGCTGTTTTGGCTCGTTATCTTGCTGCATTGCTTAGACTGTTATTTTGCCGAGCGTCCTCTTCTGATATGTTTGCCGAACCAACCCAACAGGTGATTTGTCTTTGGCTCGGTAGTAATGTTGGCTTGAAGTCTCTGTTCATGATTACAACTTTATTGGGAACCGCAAACATTTTCGTATGTTCCCGAGGCCGCGTGACATCACGCGCTATACTCTCATGCGTCTTTATATTCAGATCTTTGTCTCACTCCTCATAACTCACTTCTCTCCATTTCCGAAAAATCAGGTAGCTCTCTTCTCTCTCCTCTTTTCTCTCTTTTTTGTTTAAGTAGTTGGCTAGGTTTTCATCGATTCTCCTGTTCCGCCGCTGCCACTATTGAATTTTCCGATCAATCTTCAAACGTGGCTCGGCGTCTCCTTACATTTTCCGATCCATCTTCAAACGCGTCCGGCGAGTGTTTGAATTTTCCGATCCATCTTCATCCAGATCGAATTATTCTCCTTGATCTTCTGTTTCCGAGCCAAAAATCTCTCCAAATTCTTTCTAAGTATCAGCTTGACTACGAACCAAAATCATCAATGTCTCATATCACCGAGCTGGAGGATTCTATTGGTTCGGCAACTTCCGCTTCACTGCCGGGTCGCAAGATGGTTTTATCTCCAGAGGTTTCCGAGCCGGCCGAACCTAGTTCTTCTTTGGGTCGGTTGCAAACTATCGTCCCGTCTTTGGTTGTCGAGGCTATTGATGCCGAGGCAGTTCTGATTCAGAGAGCTCTTGCAGAATTCAAAGCCGAGCCGACAGAATATGTTATTGACGAGGCGGAAAAGGTGCGTTTGGAGAGATTGTTTGCGAGCCACCAGGCTAGCACATCGACGAGGCAAAAGCCTAAGAAAAAAGCTCCCAAGAGACGACCCGACCCACCTGGTTCGTCTTTATGCACCTCTGAGTCTTTGGAGGCACTGAGGCTTCGATTTAATATCTCAGAAGATGTAGATCTGATTGTTTCGGCCTCGACAGACCGAGCTGAATCTCCACCACCTGGGTATTTCACTCTCTGTGAGAGTTTCTTTTACGGTTGTCTACTCTGGTTTCCGATTCCCAGCTTGATCGTCCGTTTCCTATACAAACATGGGTTAGCGCCGAGCCAAGTTACGCCTCGTGGGATGCGTCACTTAGTCGGGATTCTGGTTCGGAGCTACGAGTGCGATGCGACTGTTCGCATCTCCCATCTTCGGCAGTTCCTTGAGTTCCGAAAGATCAAGAACTACCGAGCCTATTATATTTCCAACAAGAAGCAAAGGAAGATAATCGAAGGCTTCCGAAGCAAGGATGGAGACTGGGGGAACTTCTTTTTCTTTGTTCCTATCAACGATGCTATGGTCGAAGCCGAAAGCATCCATTACGTGAAGACGGAATGGGGAACCATTGGTGGGCGAGCCGTAGACTTTTCAGGAGATTTGCCAATGTTTAACTTCGTAGCGAGCTGACCACTGATTTCTCTTCTTTGTTTTTGCAGTTCGGCAGATTCTCCCACGTTATCCAGAAGACACGCTCACGCTTCAGAACACACTTGCGGCTAGAAGGTACCATTGGGAAAAATATTTTTCCCTAAAAAGAGTCAAAAAAGCCAGAGCCACTTTTGCCGGTGTTGAAGTTTCTAACAGCTCGGAATCTGAACCCCCAGAGTGAAGTCCTCCAAGAAGAAGAAGTATGGGAAAAAGGTTGACCATCCGTGACAAACAGGCCCTAAAGGAGATGAAGGAAAAAGAGGCGGCTGCCCGGGCTGATGAAACAGCTAACCCAACCGAACAAGCAGCCGAGCCAGTTGCTGATGTGCCTGGCCGAACCGTGCCTGAAATGGAGGCATGTCTTCCCTCCGAGCTGCCAGCCTTGGACGCCGAAGCAAGGGAAGTGGTTTTCGCTATTGTTCCTGTCGCTATGCCTTCTGGCTCGGCGTTCGTCCAACACAAAGGCGACAGGAAGAAACGAGCTGCCTCCGAGCCAGATAAAGAAAAAAACAAGGAAAAACAAAAGAGAAAGCGCCAAAGGCATACCGATCCAACTCCTGCCGAGCCAAGGCCGGCGTCTTTTGGACAAGAAGGATCCGCGCCGATTTGTAATGATGCCGAGGCTTCAACGACTCTCTTCTCGCAGGTTCGCTGCTCGGGAGACAGACTACCGCCTGTCGATGTCCTTTCTCATGGCGATTTGTACACGGATATGTCGCTCCGAGGCACCAAGGTATTTGCAGATTCAATGTTTTACTAAGAAAAAAAACAAAACCTTAAGCGCTGATTGTTTCTTCTTATGGCCAGTTCATTGCTTCCATAAACAAGATCGTCGCCGCCTTCAAGCAAGACGTGCGAAAGGACAGGCGCCAAATCGAGGATGCTCAAAAGGACGTGTCTTTCCTCCGAAGCAGAGTCGCCGAGCTGGAAGGCAAACATGCTGACGAGCTGGCGACTGCTGCAGCTCGGATCGAAGCTCTCGAGAAGGACAAGGCGCTTAAGGAAGAGTGGAACAAAGCCGGTGATTTGGCTATGAGGATAGACCGCTCCAAGCAGAAAAAGGCTGCTGAAATTGAATCCTTGAAGAGGTAACTCACTGCCGTAAATGCTTTGCACGAGGCAGATGTGAAGAAGGCGCAGAAAGCAGCGAGGCGGGAGATGTCTGAGAGATTCCAGGAGCGGCTTGCTAAGATTGAGAAGAAAATTGACGAGCTGAAAGAGGCAAAAGAGAAGGAGCTCGATCTGGCCCAAGTTGACAGCAAATCAGTTGCTCGAAATTCTGCAGAGAGAGGATGCGCCTGCCCTTGCTCCGAGGTGGTGAAACTAACGGGCTGGAGAGCTGATCTGGCCGAGGCAGCTGATGAGTTCGAGAAGATTGAGGCCGAGCTGAAGAAAGATCTGACGCTTTCTCCTGTTTCTTCAGAGTCCACGGGCACTCTCTTAGGGAGCGAACCAGTGGAGAACGCGGCGGCGAACGTTGGTGTTGCAGATTTTTCCGGCTCGAACGCTGGTACGCTTGGGATTGCTGTTCTTGCTGCTGAGAAACCTTCCTAGCCAGATCCTCTCGAATGATCTTTTTCTCTGTTTCTTTAACTTGAAAACTCCTTTATCTTTTATTCGGTATATTTTGGTTTAAGACAAACGCCTGGATGGCTTTATCCATTACTACACTTTGTAATGATTGTCTGCTTTTGCTTAAGTAATCTTTTACTTCTGCTTTAATGTGATATTGCGAACCATCCCTGGATTTATCATAAAATGTGGTTAGTGTTTTTAATGTCAGTTTAGGGTTTGCGGTGTTTCGACTTATACTCCCGTTCTTTTGACAATGAAACATGTTAAAAATCTCATACTAACTTTTCTAGGTATAGTATTATGTTTCTGAGATGTTTATGACCAGTGTACCAAGAGGTGTTTACTGGTTTTCAGAGTTTAGTTTGAGTGTTAAGACTTGCGAGTTTTCGACTTACGGGTCCCTCTCAAAGATAAAATTGTAAGAATATCGTCCAGGATAAACCTTTCGGATATTAGATTAGGATATACCCAACCGGAATTTGTATAGCGCGCTTTTATACCCGTAAGAGGGTGTTGAGAACCTTTATCCCATATAGAGGTAATGGTTAAAATAAAGGATGTGGTTGCACGTCTATTGTGGCCAGCAACGGGCGAGATGATGAATATCCATGAAGAATGTAAAGATGTAACTTGTGTCGACTAAGTGACGAGTTGTGTTATAAAAAGTTTGAAGTTATTACCTTTAAAGAGTGATGCGAGGTGTGGGAGTATACATGTATACGTACCCACTCCCCCCCCCCCCCTTTTTGAGGAGGGGGACAACTGAACCCATCCGAAGAAGAGCTGCCTACGTACCCTTTTCAGGGATCAAGTCGTCCCGTAGTTCATGTGAAGTGATTTAGTGGTAATACCTCTTTAGGTGCATTGCGTTCCAAGATCTTGGTATCGGAACATCAAACATGTTTGAGAGCTCGAATACTCCTGGTCGAACTGCCTTGGTGATTTTGTAAGGTCCTTCCCAGTTCGCATCTAGTTTGCCAGCGTTTGTTTCGGCTGTGTTCTGAAAAACTTTGCGGAGAACCAGATCGCCTTCTTTGAACTTGCGACTTCTGACGTTAGTGTTGTAATACTTAGCTGCTGCCTGTTGATAATTTTGAATCCGAACGAGTGCCTGATCCCTTCGTTCGTTAACCAAGTCCAACTCATCGAGTAGCATGAGGTGATTCAGTCCTTCCTTCCCAGAAAGAAGTCTGCGGCGGACTCAAGGAAATTGGACCTCGGCTGGGATGACACATTCGGTACCGTGGACAAGAGCAAAGGGTGTTTCTCTAGTGGCGCGCCGCGGAGTTGTTCGGTGCGACCATAATACTCTTTCAAGTTCATCTGCCCAGCGTCCCTTCTTTGCATCAAGGCGTTTTTTCAAGCCATCCAGGATAGTCTTGTTTACTGCTTCTGCTTGTCCATTCCCTTGTGGGTAGCGTGGCGTAGACTTGCTGAGTCGTATCTTCCATTTTTCGCAGAAGGCTTCAAACCTTGTAGAGATAAATTGTGAGCCGTTGTTCGTAACAATTTCGTAGGGAACTCCATGTCAGCATAAGATATTTTTCCAGACGAAAGTTTCGACTTGGGCATCCTTTATGTTGGCGTAAGAATCTGCTTCTACCCATTTTGAGAAGTAATCTGTCAGAACCAGCAAGAACCTCTTTTGTTTGGACCTATGCAGAGGCCCGACGATGTCCATTGACCAGCGCATGAAGGGGTAGGGCGCTGAGATTGATGATAGCAACTCCGTATGTTGATGAATCATTGGGACATGTCGTTAGCATTTTTCGCACCTGGCGGAGAACTTTTCACAGTCCTTCACCATCGTTGGCCAATAGTAGCCATGACGCTTGATCTTGACCGCCAAAGCTCTTCCGCCGGAGTGATTGCCACACGAGCCACTTGTCTGATGGTTTCTCGCCGTCCATGATGTATACGCGAATTGCTCCCATCCATTCTTTGTCGCACCCGTAGTCCGTTCCTGTTTGTTGTGGGTCTTCCTCCATCTCCACTACTTCACCTTTGGCCGGAGGCTCCGTTTCAGGTTCTCCCCCTATCTCAATTGCCTTGTCCTCCACCGATGGAGTCACGTTCTGGTCATCCGGATTGGTGGTGTTGGTGCTGCCCTTTTCTGCAAGGCTTGGCCCAGATATTCCTTCGGTTCGAACGGCTGTTTGGGAGCGAGTGACCGCGCTCACGGTGTCAGAGAGGCTGATACTTGGGTTTTTGATGAATTCCACTGGGATTATTCTTTTCAAGTCTTGATCGGAGGAGGATGCGAGTGCTGCTAGCGCGTCTGCTAAAGTGTTTTCCCCACGTGGTATCCGTGTTAATGTGAACTCTTCGAACTGTGCAGCCAGTCCTTTGACAATCGTTAGATAAGCTTCCATTCGGTCGTCTCTGGCTGTGTACTCGCCACTAACTTGGTTGACCACCAGCTGTGAATCGCAGTAGGCTTGGATGTGAGAAACCTTAAGTCCAAGAGCAAGTCTCATTCCAGCTATCAAAGCTTCATATTCTGCTTCGTTATTGGATGCACGAAAACCCAGGCGGAATGACTGCTCGAGGATTTCGCCTGTTGGAGAGGTTAACCGTATTCTCACTCCGGATCCTTGTTTTGATGATGATCCATCCACGTGAAGCCTCCATATTGTGCTCGGAGCCGCTCTTCTATCACTTCTTCTGGGAGTTCTATCAAAAAGTCGGCTAGGACTTGAGATTTTGCGCAGGCTCTGCTTTGATATTCGATGTCATATTCGCTCAGCTCTATTGCCCACTTTGCTAATCTCCCAGACTGGCTAGGGCTATGCAAGACGGATCGCAGTGGGAAGGTAGTCAAAACTACAATCGAATGTGACTGGAAGTATGTCTCAGTTTTCGAGCGGACATTACCACAGACAATGCCAGCTTCTCCATCTGTGGATACCGTGTTTCAGCGTCGGTGAGAGTTTGACTAACATAGAAAATTGGCTTCTGCTCGCTGCGCTCTTCCCTGATGAGTACACCACTTACCGCCGTGGCCAAAACGGCCGTGTATAGAAACAATGGCTCGCCTTCCACCGGTTTCGTAAGTACTGGAGGGCTGGCCAGGTACTCTTTCAACTGTTGAAACGCCTGCTCGCATTTTTCTGTCCATTCAAACTTCTTGTTCCCACTTAGCGTATCGTAGAAAGGCAAACATTTATCAGTTGACCGAGAGATGAAACGATTCAGCGCGGCGACCCGTCCAGTTAGCCTCTGGACTTCGCGCTTTGTCTTCGGTGACACCATCTGTATGAGCGCATCAATCTGCTTTGGATTGGCTTCAATTCCACGGTGGGTGACCAGATATCCAAGGAATTCTCCAGACGTGACCGCGAATCTGCACTTGGTTGGGTTCAGCTTCATGTTATGCAGATTCGGTTGCTTGAAACATTCTTCTAGGTGAGCTACGTGATCCTCCTCCTCTAAAGACTTCACCAGCATGTCATCTATGTATACTTCCATTGTCTTCCCCAGTTGGCCAGCGAACATTCGGTTTACTAATCGCTGGTAGGTGGCTCCGGCATTTATGAGACCGAACGGCATGACTTTGTAGCAGTATATCCCGCGGTCTGTGATGAACGCCGTCTTCTCTTGATCGTCTGGGTTCATTAGGATTTGGTTGTATCCGGAGAAAGCGTCCATAAATGAAAGGAGTTTGTTGCCTGCTGTCGCTTCCACCAATCGATCAATATGTGGCAGTGGAAAGCTGTCTTTGGGACAGGCTTTGTTCAGGTCGGTGAAGTCCACACATACACGCCATTTCCCATTTTTCTTCTTAACTACCACAGGGTTAGCGAGCCAGTCTGGATACTTTGCTTCGACTATTGATCCCACGCGTAGTAATCTTTCCACCTCGTCATTCACTGCTTGTGCTCTGTCCGGACCAAGTTTTCGCCTTTTCTGTTTGACGGGTTTAAAGGTTGGGTCCACGTGCAGCTCATGGCACGTTACGTTGATGCTGATGCCGGGCATGTCTTCAGCTTCCTATGCGAAGGTGTGTAGGTTCTTTTTAAGGAAAGAAATCAGCTATCCCCTTATTGGATCTTTCAGCTCGGCCCCTATTTCGACACAGCGTTCCGGGTGATTGCCATCTATGTTCACCGAGACGACGGGGTAGCAAGTTGGTTTGCTTTCCCTTTCACGATCCTCCGTGATCTGTAATTGCTATAAGGGTTTTGCCAACTCCTTCTCGGGTTCCCTGTCAGTCTTCATCTTCTTTCTCCTAGTGGTGGTTTCTGTGACGGGGTTCCTAAGTTTGTGTTTGGCTAGGAAACAAATGCGGGATTCCTTTTGGTTCCCCCAAATTGTTTTGATTCCCCCAGGGGTCGGAAATTTTATGCAGAGGTGATAGGTCGATGGCACGGCTCGCATCGAGTTTATCCAGGGTGTGCCCATGATCACATTGTAGATCGCAGGATGATCTGCAACCGAAAACTCCACTATCTTGGTTACCTGTTCAGCTCGGACAGGGAGTTTTATTGTTCCAAGGGTCATGGTCGTTGTGAGAGTCGAAACCCGCACAACCAAAAACTTGTAAAGAGATTTAGGGATTCGACAAACTTCTATGTAAAGAAACCAAGAAACTGAGATCCAAAGATGGAGATTTTATTCAAGCTGTTTCGAAAAGCTGTTTGTAAAGCAATAAACGTTTTTCTAGGTTAATTTTCGGATCCCCTTTTCAAAGAGGTACATTGTCTATTTATACACAAATAGGTCGGCTAGGTTTCTTCCTAAACGAGAAAGGAAAACTTCCTCTTTCTTCGAAATTTCCTTTCTGGTTTTCATGGGCTTCTTTCTTTGCCTCGTCGCCTCGGCCCACCAATGTCTTGTGGCTCGTTTCCTCGTCCTATCTAAGACGTTGGGCTTGTTGCTTTGTTGGATTATCGATGGGCTGGCTCGTCGCCCATTTCTCCTTGATGCCGAGCTGAGGGTTTTGGTTCGCCAACATGTTGGCTCGTCACCGTTCTGCTGGTTTGCCAACTTGTTGGCTCGTCACCAAGTACTTGGCTTGTCCCCTACTCATTTCCACTGCCTAACCAAGATGTTGGCTCGTCACCATTTTACCCGGCTTCCTAGCCAAGATTTTGGCTCGTCTCCATTTCTTCCTGCTGCCGAGCCAACAGGAGTGTTGGCTCGTCACTCCTTCCTGCTGCCTAGCCAAGATGTTGGCTCGTCTCTACTTCTTCATGCTGCCGAGCCAAGTTGTTGGCTCGTCTCCATTTCTTCCTGCTGCCGAGCCAACAGGAGTGTTGGCTCGTCACTCCTTCCTGCTGCCTAGCCTAGTTTGGCTCGTCACTCCTTCCTGCTGCCTAGCCAAGATGTTGGTTCGTCTCTACTTCTTCATGCTGCCGAGCCAAGTTGTTGGCTCGTCTCCATTTCTTCCTGCTGCCGAGCCAACAGGAGTGTTGGCTCGTCTCCATTTCTTCCTGCTGCCGAGCCAACATGAGTGTTGGCTCGTCACTTCTTCCTGCTGCCTAGCCTAGTTTGGCTCGTCACTCCTTCCTGCTGCCTAGCCAAGATGTTGGCTCGTCGCCTAGGCATCTCCTCCATACTTAGTATTTTCGGCAGTTGATCTTGATGGGGCGAAAACTGACCCCAACAGTTAGTCCCCAGCTCGGCAGTATTACTGGTGATAGTGCCGAGGTGAAGAGTTAGGATCGAGATCAACGTTCTTTAGGTTGCCGAGCCAAATCTGCAGTGAAGTTGTCATCTGGGCATGGAAACATGCCGAGCCAAACTGATAATGTTACCGAGGCGTTTTATTTCCGAGCCAACACCGGAGCATCATGTCGCCGAGGCAACTCCTTGTCGTACTGTCAATTCCATCTTGTCAATTGCATTGCCGAGCCACTTTGGCTCGTGATTAATTCAACTTTTGTCATGCTGCCGAGCCAACTTATCACTCACATGACCCAGCTATTTGGCTCGTCGTCGTATTGTAATGCTTAGACTGCCATTCTGCCGAACCATCCTTTCCTGATGTGCTTGCCGAACCAAACCAACATGTGATTTGCCTTTGGCTCGGTAACAAAGTTGTCTTGAAATATCTCTTATCACGATTACAACTTTATTGGGAACCGTAAGCGTTTCGCATGTTCCCGAGGCTGCGTGGCGTCACGCGCTGTAATTCTCTGCTTCTTTATATTCAGATCTTCGTCTCACCTCCTCATAACTCACTTCTCTTCATTTCCAAAAAATCAGGTAGCTCTCTTCTCTCTCCTCTTTTCATTTTTTTTGTTTAAGTAGTTGGCTAGGGTTTCACCGATTCTTCTGTTCCGCCGCCGCCACTATTGAATTTTCCGACCCATCTTCAAACGTGGCTCGGCGTCTTCTTGTGTGTTCCGATCCACCTTCAAATTCTTCCGGTGAGATCTTGCATTTTCCGAGCCATCTTCAAACTTCTACGGTGGACGCTTGAGCCATCTTCAATCTTTTCTGTCTCCGAGCCAAAATTTTTTCCAAATTTTCGCTAAGTGTTCAGTTTGTTTCCGAGCCAGATTCCTCGTTCTTATATCGCCGAGCCAAAATTCTCAATGTCTCATATCGCCGAGCTGGAAGATTCTATTGGTTCGGCAACTTCCGCTTCACTGCTGGGTCGCAAGATGGTTTTATCCCCAGAGACTTCCGAGCCAGCGAGCCTAGTCTTTCGCAGGGTCAACTGCAGATTGTCGTCCACTCTGATTGACGAAGCATTTGATGCAGAGGCGGATGCCGAGGCAGCTTTGATTCAGAGAGCCCTTGCAGAATTCAAGGCCGAGCCGATGGAATACGTTATTGACGAGGCGGAGAAAATACGCTTGGAAAGATTGTTTGCGAGCTGCCAGGCTAGCACATCGGCGAGGCGAAAGCCTAAGAAAAAGGCTCCCAAGAGACGACCCGACCCCCTGGTTCGTCTTATGCACTGCTGAGTCTTTGGAGGCAT